>SJYA01001562.1:1686427-1803315 GCA_006410615.1 Neotragus moschatus | reverse complement strand
GTGGTCATGAGCTCCTTCTCCTCGAAGTACTATTGGGAGTCAGGAGCAGCTACCTGACTGGCTTCCGGTGGTGAGAAAATTGCCTCTGCTTTGGCTATTGCCAATATTTATTTTTCACTATCCCCCTGATAGCACAGGCACAGTCGTCACTCCCAGCCCTGTACCTTGAGACCCAGCCTCTGCTGATATGTTGAAAGAACTGCAAACAGCCTACGTGTGGTGGAGGCAGCCTTGGTCCTCGATCAACAACTGGCTCTCGTGGGCAAGTGGAGCGATCCCAACCTGGCACGCGAGCAGCCCCTGCCCTACTTCCTCAGAGACTAAGTTCCCACAGTGGTAACTCAGATGTAACCCTTCTAGGCTCCTGGAGAAGTATCATACGTGCTTGGAGATTTCTCTGTAGGCCAAGCTTTATCCACCGAGGGGTGAGTCATCCTAGGGCCCTCCAGTGCTGATCTGACCTCAAGAAAAGGCCAGGATTCCACCTTGCTTCCCACCTCTCTGAATCCTTGTTTGCTGGGAGAGGCCAGCCTGAGGGGGCCCACCTGCAAAGAAAGGGGAGGGCCCTAGCTGGTCACCACTGTCCCCACCCCCTGAACTCAGGTAGCATTCAGGTCCATCCAGCCAGGTGTGATTAAATGATTGGTTACGTGCAGGGAGGGAGACCCTGGGGGAAGAAGGGCACAAGGCCAACTCTGGAGGCAGCCCCAGGCACCCTTTCCTCTGTCAGTCATTAACAGAAGCCACCCCATGACAGGCAAGGAAGGGGAAAGTCCAAGGCGGTGGCCTGCCCCTCCTCCTGGGCATCGTCCTCCAAACACTCCAATCCAGGGCCCTGTGGGACATGAGATCATGACACCCAGTGGAGGGGGTGTGTGCAGAGTCATCTAATCCAGCTGGTCGCCTCTCATGCCCCTGCAAAATCTCCACAAAAGCCAAGAAAGAGAGGAACTAACACTGTCAATCTGCAGTTACTATGTGCTGGGGACTATGCCAAAGCTTCAGTGTCTGAGACATAATAGTGAAATGCAGGCATGGAGCTGGCCTACTTGTGTTCAAATCCTGACACTTCTAATCATGTGAGAAATGAGGGGACTTCTCTGCACCCCAAATTCTCCATCTGTAAAATCGTGGTGGTATTGAACTTCCTCTGAGCAGTCACTATGAGCATTTAATGAGTTAACACACGAAGTTCTCAGACTACCTGGCACTGATGGAGAGCGATCATTGGTATGGTCCGCTTAATCCTCACAGTCACCCCTTAAGATACAGATAGAGAATTCAAGGTAGAGTCATTCACCTAAGGAACAAGCTGGCATAAGCAGAGCTGGGATTTGAACCTAAGTTGAGGGTCTCCAACCTCCATGCCATAGAAACACCTTCCTGCCTTGACCATGTCTGCCCATAACCAGTGCTTTATGACCCACTTGAATGCAAAACCCGTCTCACATTTGCCTCCCCGTTCCTCCCAAAGGTCCTGCTTTCACCAGGGTAACGCTGAGGTGGAGATGGCTCCCAAACTCCTCCCCAAAAGTGAGGCTTCAAGGCCTAAAAAGGCAAATCATTGCTCAGCGGCCAAAAGAGCTCATGTCTTTGAGCTGCTCCAAAGGAAGAAATTTAACCAAAAGCCAGACCAGAAGTTGCAGACCTGATGCTGGGAAAGATTGAGGGCAGGAGGAAAAGGGGGCAACAAAGAATGATATGGTTGGATGGCATCACTGACTCAACGGACATGAGTTTGAGCAAGCTCGAGGACATAGTGAAGGACAGGGAAGCCTGGCGGGCTGCAGTTCATGGGGTTGCAAAGAGCTAGACACCGCTGAGCGACGAGACAACCAAATAAGTTGCAGGGCCAACAGCCATGGAGGACCTGCCCAGCCAGGACAGACCTTGCAAAGACCCCTAAAACAGAGATGCCCCAAGTTCCAAGGCAGGAGGTGAGGAAATAGGCCTCTTGCCCCAGGAAGCTGGCTGACAAAGGCAGGCCTGGCCTTTCCTGCCCCACCTCCCTCTCTGGAGGCCTTACTTCCTGCTCTCTCTGCGTGGCTCTTATCTTCTCTGGCCATAGAGGGGCTCAGGGAGGTTCCCTGCCAGCTCTGGGTTCACACCTCCTTGGACTCCCTGCCAGCCCAGAGCACAGGACTAGGGCTGCTGTCGAGGCCTTTCATCACCTACTATCCCGGAAAAAGAATAGGCCTAGAAAGATTCTGCTAATTCATTTCCCAAGTAGCTTTGGACTTCGGGATCTTGTCTACCTTTAAGTCTATATGGTAGAAAATCAGGTTCTTGTGGTGATTATGCTTGGGCCTGAGTGGGCCTAAGTCCAGCCTGTGTGTTTCCCATTGAGACATTGAAGTAAAGCGTCAAGCCTTGGGGACAGAAAGCTTCCCCAGGCCATAGGGAACCTCTTCTCACCTTTACAGCCAGTGCCTACACTCCAGGATCTCTGGGAATCAATGCTTCCATCTTTGGTATCACCCAGGGGACTGACCCCAGTGGAGGAAATTCTTGGCTAGCCAGTCGGTGTGCTCAGCCCCCAACCAGTGCTCCATGAATTGGGGAATTACAAAGATATCTGCCATATGCTCAACTATGCCTACAGTAAACCAGCTCAAGGTGCACAATTATATATGTTTTTGCTTTTAGTCAGACAGGAAACTCACATGCTGCCACACCATCATCACCACCCACCACACACACATACATGTATTCATTCCCTCTGCAAGGGACAGGAGGCCTAGGCTTACTCCAGACCCCGGGAGGGCTGATTTTCCTCCTCCCACCAGCAGCCCTTGCCCTGGAAGAGGTAATAGTCCCTTTTTTCTACATCCTGGCCCTATCCCCCAGCAAGCACCTACTGCCAGGGAACAAAATCATGGGAAGCCTAAGGTAGGTCTGCCCCACCTCAAGGACAGCCCTGGGCCAGCTGATGTGTGCTGCAGACCTGTCTGCCTTGGGAGAGGCCCAGTGGAGTCCCAGTGGAAATTCAGCTTACTTCGTAAAACTGAATGCTAGGAAAGATTGAGGGCAGGAGAAGGGGGCAACAGAGGTTAAGATGATAGGATGGCATCTTTGACTCAACAGACATGAATTTGAGCAAGCTCCAGAAGATGGTGAAGGACAGGGAAGCCCAACATGTGCAGTCCATGTGGTCGCAGAGTTAGACATGACTAAGTAACTGGGCAATCACAACAGCAATCCTAAAACTTACTGAGTGCAAGGAACTGAAGGCAGCTAAGCCTCAGATATCCCTGGCTCCTCAGATAGAAATCCTCCCCAAGAACCAGACTGAGATTTCAGAAGGATGCAGCCTCTCTCTGGCAGGCAAAACATCCCCTCTAAGTGGCCATCTGACACTGGCTGAGGTTCCTCTAGCCAAGGAGACCTCATCCTTTCCAAGATGGCCACCTGCCTATCCTGCGTGGCATCACGGATGCCACAAAGACTAAGGTGGTGGGAACTGATGACTTCACGTTACACGGGCCATTTTCATGCCTCTTCTCTTTAACAGCCTTTCAAATATAGAACCACATGTTGAGTCCAAATCAAACTACCTTTGCCCCTAGTGCCCTGTGACTGAGCCCCTCACCACCCTGAAAACCCGTGAGTCTACAGTTGTCCATCATACCCACCCCAGACAGGTGTTAAGAGGCTAGGGCTTCAGGTCCATCTCCTGCAGGGAAAAACTAGCCTAGAGGGAATTCCTGGCTGTCCAGTGATTAGGCCTCCACACTCCCAATGCAAGGGTGTGGGTTTGACTCTTACTCCAGGAACTAAGACTGCATGTGCCAGGTGGCACAGTCAAAAAAAAAAGGCTGTTAGCACCCAAATAAAAGAACAAATCCAGGTTTGCTGGAGTGCCATGTGCTACATCCCCCTTATCACTTCAGCACCCCAAACATTAGGACCACAGACTAAGCAGGGAAGACTGGAAACCCCCATGCCTCAGGTCTCCAGAAGAACCTTCGAGGCTAAGGGTGGATGAGGCTGGCCCCAAGTCTACAACCAACAACTGGGCAGGTTAATACAAACACACGCTGCTTTGCAATCAACCCCCACACCATCCCCTCTAAGCTCAGCAGACTTCCAACCTCAACAAAAGGAACCAGGGACTGGTTTAGCTGTTAAAGGCTAGAAGAAATCAACAAGGGCCCTTCCCCCCTCCTCCCCTTCCTAGCACCTACCTCTACAAAGGACAAGCCTACAGGCACGGTAAAACCAAAGCAAGCAAAACCAGCTTCACCATCGATGTTTCTTGAAAAAAATGGGTTTATTGATTTTTAAACTGCAAATAGTCGTTACAAAAAGTTTTTTTTTTTTTAAATAAATTCACACAAAGAAAGAGAAATAGAAAGCGACGGTAGTGACCAGCAAGAGGAATAATAATTACATTCATCTTAATGTGTGGTGTGCCAGTTCTGTTCGTATTAACATTGGAAAACTCCAAAACCTGGAATCCAGAACCTCAAATCTGCAATCGGAATGTCTTGAGATGGGCACGTGGAAGTCAAAGGGTTTCTTTTTTTTTTTTTTTTCCCTTTTAGAAGCTATACATAAAAAGTTGTTTTCCTTCTGTACTGTCACAGAACTTTTACATACATTCTCAGTCCTAGTTGTGAAAGGCCAAAAGAGAAAGAAACTCAATTTGCAGTCCAACACAAAGGGGGGAAATTTCTAAAATAAATAATCCAACAGTTTTTTGCATTTTTTTAAATTAATTTTTCATTTTTTTAAAATAAAATAACCAAAAAAAGTGTAAAGTTACAAAAAATGTCGTTGAAGAATAATATATTAAAACTGTGGAAAAAAAGGAAAAAGACACGTCACAAAATTTTAAGATTAATATGAAGATCATAATTTAACATAAAAGAATATATTCTATGGATTTGTCATCCCGATAAATATGAACAAAATTAACAAAAAAAAAGCATAGTTTGGCAATAAATACGTTTTGATAAGTTAAATAAGCTTTTTTATATTGATGTGCAGTGACAAGCAAAATTTTTGCTCTCCAATTTCTGAAAGTTATATGAAGTTTAAAACCCAGGGAAAAAAGCATGGCGTGAGTGCTCTAAGGATAGACCTACGGTATTCTAGAGCAAAAACCATTAAAGCTACTTCTACAGGAAATCGTTTTACACAGATATTGTATGTGGAATGAATACCATTAACTGCTCACCCCTTACATGTTTTTTTTTTTTAAGCTTTTCTCTCTTTTTGTTATGTTTTAAGATGTCACATATGAACTGGGGAACTTTAGCACCAAAATCAAGTCTCTCATAGTCCATCTAGCTTCCCCTTCCTCCCCACTTAAAAAAGAAAAAAATTAAATCACAAAGTCCCACTTATGTCACAATCTTCATCCGCTTTGCAGTCTTCCTTCCTGCAGACCTACACGAACCCAGGCAAGATTAGTCAACAGAGGTTCAGGTCGGGAAGAAAAAAGGTTTTGAATGTCAAGACAGGTTTCCCCAAAAACCCAAGTCTGGCAACAACTCTCCCGAGGGGGGGGGGGCGGGGCATGGGGGCTACCAGGGAGAGGGAGGGAGGAAGTGTGGGGGAGATTGAAATTAAGGAAAGGTGCAATTGTGTTGCCAGTGGAGGGAGCTGCTGGTTCTACATGCCCCCTCACCCCCCCTCCCCCTGGGCAGAGGCTCTGGGGAGGCCCACGGGTGCCCTCTGGCGCTGAAGAGGTAATGTAGTCACAGTGACAAAGTTAGATTACAAGGCACTAAGTTGCTTCTGTAAACTGTTACTGCTTTTTCTTTTGTGATTTGGCACTTAAGGCTTAAGCCACGGGGGTTAAAAAAAAAAAAAAAAAGGGGCATCTACTGAAAAATATGGGACTTGTCTGTTATGCATGGTTAAGTGGGCTATAAAATCGAGGGGGTTCAAGCCAGAGGAAGCTACTGACAAACTGACTTGTCCTTATGTTGGGGGGGTGGGGTGTAAAGAGGGGAGAGGGAGGGGGCGTTCCAAGGTTCTGGGGAAAAGGGGTTGAGCTTAACCTTGTTAATGTAGGGGTTTGTCAGGAATCAGAAGGGAGGGAGGTAAGGGTAGGGGATGTGGGGAGGGGATGAGGGGATAGGGGAGGGGAGTAGGCAGGGGGGTCCCTCCCTACCCTGGTTTAGTCATCTGAGATGGAAAGTCTGCTGAAAATGGGCAGGCGTCTTGAGTTGTCCAAAGTAGGGGAGTCTGAGCCACTGTGGCTGCTGCTGGAGCTGCTCAGGTAGCCCTCCTGGTCCGAGAGAGAATCCTGAGGGCTGGGGGGAGAGTCAAACATGTGAGGGGACTCAGACATGGGCCGGAAGAGGAAGGTGGTTGGGGAGCCACCCCCAGGCAGCCCCATACTAGGGGCAAAGAGGCTCGCCAGCTCCTGGCTGGAGAAGGCGAAGGGGTTATTGGTGCCATCGGGGAGGGTGGGTGAGCCCAGGAGGTCATCGGCACTCAGGATGGGGGGTGGGGTGATGGATGTGGGGCTGTCCAGCAGCCCCGTGGCAGCGGCGGTGGCGGCGGCACTGGGAAACCCAGCAAAGCTAAAGCTATGCTGGAGGCGGGGACGGTCAGCAGAGAGGTCCCGGGCCCCGGCCAGGGCTCGGCGCTCTTCAGCGTTGTGGATGAAGTGGCAGCGGGGCCCGTACGGGCAGAAGCCGATGGTGTGGAAGGTGCGGCACAGCTCTGTCTTGTACTTGGGGTGGCGGGTCAGGCTTCGGAGCTCGTGGATGCCGTGGGCGAACTGGCACTTGTCGCCGTACTTACAGGCTCCGTTCTCCTCGAAGGGGCGGCACAGCTCCGTCTTGTAGCGGCTGGAGTTGACCTGGCCGCTTCCTGGCTGCTTCTGGGGGGGCAGCAGCCGCTCGCCCCCTTCTGAGAAAGAGCGGTCTCGGAAGCGGCTGTCCCGAGAGCTCAGAGCTGGGGCTGGCTCACCCTTGAGGCTGCTGAGGAGCTGGTTCTGGTGGAATTTGGAGCTGGGCAGAGTGACCGAGTGCCTCCGGGGGAAGCCCCCGCCGGCAGGGGTGCCCACCGCCTTCCTGTCCAGCAGGCAACCCCCAGCACTGGGAGTACTGTAGTTGAGCATCTTGTTACCCTGGAGGGGAAAGAGAGGAGAGAGACTGTGGTTAGCGGCAAAGGCCATCCACCAGGCCCAAGAAGGGTACCCCCTAAGGGCAGCCCCCTCCACAATCAGAAATGTTCCCGCTCTCTCAAAAGAACTCACCATCCCCACCTCTCCCCTGGCAAGCCCTCTCCTCCTCTTTCTCTCATTCCACCAGCCAAGTGGGTTTACTTTGGTCCCAGGCAGAAGAAACCACAGAAATCCTGGCCTATGTGAGAAATTGTTTTACACATGCACCTACTCCATGCCAATCCCTGGATCCCTGGAATGCACTGTCATATCCTGTCCCCAAAGCTACCACTTTCATCCAGAAAATCCAACTTCACCTTCCTCAGTTGAAAATATCTCACACTCACAAACTTTCATTTCCCACCCTCCTAACAAAAAAAAGGTAAACCGCAGGAGACTATGGGCTAGGTCTCCTTTTAATCAGTCCCTGCTTAACTGACTACCCCCGCCCCATACACACACACACACACAAACACACAGCCTGGCCGAAGACTCTCAACTTCCTCCTTCAGAAGCGATCTATTGCTTTGGCAACAGGTTTCCAGATTGCCTTCACTTTACCTTGCTGCTGAGAGGGTAGAGGGAGGGGCTAGAGGAGAAATCCCTGATTGGGGGGAGGGGGCAGCTACGGGGAGAAGGATGTGATCCCTGAATACAAAACTCCCATGCTCCCAGAAGGGGAGCCTTCTGCAATGATCTCTCCCACCATTCATTGCGCACCCCACCCCCTCCGCTGAGAGGATGCCTTTGCAGTTAGTCTCCTGGCTGCAAGAGCAGGCTTGGATAAGAGCGCCAGTGTTTAATCTTTAACGCAAAGCTGCAGGTGGGAAGGAAAAGGAAAGCACCAAATCCCCCCAGCCTCCTCCCAGTCAATAATGGACGTGGGGGGGGGGGGGGGGGGCGCAGAGGCACCACAGGCAGGTCTCTGTTCCAATGGGACTCAATTCACCTGCCCAACCGGTACCCAAGATTTGGAAAGGGTGTGAGCAGGGGACCTGGGAGTTGGCTTCCCGGCCCATGTGGGTGTCATTGTGCAAATTCTAAAGTTGGCCCCTTAAGATCAGCTGCGGGGGATAGGGAATCTGTAACAGCAACCACCCCCTGGAGCGGATTACAGGAATCTAGTGGAGAGCCAGTTCCCAACAATGAGGTTCATTTAAAAAGTCCTGAGGGGGGAGGGAGCAAAAGAAAGAGAAATAGATCAAAGAGCCAGAGAGCCGCGAAAAGAAGGAAGTGCCGGCTAGCTCAGGCAGCCGCCAGGGCAACTGAAGTTTGGAAAAGCACAGGGAGGGAAGGAAACTGAAATTCAAACTTTTTGATGTTGCTCCTCAGCTCCAGGGTGTCCCTGCACCCCAACCCTGCAGCCCTGGGGCCCTGGCAGCTGCACCGACTGGAGAAGCAAGCTAGGAAAAGACAGCAACATGACTCGACGTGTTTAAAAGAAGGCAAAACACTTTAGCAATTAAAAGTAGCCAAGCAGCTTCTCTCTTTCAAACTGGGGAGAGGGGAGGAGAAAAAATTTAACATCCACAGGCTTNTGGAAGGAATGATGCTGAAGCTTAAACTCCAATACTTTGGCCACCTCATGCGAAGAATTGACTCATTGGAAAAGACTTTGATTCTGGGAGGAATTGGGGGCAGGAGGAGAAGGGGACGACAGTGGATGAGATGGCTGGATGGCATCACTGACTCAATGGACATGAGTCTAACTAAACTCCGGGAGTTGGTGATGGACAGGGAAGCCTGGCATGCTGCCATTCTTGGGGTTGCAAAGAGTTAAACACGACTGAGCAACTGAACTAACTGAACTGAAAGTGAGATTCTTTTCAGTTCTTTGTATCTCCAAAACAAGATCAGATACATACTAAGTAAAGAACATACATTTGTTGACTTACTAGTTGTCTAAAATAAGTTTCATGTCTGCCTGGCCTACATTTGATTGGAATACCACTGGACAAGCTGCTCATTCAACAGCATTCTCCCAAAACCTAAAATTACACAATCCCATTTTAAACACTATCAGAGAAAAAGATGGATTCACCATGGTATTTGAGTTCACAAAACCCATTATGTAGGAAGATGACTGAAAAAGAATAATGTAGAAATAGCAACAATCATCTATTAAGAACTTAGTATGACCCAGGCACTGTGTTAAACATCTTATATGTAATACGACAACTCTTCCCATATTTATAGAGGCTAAGAAGTGGTTATTTAATTTATCTAAGGTAACACTAGGCCATTCAGGTATGACCTAAATGAAATCCCTTATGATTATACAGTGGAAGTGACAAATAGATTCAAGAGATTAGATCTGACAGACAGAGTGCCTGAAGAACTATGGAGGAGGTTCATAATAGTGTACAAGGGGCAGTGATCAAAGCCATCCTCAAGAAAAAGAAATGCAAGAAGCAAAATGTTTGTCTGAGGAGGTCTTGCAAATAGCTGAGAAAAGAAGCAAAGTGAAAGGCAAAAGAGAAAAGGAAAGATACATCCATCTGAATGCCAAAGAGTTCCAAAGAATACCAAAGAGAGGTAAGAAAACCTTCCTCAGTGATCAAGGTGAAGAAATAGAGGAAAACAATAGAATGGGAAAGACTAGAGATCTGTTCAAGAAAATTAGAGATACCAAGGGAACATTTCATGCAAAGATTGGCTCAATAAAGGAGAGAAATGGTATGGACCTAACAGAAGCAGAAGATATTAAGAAGAGGTGGCAAGAATACACAAAAGAACTATACAAAAAAGGTCTTAATGACCCATATAACCATGATGGTGGATCACTCACCTAGAGCCAGATATCTTGGAGTGCAAAGTCAACTGGGCCTTAGGAAGCATCACTATAAACAAAGCTAGTGGAAGTGATGAAATTCCAGCTAAGCTATTTCAAATCCTAAAAGATGATGCTGTAAAAGTGCTGCACTCAATATGTCAGCAATTTTGGAAAACTCAGCAATGACCACAGGACTGGAAAATGTCAGTTTTCATTCCAGTCCCAAGAAGGCAATGACAAAGAATGTTCAAATTACCACACAATTGCACTCATTTCACATGCTGGAAAAATAATGCTCAAAACTCACCAAGCTAAGCTTCAACAATATGTGAAGCAAGAACTTCCAGATGTTCAAGCTAGATTTAGAAAAGGCAGAGGAATGGAATATTAAATTGTCAATATCTGCTGGATCATAGAAAAAGCAAGAGAATTCCAGAAAAACATCTACTTCTGCTTCATTGACTAGGCTAAAAGTCTTTGACTGTGTGGATCACAACAAACTGTGGAAAATTCTTAAAGATATGGGACCACCTCACCTGCCTCCTGAGAAATCTGTATGCAGATCAAGAAGCAACAGTGAGAACCAGACATGGAACAATGGACTGGTTCCAAATTGGGAAAGGAGTACGTCAAGGCTGTACATTGTCACCCTGCTTATTTAACTCATATGCAGAGTACATTATGTGAAATACAAGGCTGGATGAAGCACAAACTGGAATCAAGACTGCCAGAAGAAATATCAATAACTTCAGATATGCAGATGACACCACCATTATGGCAGAAAGCAAAGAGGAACTAAAGAACCTCTTGTTGATGGTGAAATAAGAGAGTAAAAATCTGGCTTAAAAGTCAACATTCAGAAAACGAAGATCATGGCATCTGGTCCCATCATGTCATAGCAAATAGATGGGGATACAATGGAAACGGTGGGAGACTTTATTTTGGGGGCTCCAAAATCATTGTGGATGGTGACTGTAGCGATAAAATTAAAAGATACTTGCTCCTTGGAAGAAAAGCTATGACAAACTTAGACACCTTGTTAAAAAGCAGAGACACTACTTTGCCAACAAAGGTCTGTGTAGTCAAAGCTGTGGTTTTTCCAGTAGTCATGTATGGATGTGAGTGTTGAACCATAAAGAAGATTGAGCACAGAAGAATTGATGCTTTTGAACTGTGGTGTTGGAGAAGACTCTTGAGAGTCCCTTGGATTGCAAGGAGATCAAACCAATCAATCCTAAAGGAAATCAATCCTGAATATTCATTGGAAGGACTGATGTTGGATATTGATGCTGAAGCTCCAACACTTTGACCAGCTGATATGAAGAGCTGACACACTGGAAAAGATCTGATGGTGGGAAAGATTGAAGGCAGGAAGAGAAGGGGACAACAGATGATGAGATGGTTGGATGGCATCACCAGCTCAATGGATATGAGTTTGAGCAAACTCCGTGAGATGGCGGAGGACAGGGAAGCCTGGAGTGCTGCAGTCTATGGAGTTGCAAAGAGTTGGACACAACTGAGCAACTGAACAACACAAGGTAACACCAAAGAGATTTAAAGTAGTCAGTATCACACAAGCAGCATTTGATAAGATATTGTGTGGACACTCACTGTGGCTCTGAGGATCAGAGACAATTCATAAAAATAGAAACTTTGATTTAGGCTTCAGTGGTTTCCAGGAAATGCTTATTATACCTTATCTGTCATGTTTTACACATGCCGTCTTCTCTCCCTCATGTGCCCCTTTCTCCAAGCCCATCTTGTACTTCTAAACCTGAAATCCTTGACCCTAATTCCCTGCTACATGAGCCTCTGTGTCTTTTTTTATGCCTATACATATCTTATTGAATTAATTAACTTTTGTATGTCTTACCCATTCTCCAAACCAGGGTAAGATCTCCTTGAGTACAGGGGCATACTCTTTCAACTCTGTGCCCTAACATCATGCATAGTTCTTTGCATATAATAGACTCTCAAACAATGAACACTGACTCGGATAAAATAATAAAAACTCTTACTTTTTATTGAGAGTTTGGCATAAACCAAGCAAAATGTTCTATGCCCTGAATATATCATCTCATTTAATATTGATTGCCTCCTCGTTTTATAAAGAAATGACATTCAGAGAAGTAGCTTGCTCCACCACCCTGCTCCCCTCGCAAAAACAAAACAACAAAAAAACCGATAAACAAATTGGATTTGGAACATATGGAAGGGACCAAGAGGGGAAGCAATATTAGTTTTATATATATATATATATGTGTGTATATATACACACATATATATATATATCCTTAAATGCATTCCTGTGCCAAAAGCCTTTAGGATTACTTGTGCTCAGGGGTCTCTCCACCTAACCCTCTCCTACCCACACTGAACTTGCAGGGTAGATCTTCTTTAGTGTCCTATCCTTCCCTCCTACTCCATCAAAATCTACATTTCCTAACTTCAATTTTATGAATCTTTGCAGCATCCCAGAGGTCTTTTTAGTGCCTTCATCCCCAGGGAATTTTTCACTCTCAGCTAAGGCCCTAATAACAAGATAAACACTCCAGCTCTTTTGCTCCCCACACTCCAAGCACTGCAGGACCTGAGGCTCCATTACCACTCCCTACCCCAGACCCGGTAAGCCTGTGTGTTCATTCCTACAGTAGGCACAGTACTCAGCAGATCAAAGGCAAGACAGGTACTAAGATAATTTTTCTCCTGAGGTAGTCTCCACTTCATACAAAAAGAGCTTAGGAATGCATCACACCTTTTGATCATCGCTCTGAGCCACATGGTCTTATTGCTCTTCAGATACGTGTCTCCCATAATGATTCCTCCTAGTAGTCCCTGACACAGGAATCATCCCCTCCAGGTCACAGATGAGAAAGCAGCTGGAAAGAGGTTAGGTGACGACTGAGATCACACAGCTTGACAGGGAACTTCCAGGTGCTTATGAGCACCTCTAGTGACAGAGAACTTGCTGTCCTCCTTGTAAGACAGCCTTGTTCCTGAAACTTTAGATTCTTTTCTTGTATATTTTTAAGTAAAGGCTTTCTCATCCCAAATACAAAGATATTAGGAATAAAGAGAGGTGAGGGACATTTTGTTGTTCTTGAGTCCCCATTTGCATAGTGGGAAAAATGAAGTTGGAATATTTTTTGTTAAGCAAAATAAATGCTCAGATTCCAGGAAAGAGGTCAAGGTGAAGGTAAGGGCTTTTGGATCCTCACTTTCTGGCCTTCTCATTAATATTTGAGTTAGATCCCCATGAAAACCAGCAGAGGAAGATTGCAGGAATTTGGGAAATGATGCAAGGCAGGAAGTGGGTTACCATCACCAGCATTCAGATAAGCTCTTGCTGCTTTCAGTTCAGTTCAGTCACTCAGTTATGTCCAACTCTTTCCAAGCCCATGAAATGCAGCATGCTAGGCCTTCCTGTCCATCACCAACTTCCAGAGTCTACCCAAACACATGTCCATTGAATCGGTGATGCCATGCAACCATCTCATACTCTGTTGTCCCCTTCTCCTCCTGCCCTCAATCTTTCCCAGCATCAGGGTCTTTTCNCAGCTTCAAGTCATTTGCAAAAAAAAAAATGCCCAAATTCTCAGATTAGACACCGCGCTTCCCTCGCAACATCTGCTAGCTGAGACCCTAGGACAACAGCTAGGTTCCTGGATTAGAGAGAGAGGGAGGAAGGGACAAGTGCTGTTGCAGAGTTACCTGGTTCAGATTCGCATGTGGAATGCAGGTTCCCCTGCCTTGGTTCCAGGCCCATTGAATCAATTACTCTGGGATGGGACCAGGAATCTGCATTCTTTGTAAATTTCATGTTAGTGACTCAAACACCAAGGTGTAAGAAGAATCAGTGGTCCAGGGCTTTGCAGTTTGGGCAGTTTGGAATCCAAATCTTGGCTCTGCCACTTCTTAACCTTTTTTCAAGTCACTGACCAAAGCCTCTAAAGTAGGATAAAGCCTCTAAAGTAGGGATAACAGTTCCACCTTAAATTGGCAGGTAAAGTGTCTAGTCTCATGCCTAGCTGAACCCTTGTGTATGTCCAGCCCATATGTTTGTGTATGTGTAAATTAAACCACTCTTGATGTCTTATTAAAGCATAAAACAAATTCAGGAAGCATTCACTTTGCAAAGGATTCTTCAATATAGATTCTTTCATAAAATGATCAGCTGACAGCTTTGATCTGGATCACTCTCTGACCTCCCCCCCAACCTCCTGCCCAGGCCAAGGCCTGGACAAAGCAGGCCTGGACACCTGGAAAGGGGCAAAGGGCACTGGCCCCAGAGCCTGGGAAAGAGCAAGGTGAGTCAGGATGAGGTGATCAGGATCTGCTGCCCAACTGAAAAATACTGGGTTGTTGTCACAAGTATTTCTGAAAACTAGATCACTCGGCCCTGTTGATATCCAATAAAAGCCAGACTCTTCTTTCTCTCAATATCCTCAAGCAACCTCAGTGCTTAGTGGCCACAGCTCAGCTGCCAGTATCCTATGAACCAGGCAGAGACACTTGAGGGTCTGCTGTAAATGCAACTCTGCACAGTGTTGGGAACCTTTAGGGTACAGCCCAGGGAGCCCACCACCTCCTGGTAGGACTGGAAATCCAACCCCAGGGCTACCACAGCCTTGGGGAGTCTCATTGCCTGGTACTGGGATATCTAAACCTACTTCTTGGGTCAGTTGTTTTAACACTTTTCCTGCAGAAATGTCCCATCATTCCATTAAGTTCCCAGGCTAACCCATCAGCTATATAACTCCTCTTTCCTTGCCTGGGTCACCTGCCTAGAGACACAGGATAGCCCATGAGTTTTGAGCCACCTAGACTTTGATGGGAAGCCCAACTCTGTCAGCTGGTTACCAGTTGCACAACCTCGGGCAGGTCCCTTCGCCTCTGGGGTGTTCAGGAAGGTGTAGCCCTTTCCCGACAGTGCTAACGCCTGAGAGCCATTTCCCCTTCAGCCACTCCAAGCTGCTAACAGTTGCTGATGGTTGCTGCACACCCCTCCCTGGGGGCTTCCTTTTCCTGGGGTTTCAGGCAGCTCCCTAGCAGGCAAAATACCTCTTTCCTAGTGGTGCCGTTGTAGCCTGCAGCATTTTATGGAAATTACCTGTTTACTCCCCACTAGGCTGAACTCCTAAGGGCCAAGACTTCTCTATTACCTGCAACTCGTGAATAGATCCTGTCGTAGGTTGTCAGTAAATGTTTTCAGTTTGCACCTGACCCTTGCTGTTGAGCCCATTCAGACTCTTTGGTCACCGTGAATCTAGCAGCAGGAGTAGAAGGAAGGGGCAGAGGTTCCAGGGGTGGCAGGAAGGGAGGGAGGGCCTGGGCTTTGCAGGAAGAGGGGCCTCAACGCTGCAATGTTCAGAAAGCCAGCACTGGTAACTTGGGAGGCTGGGCTTCCACAGTTTGCCCAGGGCATATTCTGTGCAGCTATTAAGAGGCAACAGGGTTCAATGGAATGAGCACTGGTCCAGGAGTAAGGGATTCTGGAGCTACTCTGCCTCCCATTCAGGGGTTCATTTCTCTAGTCTGGGCTCAGTCTTCTGAGATAAGAAATGGAGACTGGGGACTAGGCTGTGGTACCCAAACATCACTCTGAGCACAATCATCTGGGAAGCTTTTAAAATAATGCTGGGCGTCAGGCCCCACCCCACCTTCAAAGATTCTGCTTCAGTTGGACTGGGGTGAAGGCCAGTGTTTGTATTTTCTAAGCTCCCTAGACGAGTCTATTGTGAAGCCAGAAATATTGAATTTGGTTGTTTTAGAACCGTGGTTCTCAACCCAGGTTGATACACCCGCAGTGAATATTTGGCAATGTCTAGAGAAGTTTTTTAGCTGTCACAACTGGAGGAGGGAAGGTCAGTGCTACCGGAATCTGGTAGGTTGAGACCAAGGATGCTACTGAACATCCTGCAATGCCCTGGCCACGCACCCCCTGCCCCGCAACAGAAAATTATCTGGCCCAAAATGTCAGTAGTACCAATACTGAGAAATCTTGTTTGAGAGGTCCTTTCCAACTCTAAGATTCCCGTGTGTTCCCCAAATCTTCTCCTTTGGGCAGCCTAAGTAATCTTTTTTCAAAACCTAGATCTGATCTTGTGTTTTGTGTGTGTTCGTTGCTCAGTCCTGTCCGACTCTGTGAGACCCCATGGACTGTGGCCTGCCAGGCTCTTTTGTCCATGGGATTTCCCAGACAAGAATACTAGAGTGGGTAGCCATTCCCTTCTTCAGGATCTTGTGTTATACAATTGCCTCAAACCCTTCACTACCTATCCCTTGTAGAGTAAAAACGAAACCCATAATCTAGCGTATCAGACTCTTTTACTCCTCAATTCTTGACTTTCAAGCTCCTGCCACTCCCCACCACCATCTCTCCCACCCCTCCAAGGCACTCCCTGTTCGCTAGTCTGTTTCAGATGAAAATGAGCCATCCTTCCTCCTGCCCCAGGGCCTTGACACATTCAATTTCTTCTATCTGAATTGACCTTCCTTTGACCCAAGTAAATTCTCAATCATTCTTTAGAACCCAGCTCAAGCATCACTTCCTCAACCATTCTTGGCACCCTCTCCCCCACATCAAGGCAATGTGTCCGTCTTCTCTCTTCTTTCTTCAAGGAATATTCGTTTCCTCCAAAGTCCTTGTTTCAATTTGTATTTGTACATTCCTGTAACTTTACTATTTAACTTAAAATACAGTAAAATTGACCTCTATTTGGTACACAATTCTATGGATTTTAATGTGTGAGTATATTTATGTAGCTACCACTTCAATTGGGAAACAAAACAGTTCCATTATCCCCCCAAAACTCCATCATGCTCTCCCTTTGTGGTCAGCTGTGCTGTACTAAGTCGCTTCAGTTGTGTCTAACTGCCACCCTATGGACCGTAGCCCGCCAGGCTCCTCTGTCCATGGGATTCTCTGGGCAAGAACACTGGAGTGGTTTGCCTGCCCTCCTCTTTGTGGTCAGACCCTCCCCCATCCCTTACTCTGGCAAGCACTCATCTGTTGTCTACAGTGTCATCTCGTCTTTTCTAGAATGCCATATAACAGGAATCCTATAGTTAATATGATTTCACAGAGCATATTGCCTTGGAGACTTACCCATGTTGTTGCATGTATCAATAGTTCATTCCTTTTAAATGAAGAGTAGGATTTCACTGTATAGCTTTACCACCATTGGTTTATTCACCTGTTAAAAGTCCCTGGATTATTTCCAGTTTGGCCATTGTAAATAGAACTGCAGTAAACACTGTGTACAGATTTTTGTGTGAACATAAGTTCTTATTTCTTGAGGGTAAATAAGTAGGAGTAGGATTACTAGATCACATAATAAGTGTATGTTAAAGTAAAAAAAAAAAAAAAAAAGGCAAACCTTATTTGAGAGTGAGTATACCATTTTGCTAGAGAAGGAAATGGTAACCCACTCCAATATTCTTCCCTGGAAAATCCTATGGACAAAGGAGCCTGGAAGGGTACAGTCCATGGGGTCACAAAGAGTTGGACACAACTGGGCAACTTCACTTTCTTTCACTATACCATTATGCACCTCCCACAGCAATATATGAGTTTCCAGGTGGCTCAGTGGTAAAGAATCTGCCGGCCAGCACAGGAGATGCAAGAGATGAGGGTTTGATCCCTGTGTCGGGAAGATCCCCTGGAGTAGGAAATGGCAACCCACTCCAGTATTCTTGCCTGGAAAACTCCATGGATAGAGAAGCCTGGGGGGCTACTGTCCTTAGCAGCACTTATGATTGTCATCATTTTTAATTTTAATCACTCTAACAGTTGTGTAGTGGTATCTTATTGTGGTTTTAATCTACATTTCTCTAACAAGTAATGATTTTAAATAAATTTCGTATGCTTATTTGCCACCTGTATGCCCTCTTTGATGAAATGTCTGTTCAACTCTTTCACCTATTTTTTAATTGGGTTTGTTTTCTTACTGTTGACTTTTGAGAGTTCTTTAGATATTCTGAATACAGGTTTTCGTCAAATAAGTGATTTGCAAATATTTTCTGCAGTCTGTATCTTATCTTTACATTCTCTAAACAAAGTATCTTTCACAGAGCAAAAGTTTTTAATTTTGATGGTGTCTAAATTATCAGTTTTATGTTTTATGAATCATGCTTTTTGATGACCCATCTAAGGATTCTTTACCTAGCCTTAGGTCATTAAATTTTCTATTGTATTCTAATAATTTTATAGTTGTATGTTTTACACTGAGATCCATTTGGTGTTAATTTTTATGTAAAACAGATTTAGGTTGAGGTTACTTTTTTTTTTTTTTTTTGCCTCTGGAAGTCTAATCACAACATTCTTTATTGAAAAGAGTATCATTTTTGTATTATGATTGTATTTTTTTTTGTATACAAAAAATCATTTTTGTATTTGTATTTAGTAACCTATTGAATTTTTATACTGAATTGCTTTTTATTCTGTTCTGTTGATCTGTGTGTTTCATTCCTTTGCCAGTTCCACAGTCTTGATTATTGTAACTTTGTGTTTGTCTGTGCTCAGTCCTGTTTAACTCTTTATGACCCCCTGGACTGTAGCTCACCAGGCTCCTCTGTCCATGGCATTTTTCAGGCAAGAATAATGGAGAGGGTTGCCATTTCCTACACCAGGGAATCCTCCTGACCCAGGAATCAAACCCACCTTTCTTGCATCTCCCGCATCGGCAAGCAGATTCTTTACCACTGTGCCACCTGGAAAGCCCATTGCTAAGTCGCTTCAGTCATGTCCGACTCTGTGCGACCCCACAGAATACTAATGGAAAGCCCATTAGTAAGTCTTAAAATCAGGTTGTATAATTCCTCTAACTTTATTCTTAAGTTTCCAAATTGTTTTAGCCATTCTAGTTCTTTTCCTGCCTTTTCATGTAAATTTCAGATTCAGCTTGTCTGTAACTACAAAAGAAAAAAAAACTCTACTGGGATTTTATATTGGAATTATATTAAGTCTATAGGTCAATTTCAGGAAGAACTATATCTTTACTTCTTTACTAGTATGTCTTTTAATTCATGAACATGATATGGCTATTTATTTAGGTATTCTTCAATATCTTTAATCAGTGTTTTTGTAGTTTTTAACACAAGATCTTATGTATATTTTGTTAGATTTATATCTAATATTTCCCTTTTTGGGGGGGAACTATAGTTGACCCTTGAACAATGCAAGAGTTAGGGACACCAACCTTTCTCACAGGCAAAATTCCATGTAGAACTTATAGTTGGCCCTCAAGAATATGTGCAGTTTCTCACATCCACAGTTCTGCATCTGCGGATTTAACCAACTTTGGATCATGTAGTACTGTTGCATTTACTTTTGAAAAAATTAAGTGGACTTGTGCAGTTCAAACCAGTGTTGTTCAGGGGCCAACTATATTATCATTTTTTTCTTAATTTGTTTTCAGTTTCTCATTACTATTTTATAGAAACACAGTTGACTTTTGTATATTGATCTTGCATCCTATGACCTTGCAAAAGTCATTTTAGTTTTTTTTTTNAAATTAAGTGGACTTGTGCAGTTCAAACCAGTGTTGTTCAGGGGCCAACTATATTATCATTTTTTTCTTAATTTGTTTTCAGTTTCTCATTACTATTTTATAGAAACACAGTTGACTTTTGTATATTGATCTTGCATCCTATGACCTTGCAAAAGTCATTTTTTTTTTTTTTTTCATTTATTTTATTGGCTGTGCTGGGTCTTCATTGCCTTGTGTGGGCTTTCTCTAGTTGCAACAGATGGCAGCTACGCTTCCTTGCAGTGAGTAGGCGTCTTACCATGGTGGCTTCTCTCGTTGCAGAGCACACGCTCTAGGGGCAAACAGGCTTCAGCAGTTGTAGGACATGGGCTCAGTCACTGCAGCACAGGGTCCAAGTTGCTCTGAGGGTAAGTGGGGTCTTCCGGAACCAGGGATCGAACCCATCCCCTGCATTGGCAGGGAGATTCTTCTCCACTGTACCACCAGGGAAGTCCTCCTTTAGTTTTAAGACAGCTTTTTGGTGAATTCCTTGAGTTTTGTTTTGGATTTTTTTTTAATATAGAAAATCATGTTGTCTTTGAATGGGGATAGTTTGACTTCTTCCTTTCCAATTATATGCATTATATTTCTTTTTCTTGTGCTATTGCCCTGTCTAGGACTTGCGCTATGATATTGAATAGGTATGGTGAGACCGGATGTGCTCATCTTGACCCCAATCTTAAGGGAAAGTGTTTAATCTTTCACTATTAAGTACGATATTAGTTGCCAGGCTTTTGTAGTCATCTTACTTTTTTCCCAGCAGCATGTTTGCTTCATAAGCAGGCTCTTTCTGCTCTCAATTCAACTGCCAGTACCTGGCCCAGTGCCTAGCACACAGTAGGTCTTAAGTAATTCTCTACTGTGGTAACTCAGCCAGCAGTAACTACTGTCCTGTGACAGACAATAGAGGGACTTGGCTGAACACGCACAGACACAGCAAAGAATAACGTTACAGTAAATATCCCAACAGATCCAACCAGGCAGCGGCCCCGTAGAGTTGACTATTTTAAGCTGTACAGCATCTGTAGATAGGCTTTCTAGCAAGCCATCCTGTGTCAGAGTATTTATCCATGAGGAATAGATGACTGCAGTAAAATAATTATTTTAGATCCAGCTCATTCCATTTTCAAAGGGAATTTTAAACAAAAAGCTCTCAGCTCTGAAAAACAGGGGCTTTCAGGGGAAGGAGTCCCACTGCTCTGAAATCTTAGGCCCTCAGACGGGTGGGGTTGTTTCGCTAAATTTATTTCAGCCACTTATAGAAACAGAAGGGGGAAGAGGGGGGCGGCTGCTTGCACACCAGCCCTGGCTCTGGAGTATTAATATCTGCCGGGTCAGACTTTTATTTGGGTTTTGTTTTACCTTTGGGGGGTGGAGAGGCAGGCAGCAACAGGAATATCTCCCAGCTGCACGGCTCTGAGCTGTGCTTTCCTACTTTCCTCCCCTGTGCCCAGCCCACCCTTCCCTGCCTCACCTTGGGATGNATTAATATCTGCCGGGTCAGACTTTTATTTGGGTTTTGTTTTACCTTTGGGGGGTGGAGAGGCAGGCAGCAACAGGAATATCTCCCAGCTGCACGGCTCTGAGCTGTGCTTTCCTACTTTCCTCCCCTGTGCCCAGCCCACCCTTCCCTGCCTCACCTTGGGATGGCCTGCTGCCTGCTGGGTACCAAGCGCTGGGCCAGGCCTTTTACCTTTTGACAGCAGCTTTCCTCTCGGGCCCAGAAGGAGTCTGAGCTCGGAAAGAGAGACAGACCAAATCTACCTGTTTGCTTTCTGGCACAAGTATGAGTGTAGGAGAGCCTGGGGCCTCTGTCTCTGGCCCCCATCAGGAACCCCTACCCATTCACACACCCTCCTTCCCAGTGGCTCGACCCCTTGGTGAGAGCCAGGCCTTTTTATCCCCGTCTTCTCTCTCCTTGGGCTCCCTCAGCACATATGCTTCTTCCTACCTGATACCTGAACAGTTTCTTCTGTCACACGCAGCACCTCCTCGCCATACATAGAAAAGAGAGTTAGATGACACCACGCTGTTGCTTTTTAAAGCCTGTTGTTGAACTGCCTTTAGGATGCTCTATGGGGAACAGNGGGTGGAGAGGCAGGCAGCAACAGGAATATCTCCCAGCTGCACGGCTCTGAGCTGTGCTTTCCTACTTTCCTCCCCTGTGCCCAGCCCACCCTTCCCTGCCTCACCTTGGGATGACACCACGCTGTTGCTTTTTAAAGCCTGTTGTTGAACTGCCTTTAGGATGCTCTATGGGGAACAGGTTAATTGCCTCCCACAAGTGTGGGGGAAAGCGAGGTGTAGGAGGGAGGCTGCAGCAGGTGGTCTGACCTCACTCCTGGAGAGAGACAAGTGTCCACTGGCTGGCCCCTGGAGGCTCCCCAGCACCTGAGAAAGCGCCAGAGGAAGACGGGGCGCTGTGTCTGGGAGCTCACTGCCACGCGGCCATGGCTATCTGAGGGCAGGAACAAGAAAGACACACAGGGGAGCTGAAAAATCTGCTGGGCTTAAGGCTTGAATAATTACATGAGACTATGGGGAAGTACCTCGCATAGCGCCCGGCCCGTGGGAACCCGACAAATGGCAGCTTGATTCTCTGGCAGACTCCTGCTTCCTAGGTCACCAAGGAAGATGAGGGAAGAGGCACCTGTCCCTTCCACTCCCCAGCCCCCACGTATTATTGGTGGGAAGTAAGGTGGCCTGTGGCACCCCACTCCAGTACTCTTGCCTGGAAACTCCCATGGACAGAGGAGCCTGGTGGGCTGCAGTCCATGGGGTCGCACAGAGTCGGACACGACTGACCGACTTCACTTTCATTTTTCACTTTCATGCATTGGAGAAGGAAATGGCAACCCACTCCAGTGTTCTTGCCTGGAGAATCCCAGGGACGAGGGAGCCTGATGGGCTGCCGTCTATGGGGTCACACAGAGTTGGACACGACTGAAGCGACTTAGCAGCAGCAAGGTGGCCTGGGGCAGGAGATGGGGAGAAGCCCCAGTATGAAGATTCTCCAGCAGGGAATCTGCCAGGGAATCTGCTTCAGAGGGAAGATCGAGTCTAGCACAGACTTGCAAACTGTAAAGTGCTTGCAAGTACACTTCAGTTCCTATTTTGTCCCAGCACCAGCCAGCTTGCTTCAGCATTGCTCTCCAGCCCTCCCCAGCACACCCAGCCCAGAGAGGGGCAGACTCCACCCTGGGGAGCTGTTTCTTGGAGAAGCAGGACCCACGACCCCAGCCAAAGCAGGGATCAGACAGCTCTTGGAGAGTTGCCACGGAGGCAGCCGGCAGAGGAGAGCATGGACCTTGGCCACAGCCCGTGACTTCTTTCCAGTTGAGTTTCTCCCTCCAACTGCACCCTCCACCCCAGAGGGGGCCCGCAAGGCCCCCAAACCAGGGCCTGCCCTTGTCTGACCAAAGGCAACCAGATATGCTGCAGCTGTTCAGTAAGGGAACAAGCTCTCCCAAAGACTGGGGAAGCAGCTGGAGAAAGATTCCTGCCAGCCCGGGGGTGTAAATATTTATACAACGTGGTGCGTGGGAAGGGGGAAAGCAGAGGGAGGCAGCAGGGCAAGGCGGCACTGACACCGCAGACTGAACAAGCGTGTGCTTTGGGCTCAGGTGGGAAGGGCAAGAGGCTGCCGGATCCTAATCCGCACCCAAACTCCTACATCAAAGAGGCCGGTTCCTCCCCCAGAGTGGAAGGGAGAACTTGCAAGAAAATTCATCATCTGTCCCCTCACCAACCCTCCCATCTAGGTTGACCCTCTATGCCGGGGAGGAGGGCGGCTCTGCCTTGAACCAGAGATGAACCAAGTCCATGGGGCCCAGGAGTCAGGGCTTGGGGGCGCGGGGCGGTGGGGGGGCGGGGCGGCGGTTGATGGGCGGCTCCTGGGACTCATGGTTCCAGGGTCTTGAGGGATGCTAGCTAGACCCAAGAGTTGGACTCTAGGACTGCAGGCTTAGCAAACATAAGCAAATGATAAGCAAAATATAAAACAAGTGAACATTTCTCTCAAGCTCCCCTATGATCAACAGTCTTTGCTAAAGTGGCAGCAAGCCTTGTGCACTGATAAGGGAGGAGGATAGATGGGACCTGGCAAGTGAGCAGAGGGAGGAGAAGGCAAGGGGCCCTCGCCGGCACTTCCAGAGAAGCAAGTGACCGCCATCCCCACAGGGCCTCGGGGCAGGCAGCGCACCAGAGCGCCTGGTGCTCTCGGGCCCCTTCACCCCAGGGTGCAACCCAGCTGCCGAAGTGCCCCAGGCAAAACACTGATGCGTCTGCCCCCGCCGAGGACTCAGCCAGCACCCAGCGGCACTGATGGCCCAGGGTGGGACGCCAGCCTGGGCCGGGGAAGACAGCCAGATGGACTCCAGTTGACTCGCCTCAGACAGCTGGGGAGCAGGGGCCGGCCTCTCCTCGCCTCCCCCCCCCCAACTCCAGACAAGGAGGGGTGCGGCTGCAACTTCTAGGATTTCTCTGCCACCTCACCCATCGAGAAGTGCCACCTGCTTCTCCCGGTACCAGACTGGACCCTCAGGGCGTCCCACAGATGGGCTCTGTGTGGCTCCCAGTGGCCAAGAGCCTTTAAAGACACCTCACAGTGATTAGCCTCTTGCATTCTCCCTGGGCCCTCAAAATGCCCACTGGCTGGGGTTGAGGGGTTGGGAAGGAAGGACTTTCCACAGGAGAACTGCCTCAGTCTTCCTGCAGGCAGCTCCAGATGCTTAGGCCGGCTTTGGCCAGGGACCCAGGGTCACAGGATACCTAGACTCCCCCTGAGAGGCAGCCCCCACGCAGCAGGTCCTCCCGCCCACAGCACAGAGCTTTGCAAGTGATACATTCCCCTCCGGGGCACCTCCCCCGGGCCTCAGCCTTTCTGGGTGGAACCTGAGGAGTCTTCCACCTGTCCACCGAGAAGGGCCGATTCCATCGCTGCCCTGTGAGATGGGGCCCCGGCCCACACACCATGGAGGAAACACCATCTGCCCCCAACCTTCAGCTGGGGCCTGGCAGGCGACGCCCAGCCTCACAGGGGGAGAGCAGCAGAGGCCCAGCCCCCTCTCCAGAAGGAAGCCCTTCTTCCCAGGACACCGGAGCTGCGGGAGAATCTTAGCCTCCCAGGCCCTCTTCTGCCACTGCTGCCCTGCCTGCCGGCTGTGGCCGCCTCCTTGCCAGCACGGCTTAAAGCGATGAACAACAATAAAAGCCTGTGTGGCCCAAGGAAAGCTTCTGGGAAAAAACTGAAGCCGAAGGAAGAGGAGCAAGAACATCAACGACAAAACTGTGAAAAAAGGGAGAGGAGGGAAATTCAGGAAGCAGACAAGCCATCCGGGAATCCAGATGCAGAACAAGGAAGGCCAAAAGAAAAGAGAAATTGTGTGAAGAAGGCAGAGTGGGGTGGGAAGGGGAATTGAGAATGAAAAAGAAGGGGGTAGGGTGGGGGAGATGTGAATATTCTGAAGAGAGAAGAATGTGAGAGCAAACACCACCAGAAAAGCAAAAAAAAACACAGACCCAACAGAGAAAAAGAGGCAGCAGTGGATTTAAAACAACTGTTTTGACCCTCAACCAACCACACTCAGGAATGTTCTGAGCCTTAATGTTTTTTTACGGATTACAGACTCTTCCAAACACTGAACAAGGACAGTTCTAGAAAAGCAAGCTTTCCTTCTTGCCCTTGTTTTTCCTACAGTTCTCCCAACTCACTCCCACTGTTGGTCTCTCACAGAGTGAGGGCTGATCTTCCTGGAGCAAGGCTGAAAGCCAGTCTCGTTCACTGTAAATTCTGGAGGCTTCCATTGTGGTGCCTCCATGGAGGACTCAGCAGAGAATCTGAGCAGGAGAAGCATATGATGGAGCTGGGTTATAGCTTTGTATCTTCCAGGCACTTCTCTGTGCACTGGGGCAAACCCAACCCACCAGCACACCATTCCTAGAAGAGCAGGAGTTCATGGAAGACTGGCATACCCAACTGAACAAAAGCTGGAGGAGCCCCAGCAAAGGCAACTTTTGGAAACAATGTAGATGACTCGAGTCCTCTCTAGACATTCCCAAGGAGACCTAATGATAACTGCCTCTTCCTCATTGCCATGGTGGGCAGACAGCTTCTGAAAGTTCAGCCTCACTGCCTGGTGTCCATAAACCCCATGAACACGTCCAGCAAACACTGCTTCCTCTCCTTTTGTCTGTCTGGCCTTGTGATTCAGCTTTCGGGTGCTTCTTTTTCTCCTGTGAGTCTGCCAGTTCACCTCTCCTCTGTGTCTGCTTTGGTTGTTCCATGTCCCTTAATTAATCAAACCCACCTCTGCCCACTCTTCCATTGCTCCAGAGCAGCAGGAGTTGGGAGAAAGCTTAAGCAAACCAAGGCAAAGTCACTAATGTGAGTGAATTTAGTTTAGCGCCCAGCTTTCATGCCCCGGCTGTCAGCGGTGGGTGAGACAGGCTTGCAATAGATTGGGACTGAGCCTCACCAGGCCACCTAAAACTGCTCCTGCAAAGGTCAGCCAAGGGAAAGCCACACAGGCTGAACTCTGACTGCCGGGGGTAAAGGACACTGTGCCTGCACTAGCCCTTCTCCCTGCAAGAATTCTTAAGTATTCAACCCTGATTCCGAACATTCCAAAAGTCACATTTTTCAGACTATCAAACACTGAGAGATGTGACAAAATGTACAGAAAGGATAATGTCTAGGTTGTAGCCTTACTCAACCCAGCTTCTTCCCATCCCTCCTAACCTTCACACCTGTCACAGTCCTGTAATCTATGACTCAAACTATTATTTAACCATGAAAAAGACAAACCAGGAAATTAGAAGCTGAATGACCTAAAATGTATTCCATTCAACTGAGCTAATCTCCTAATAAGGGTGTGTATAATAAAAAGTCATGCTATATCTGTTCTGGAAGATGTGAACATTGCAAGGAAAAGTGCATGATGACTGCAGATCCCAACTTGTCAAGATTTGTCCTCATAAGGGTCAGAGCCTCATCCTAGGCCAAGTTGCCTAGAAGTCTGCTAAACGAGGCTTAACATTTGAGAACCAGTGTTGCGATGGAGAGTGCTCAACGTTCAGAGGGACCGTGTTCAAATCCTGACACAGCCACTTCCTCAGCCAGCAAGGCACTCACCTGCCCTTCCCTAGTCTTATCTGCTGTGAAATGGCAGTGACAGCAGTACCCATCTGCTGGCGCTGCCGTGAGGACAGATGAGCAAAGCGCTTGGCATGAAACCACCATGAAACCACCCTGTCAACTGTTGCTGTATGTTAAGCAGTAAATTGGCAAAACCAAGACGGCTGGAGGCCCCACAAAGTGGGGTTCCACAGAGTCACTGGAAAACAGTCAAGTATCTGGAGCGAGAGAGAGAAGAGGGTCCCCTAGGAGGCCCCGGCAGCTGGCGGGTGGAGCACTGCACGGAGAGCCAAGGACAGCCACTCAGATGTGGGTGGGAGGACACTGGGGCTGCTCTCCAGTCCCCCCGCATTAGCTCAGCGCGCCACATCCCCACCTTCCCTGTATTCATCTTTAACTGAAGCTCACACTGGCCTGGCCCCCACTTACATGCACAGCCCTGGGCCAAGCAGGGGGCAGTAGTGGAAACAAGCTGGCCTCAGAGAATTAATAACTGGGTGTTTCTGCCCAGATTCAGAAATCTATCCTTTCAGGAGCCATCGTCAGGATATGACCTGATGCTGAGAAATACATGTTTCATTTGTTTTTTAAGTAGAAAGGCAAAAAGTTCAAAAAATGTTCTAGAAAGGTGAAGAACAGATGAATCTTGCTAATATTTAGGCAGTTATTAATTTTTAAATGAAGTAAGAACGTAAGT
Organism: Neotragus moschatus; assembly: GCA_006410615.1. Lineage (NCBI taxonomy): Eukaryota > Metazoa > Chordata > Mammalia > Artiodactyla > Bovidae > Neotragus > Neotragus moschatus. The sequence continues at coordinate 1,776,057 of SJYA01001562.1, read as the reverse complement.
GTAATGAGTTTTAAGAGATACATTCTGAAATACTAGAAGATGAAGTGATATGACCTGATCCATTGGACTTATTTAAAAATTATATGGGGCATGGGGAGGCAGATGGTGGCAATAAACGGAGACTTGGCCAGGAGTTGGTGCTGGTGGTGGTGGGGGCGTGGGTGTTCAGCATGCCACTCTGCTCCTTTATATGCTTGAAATTTTGCATAATGTTTTAAGTTCATAAAAGCTGAAAAAAATGTGCAATGAGGGATTCTCATCTTACTGGTTCTTGCAACACGATATTTACTTCCTAAGGACACGTGCTCTTGGACAAGAGATAAGGCTGTGGGGAGGCCTTCCAGGAGCTGGGAAGGGCTTGAGAACAGACAGGGAGACCACCACCCAGGGATGAGGAAAGTGCCTCAAACATGCTGAAGACAGAGTGCTGTACTGCCCCTCAAGGACCTCCGAGCCTGGAGAAAAAACATTCATTATTGTCCCTTTGCACTGCTTCTGAACTCAGTGAAAATTATTTTTTAGCAGACAGCAAATGATAGCAGAGTGGACAAGTATCCTGACCTCACTTTCTTCAACTGGAAAGTGGGAAGAAGTCACACGTCCCCATTTCCCAGGGCGTGGGGTAAATGAGATGAATGGTCCTAATGTGCCCTAGCACTGATAAAGACTGGGTCTGACTGAGGGGGTTTTGGCAGATGTTGACCTTCAGCCTGTCAGGACCAAGGGGGAGCCATCCCGTCGTGGGCGCTCTCATAATGAGGTGCTCTTCTTAAACATATAAGTTAAATGTGAGTCAGGACACACATTCTCTGAGACCCCTGGGGGCCGGGCATCCTGCTGAGTGTCAGCCCCTTTGGGTGTCACACAGGAGCCACTGCTGGCCTCCTCCCTCCCCAGGGGAGCCACCCCTGCTGTGCACCCCTGGGAAGAACATGGCACCCCCCGAGTTTTCTCTCTAGATGAAGAATGAGTTAGAAAATGAAAAAAAGGGCTCTACCCACTCTGGGCTGTGGCTTTGAATGGAGAAATGCATCCTAAGAAAACAGATCTTTGGCAGATCAGCTCACCCTCAAAGAGGGGGACAAGGGCTGCACAGACAGACACCTGCTCTGTGCTCAGTGGGCCCCCACAGGAGCTTCTGGAGCTCTAAGCAGGTATAATGGCCTCCAGACACCAGGGGGCAGCCTAACACATCCTCCAGCGGTCAGAGGGACCCACCAAAGATGACCTGGCAACAGACACACTTCCAAGATAATCTAAGTAGCCCGGGCATGCAGAGGAGGAAATCCCAGGGAGGCAAGATGGCCCACNTCTAAGCAGGTATAATGGCCTCCAGACACCAGGGGGCAGCCTAACACATCCTCCAGCGGTCAGAGGGACCCACCAAAGATGACCTGGCAACAGACACACTTCCAAGATAATCTAAGTAGCCCGGGCATGCAGAGGAGGAAATCCCAGGGAGGCAAGATGGCCCACACCGCCAGCTCTTGAGTCTTTGCCACTTGCCCCCAGGCAACTAGTGAGTAGCTTCCTGCAAGACAAGCTTCAGCCAGAAGAGAGTGTTGGTGAGGGATCCACAGGCTAGGAACTGGCAGGGACATGGGAGGCAATAAAAGCAGAAGGTAGGCTGGGGACTGAGAGAGCAGCCACGCCAAGTCTTTGGATTCTTGCTCTAGAACCTCCTGCCAAGCAGATGAAAGGTCTGTCCCATCCCAACTTGCTCCACATCCTCTCCTTCCGCTGTCCACAGGACCCCACCACATGCTCTCTGTGCCTTCATCCCATTAAGGAAGCAGAAAGGAGACCCCAGGAAAGTCTGAATGTTTTCCAAAGCTCCTTGGAGTTTGAGATCTTCGAAATGCATTCACGGGATTACTCTCAGAAAGCCCCCTGGCTGCAGAGAAGAGAGCAGCCTCTGTTGTGAGCCCTTCCGAGCTACAGTGCCTGGGTTCAAATCCTGCCTCTGCTGTTTACCAGCTCTGAGTCTCCCGCTCTGTAAAAAGAGTAACAGTGATCCTCTTGGGTCATTGCCTACAATGCCTGGCTACAACAAGGGAAGGCATTTGAAGAACGTTTTCATAGAAAATAACTCAAGAGACATGCATAGCACTGCTCTCTGCACAAGCCAGAAGCCCCAAAGGTCTGTGCTTCTTCCTAGCAGGATGCAGTTCACAGAGACCACCAAGCTATGGTGGCACAGGCCCTGAGTCCGGAGCAGGAGTGGGTTCAGTGTCTTCTTAAGAGAGGGAAGCTCCTCTCACAGGGAGCTTCTGGAGCTCTGAGCACCCGAGCTCAGTGCAGCCAGCTTGCCCAGTGCAGCCCGCCTGTGCCCACTTTGGGTTTTGTGCAGGACAAGCAGAACACATCACTCACATTGAAGCTGGGCTTGTTAAACTCATCAGCCAGAGGCTGAAAGGCAGGCTGGCAGCCCTCTGGAGGACGGGCCCACGTGGGCAAGCCTGGAGAGAGCCAGCCTTGCAGAGGCCAGGCCTGCACAGAGGGTGTGAGGAACCTACCAGCCTCAGAGCAGGGTTGGGCTTCCCTGGGATGGAGACGAAAGAGTTAAGTCGACTCTGGGCTCCAGAGGGCGGCTCTACAGCTGTAAACAGTGAGCCAAGGGAGGCAGGGAGCTGACACAGGATGTGGCCAGGGCTCGAGCTGTCTGATTATTAACTTCACTTTTATTTGGAGGGGGATTCGATTCTCTGTTTTACTTCCCATCAAGGAAGTGAAAGCCCAGGTCTCGGAGGGGCCTGGTTTCAAATTGTTTTGTCACAGCTCATTTATTTTTCCTCTTAAATAAATAAACAAAACCACCTCTTTGTTTTCCCCCTGAATGAATGTTCAGCAAATTATCTGTGGGTGAGGCATGAAAGGGGTTTTCTGGAGTCTTTCGTGGGGGCANTCGGAGGGGCCTGGTTTCAAATTGTTTTGTCACAGCTCATTTATTTTTCCTCTTAAATAAATAAACAAAACCACCTCTTTGTTTTCCCCCTGAATGAATGTTCAGCAAATTATCTGTGGGTGAGGCATGAAAGGGGTTTTCTGGAGTCTTTCGTGGGGGCACTTAGGCTTTTTCTTTTAAAAGGAAAAAAAGAAAAGATTCTTCCTTTAGCTTTGACCTTCTCTAAGACTGTCAAGGCACTTTCTTTTCTGTCTCATCTTGAGATGGCAGCCTAAAATCACAGCCTCAAGACACACAGACCTTCCTTCGCTGGTCCTTGGGGCCAGCCTTCACATGTCACAGGCTCCAACTCCAAGGCCACACAGAGGAAGCAACAGGAACACTTGGAGCTCAGTGGTCAGTTAGTCCTCCTGGTCAGCTAGGACCCATGGTTTTTGTTCCTTCCACTAAAAATAACAAAGCAATTAAACACAAAAGGATTCCATCACAGAGCTTAATAAAACCCCATTACATGTTCCTTCACTCAAGGTTCAAAATATTTGGAAAATTTGTTTACAACACCAAAACCATTTAATAATCTCTTGACTCTTGGAATAACCCTTTCCTGTATGACCTACATATGGGAGGGACCAAGCGGGATACGAAGACCACCGTCACACAGTCCCTACCCTCCCGGTGCCCACAGTTCAGAGAGGAGAGAGGAAAACAGGAGCTCCTACAGCAGAGGCCAGTGGAGCCCCAGATGGGCAGNAGGAAGCTCTAAGTTGAGGCCAAGAGGAGGAGGGAAGAGATGTCAGGGAGGTGGGAGAGGGTCTGAGGCAGCAGGTAGAGCAGGCGAGAAGCCGGAGACGGGAAGGATGGAACTGGATGGTGGAAGGGGAGGGGATGTAGAGGGTTAGAGGCCCCAGGTCAATGCATCTGGTACCCAAAGACTCCACTTCAAAAGGGGCAACATGCAGAGAAAGCCGAACAATTAGCCACCCTCCTCAGGGCCCAGGAATCGTGTCCCACCAGCAGAAGCCTCAGCCAAGTGCCCTTGGCCCATGAACTTGCTGCTCCCTGAACCAGATTTGTGAGGGCTTCTCCCCCAAACCTAAAGGAGAGCCACATTCGATGGACATCAGGTGAGCAATGGTAAGAAGACGTGCTGTACCATCTATCCACCTGCACATTGGGCGTTTCATCTCCTCCCTACTGTGGGTACAGGATACAGCCATTTCTCCAATGAGCATTTTTAATTATCTATGTGTCTGCTCTGGAGTCACTACAGTGACACGTGAGGTGTGCCACAAGGGGCACGGCCTGCCCCCTGGACTGTCCTGCTGGGCAGGGAGATGGAGAACCCCATCCCTGATCCCAGTCTCAGTTCCTAGCCAGCTGCCTAAACCCACATCCCACCCACATTCCCCTGGGGCAGCTCCTGGAGGGGAAGGGGGACAGGGAATAAGATGGCAAAGGGAGGCTGAGGGCTCTACTGGGAGGATGTTCTGTGTGTGCACACTTAGCCGCTCATTCATGTCTGAGTTTCTGTGGCCCCTTGGACTGTAACCCTCCAGGCCCCTTTGTCCATGGGATTCTCCAGGCAAGAATACTGGAGTGGGTTGCCATTTCCTTCTCCAGGGGATCTTNTCTACTGGGAGGATGTTCTGTGTGTGCACACTTAGCCGCTCATTCATGTCTGAGTTTCTGTGGCCCCTTGGACTGTAACCCTCCAGGCCCCTTTGTCCATGGGATTCTCCAGGCAAGAATACTGGAGTGGGTTGCCATTTCCTTCTCCAGGGGATCTTCCCAACCCAGGGATCAAACCCACATATCTTGTGTCTCCTGCATTTGCAGGTGGATTCTTTACCACTGCACCACTGACTTGGTATCAATGCCAGTTTGATGGCAGGGGTGAGGTGACCTCCAGCCACTCCACTGCCTCTATTCCTCAAGCTTAATCTCTAGGTATCTTCTCATTAGGGCTGTCACCTTGCACAGTCACTTCCCTCTCCAGCTTTCTCATAGGAAAAATGGGGGTGGAGATGAGTTGTATTAGGTGGTCTCCAAGGTGTTTTGATCCAGGCCTAGCCCGTCAGCCCATGGCTGGAGGGATGGAGGAAGAGAAGGTTTCTGCTCAGAGACACTGCAACTATGCAAAGTCAGGCCTTGGTGCCAATCACCTGGTCCAGGTTGTGGGGAGGCAGAGAAGAGCATCTGGAAATCTGTTGCAGCTTCAGAGTCAAACCAGTCCAGTTCAAATACTGGCTCGCTGTGTGATCTCCAGCAAGTGGCTCAACCTCTCTGAGCCTCAGCTTCCTCGCTTGAGAAATGAGGAAAACATAGGACCTTACCTCACAGGTTGTTCTGCAGATGAACAGTGATAGCTAACCACTTATCAAGCACTTATTCTATGTGAGATGGCACACTAAGGGTTTCTCAGGAACGACATGAGGTCACGCACGTAGTCCTGGATCGCTGCCGGCGAGGAGTGAGGTTTGATAATGAGAGCCCCAGTTGTTATCATTTCACAATTGCCCCCTGGTGCTTTGCACAGGCGGATGCGTTCAGTAGACAGAAGGGGCTTAGCAAGCCCTCAGCACACAAGAAGCACTCAATAAAAGATGGCCTTTATTACTAAGACAGAAGGGACCCTTGTGAAGAGTTCCTGCAGCAAGGAGAAGTAGGGGAGGGTGGGCTGAGAGCAGGGCGCACCCGCTTCTCCCCAGGCAGGCTGGGCCCCGTGATACCTACTTAGCCACTGCCCGGGCTGCGACGTCAGCTCTTACTCACCCTTCCCAGAGAGCTGCTAATTAGCCTCCTCGCAGCCAGGAGCTTCCCAGATGAAAGGTGCCTAATGCACATGCAAGGCGTGACCCCCATATTTATAACCAAGGTTCCCTTGGGTGAGGAAGGCCCAGAGGCGGGGAGACAGGCCAGATCAGGGCCTCACCTTCTTTATGACAGAGGTTCTCAGGGAAAGGAGCTGGGCTGGGGTGGTTGCGAGCCTGAGAAAAAGGCTTCAGGGCAGTGGGTGTGGGACACCCAGGTCCTGGGAGTGGGAGGAGCTGGGTGGTTGAGGGGGAGGAACGCTCCAGGCCTCAGGCTGCATCTCAGACCAGGAGCTCAAGGTGGGGATGGTGGTAGCCCTGACCTCACAGCACTTAGGACAGTAGGCCTGCCACCCTCTGGCCTTTGCTTCTTCCGCAGACATTTATTAAGCACCTACTCTGTGCACCTACTTCATGGCAAATAGATGGGGAAACAGTGGAACCTGTCAGACTTTATTTTTCTGGGCTCCAAAATCACTGCAGATGATGATTGCAGCCATGACATTAAAAGACACTTACTCCTTGGAAGCAAAGTTATGACCAACCTAGATAGCATATTAAAAAGCATACACATTACTTTGTCAACAAAGGTCCATCTAGTCAAGGCTATGGTTTTTCCGGTGGTCAGGTATGGATGTGAGAATTGGACTTTCTTTAAGAAAGCTGCTGCTGCTGCTGCTGCTAAGTCGCTTCAGTCGTGTCCAACTCTGTGCAACCCCATAGACGGCAGCTCACCACGCTCCGCTGTCCCTGGGATTCTCCAGGCAAGAACACTGGAGTCAGTTGCCATTTCCTTCTCCAGTGTATGAAAGTGAAAAGTGAAAGTGAAGTCACTCAGTCGTGTCCGACTCTTAGCGACCCCATGGACTTCAGCCTACCAGGCTCCTCCACCCGTGGGATTTTCCAGGCGAGAGTACTGGAGTGGGTTGCCATTGCCTTCTGCAAAGAAAGCTGAGCGCCAAAGAATTGATGCTTTTGAACTGTGATGTTGGAGAAGACTCTTGAGAGTCCCTTGGACTGCAAGGAGATCCAACCCATCCATCCTAAAGGAGATCAGTCCTGGGTGTTCATTGGAAGGACTGATGCTGAAGCTGAAACTCCAATACTTTGGCCACCTGATGTGAAGAGCTGACTCATTTGAAAACACCCTGATGCTGGGAAAGATTGAGGGCAGGAGAAGGTGATGACAGAGGATGAGATGGTTGGATGGCATTACCGACTCAATGGACATGGGTTTGGGTGAACTCCGGGAGTTGGGGATGGACAGAGAGGCCTGGCATGCTGCGGTTCATGGGGTCACAGGGTCGGACATGACTGAGCGGCTGAACTGAGCTCTGTGCCAGGCATTGGGTGTGCTGGGAATACCAACATGGACACAGCAGATCAAGCAGACCTCCCCACCGTGGACTCACATTCTGTGTGGAAGACAGACAAGAAACACAAGCACCGAGCAATCCCTGATACTCTCCCTGACAGTGGCCTGCACTGTGAACAAGACAGGACTGAGGTGCAGAGATATATGACAGGGGTGACGCATCAAACGCAGTGGTCACACGCACTTGCCAAGGCAGGTCTGGGCAGATTAAGAAATGGACCGAGGTTGAAGGACCAGCCCAAAGCCGCCCAGCAAATCCAAGGCTGGAGCCTGGGTCCGCAGCATAGGAACCTTGATCACAGCTGGTGAAGCAGCCACGGAAGTCCCCTTTACCTCTGGTTAGGATGAGCTCGCTGCCTGGCCTCATCTGTGCACCACCTGGCCCTGTGCACTGGCCACAGTCTGGAGTCAGGGGAGCAGGGGGCAGTGAGGGTTACGGCTGCTAGGCCTCACATCGGCCTCACCTTTCTCCATTATCCCAACCGCCTGGCAAGGCCAGTAGCAACCCCATAATGTTCACTCAGGTGAGATTCACATACCAGAAAACGAACCCTCTTAGAGCGAACAGTTCAGTGGCATTTAGCACACGCCCAGTGTGCAACCCCCAACTCTATGGAGCTGCAGCTCATTCTCTCCAGCCCAGAAGAGAACTCGTGGGCCTTAAACAGTTGCTTTCCATCCCCTCTCCCCTGGAAACCACCAGGCTACCCTCCATCTCTGTGGATTTGCCTGTCGGGGATGTATCCTGTACCCAGACCTTTAGGTCCAGCTTCGGTCACGGAACCTGTGTTCAAGGGTCACCCACACTATAGTACTCTGTTTTTCTGCTGAATACTGTTCCATTGTATGTAAGCATCTCTGCAAGCAGTTTAGAGATAAGGAAGCACTCCAACCAGCAACGCCCAAAGGTCAGAGCCGGTCCACACAAGACTGGATCCCAGCCTGAGTCCACACAGGCCGTTTCCACGAGCTGGCCTGCTCCCCGGAGCCTGGGCCCGAGTCCCAGGCTGGGAGAGGGCTGCCTCTGGGAGTGGACTCCGGCTCCCCCAGGTATGGCCCCACCTCTTCTCCGCACAGGTTCTCAGGTGTGGGCGAGGTGGCCTCCCAGTCACCCTGCTCCAGGTCAGCCCAGAGCGTGGCTGAAGAGGCTGCCTCCTTGAGTGGAATTCCAGGTCCCTGCCAACCTCAGGGCACTCCTGGGCCCCAAACCCTCCCTCTCAGCTGGGTCACGAGGCTGGCAGGCACCTCGATCCAAGGGCAGCCTGGTGGGCTGGCCAGGTCAGGAGCACTGGACCCCAGCTGGCTGATGGCCCTGGGCAGAGCTCCCGGCCCACCCAGCAAGTAGATACCTCGACCCACAAGCCTTTATTAAGCACCCATTCTTTGCTAGGTGGCATGTGGCTCCTGCCTTTACAGTGCCTCCCTCACTGAGGAAGGTACCATCCCCTGCACAGAAAGTGGGTTCTGGGACCCAGTAACAGAACGGAGTGGGGAAGTCCCTGACCTTGGTCAAGAAGGCTGCACATGTGCCAGCCCTGCCAGCCTCCCTCTACAGGGCAGGTGGAGGGCACAAGGCAGGCTACACAGAGAGCACTGGGATACCCACCCAGGATGCCCACCTGGGCTCCTCGATGCCCAGCAGGATGCGATATTCACTGTCCATGTAAGTACCCTGACATGACCACTTGCACACCTAGCATCCATCCATTCATCCCATTGTGTTGCCCAGTGCCCGTCTAGGGTGTGTGTGTATGTGTTAAGTCACTTCAGTTGTGTCTGACTCTTTGCGACTCTATGGACTGTAGCCCCCCAGGCTCCTCTGTTCATGGGATTCTCCAGGCAAGAAAACCGGAGTGGGTTGCCATGCCCTCCTCCAGGGCATCTTACCAACCCAAAGACCGAACCTGGGTCTCTTATATCTCCTGTATTGGCAGATGGGTTCTGTGACACCAGTACCACCTGGGGAGAGGATACAACATTTTTTTTAAATGTCAAATAGTCCTTGTCCTTTGGGAGTTTGAAACCGAGTGGACTCTGCAAACTAACAGTGGCCATGTGGCCTGGTGCAAGGAGCCCAGAGCCAGGGCCCCCACTCCGTGGGCAGCCACGGCTCTCGCGTGAGTGTGAGCAGCTCCCACGCGTCCCGCAGCTGAGCCTGTTTCTAGTTGATGAGCTCCTCGCCCCAGACACGCACACTCACACGATAGGTTCACTCGGCAAATCGGGCTGAAAACATGGGCCTCGGGGGCTTTGGGTTCCTTAGCCGCTACCACTACCTGCATTCCTATCCAGGATCCAGAAGGATTTCACCAGCCAGGTAATGTCCCCCGAAAGTTCCCCTGAAGACTCGCAGAGGGGAGGGNACACTCACACGATAGGTTCACTCGGCAAATCGGGCTGAAAACATGGGCCTCGGGGGCTTTGGGTTCCTTAGCCGCTACCACTACCTGCATTCCTATCCAGGATCCAGAAGGATTTCACCAGCCAGGTAATGTCCCCCGAAAGTTCCCCTGAAGACTCGCAGAGGGGAGGGAAGGACTCCCCAGAGCCCCCAAAGGGCACCATTGCATGGCTCCTGAAGGCTGCCCTGGGGGGTGCTAGGCTGAGCTGAATGACTCGGGAACTCCCCCAGGCTGGTACACGGCCCCTGCCCACAGTGGCCTCCCCTCAGTGCCAGGCACATGCTCAGTATGGTACTTGCATTTCTTAAACCACTAAGATTTTTATCAGCGACCAGCCCAAGGTGCCAGGACCAGTGGAGAGTTTGCACTGTGGTCTGATCCACCCCAAAGTCCACACCCACAGTTGAACACATTATCCCCGAGACAAGGCTGGTATCCAACGCTCCCCCACGTACCGGGCAGCCTCCTGACTGTCTGCGGGAGAGGGAAGTGACCCCCTTTAACATCGAGTCCCACCCCAACCTGTTTCTGCCGCCTCCCCTCGCTCACCCCAACTGACTCTTCCTGCAGTCAGGAAGCGCCTTCCGCTCCCAAGGAGCCCCCAGAGGGCCCATGGAAGGAAGAGAATGAGGTGGGGACGGAAAGGTCTGTGTATAGGCCTCAGAGGGGAGGGGAAATGACCCTTTGAGGGGTCAGATGCTCTAGGCCACCCCACTCTCCACAGCTGTCGNAGTCAGGAAGCGCCTTCCGCTCCCAAGGAGCCCCCAGAGGGCCCATGGAAGGAAGAGAATGAGGTGGGGACGGAAAGGTCTGTGTATAGGCCTCAGAGGGGAGGGGAAATGACCCTTTGAGGGGTCAGATGCTCTAGGCCACCCCACTCTCCACAGCTGTCGTGGAGACCTTGTAGCAAAAGGGGAGGGAGCAAGCTGATTCTTCCAAGTGTCTTGGCTGACCTAATACAACCCTAGAGTGCCCTGCAGGCCAGAAGGCAGAGGAAGGGGTGCGTGGGAAGGTGGTGATTATCGACCTCCATTTCAGGGCTGGGTGTGAGGGCCACCTGCCCAGGGAGCACAGCCTGGCCAAGAGGCAGGGATGAGCCCCTGCCTGTCCTGGGTATAGCCTGAGGCACAGGGCAGCCATGGGAAACAGGCCAAGTGGAGTCCCCACAGCCGGGACATGGCCACTGAGAGGCCCAGTGACCACAACCACATTCCCTGGGCTCTGGTTAAAGCACCTTAATTAATCCCAAAGCCAATCTTTACGCTCACCGTGGGAGGAAGAGGGTCCCCATTTTACAGATGAGGAGACTGGGGCAGTGAGATTTGAGAAATGTTCCCATTGCCGCGTGGCCTGGAAACAGTACAGTCAGGATTCACATCTGGTCTCTCTGACCCCAAAAGCTTTGCCCTTGGTCACTTAGAGCTTCCGTAATGGCTGGGTTCAGTGCCAAGACCGGCAGCTGAGCTGTTCAGACACCCTCTGGATGAGAGGGTGAGCAGACAAGGGAGTGGACAAGTGGGCGGTGGGCAGCATGAGAGAGGGCAGAAGTATCTCCACTTCCACAACCACCGAGCCGCTGAGCAAGTGGACAGGTGGGCAGGTAGACTACGGAAGGACAGGTAAAGGGCTCAGAAGGGAAAAGAAACCACTGCTCCATCGAACGGTCTCTGGAGGACAGGAAGGAACAAGGGTTCTGGGAAGCTGGGTGGCCCATCTGGGGCTGGCTGACCGTGAAGAATACCCTGTAGATCTCCCTGATGAGACAGCAAGTCTCCAGAACAAGGGGCCCTGCCCACCAGGCACACACGCTCCATGACCAAGTACCGGGCCAGCCTGGTCAGTCATCGACCGGCCATTGCTTGATTGCATAAGAGGACCCCAGGCCAGGTGCTGACCTGCCAACCCCTGCTGGGAGGAAAAGAGGGACAAGAGATCCATTGGTCCTTCCCGAGGTGGAGGTGGGGGTGGTGGCCGAGAGGGCCTTGCTGCTGCCTCCTGCAGGGAGGTAGGCCTGGCCAGGACAGCAGCTTTGCCCAGCAGCCGCCAGGCCCTGGGGTCACTGCCCAGGCCTGTTTGCCTAAGGGATTGGGTGCAAGCTGGCATGGAAGTAGCTCACCAAGGGCTAGGGGAGTAGGGGATGGGAGGAGACCTGAGGTCCAAGGAGGTAACAGGGCTGTGAAGGGTGGGGACAGGGTGCACAGAAAACCGTTCGACAGCTTGGTTCCCTCCCCTGTGCCCACCAGCCTGTGTGAACCCCCTGTGCCAAGGAAATCTTTTTTTTTTTTTTTTTTATAGTGAAAACTTTTATATTTGGAATTAGCCAGCTGGACTCAGTTTAGATGATTTCAATTTTGTTGGCAACATCCAAAGCATCAGTCAGCCAAGGAAATCTTTAAGGGGACAGAAACCAGCACTGCCCTCCTTGGCCTTTCCATGCGGGGTTCCTCGGGCTTCTTAGCCCCTTATCTCCAAATGAGGACCTTCTGGAAACTATACTCCATTGGAAAGTGCCACAGAGGTCAGTTTGGACCCTGAGCTGGGCAGCAGTGAGAGGCAGGGTTGGGGGCAGGTAATGGCCCAGGTTCAACACAAGCCCTGAAGAGGAGGCATGCGCCCCCTGGTGGCTCAGTGTGGAAGCACACTCCCCAGACAGGACTTCTAGGAGAGCAGCCTGCACACAGCCTCCATAGAGGCTCTCAGTTCAGGAACGTCTAAATAACCCATAGTTTCCTAAGGGAGGCGGGGGAGTGATACAACTTACATAAAAGGTCATTGTGAGGATTGCACAATATGCCCAGTCCTCTCAGCGTGACATTCTGCAAGTAATAATAATGACAGTGACTCGGGAGGTAGGGGTTTATTGTTTCCAGTTTTCATGAAATGGGGGCTTGCTCAGAAGCACTCAAATAGTAACTGGCAGAACCCAGATTTGAACCTAGGTGGGATGCCAAGCTTGTACCGTGTTTTAGGCACTATAACCACTCAGATCTTAACCAGAGACCGTTTCCAGCCAATGGGTAGCTTTTTCTCTCCTGTCTCCTGCTTCCAAGAGACTGCACTAATGGGGAGAAGACAGAGAAATGAACCTTCCTCTTCACATGTTCGAAGGGTCAGTGTTAAATCTTTGCGTGTCCTGCACTTTACAAAGGACTTTCCCCTATGTTATCTCACTTGCACTTTACACCAACCCTGTGAGGGAGGAGGCCGTGGCCCCCTACAACACGCAACCCTAAAGTCGGTGGTTCCCATAACTTCCAGCCCTGCACCCACATAAGCCCCACCTGGGGCCAAATCCAATACCCAATATTCCTGTAAACATCCACTCACAGAAAATATATGCAAAACATATGTGATGAGGGACCAGTATTCAGGATATAGAAAGAACTCATATAACTCAGTAGTAAAAAGACAACCCCACCTAAAGATAGAAGATTTGAACAAACACTTCTCAAAAGAAGACATGGGAATGGGGAATGAACACATAAAAGAAGATAATCAACATCACTAGTCGTCATTAGGAAGCATAAAATAACACATTATACGCCCACCACCACGGTGGGAACGGAAAAGCCTGACAAAGCCACATGCAAATGAGATTGTTAACGAGAACACTCATACATTGTTGGTAAATGTATAAAACTGTACAACTACCCTGGAAAAAAGTCTAGTGATTTCTTATAAAAACGAAACCTATACCACTTCCATGACCCAGCAATTACACTTCTTAGGTATTTACCCAAGAGAAATGAGGATATAGGTTCACAAAAAAAGACTCATAGGGGAATGTTCCTAGTAGCCTTATTCATAATAACCAAAAACCCAGAAACAGGCCAGCAGATGTAGAGACCGTGGCATACCTACATGAGAGCACACTCCTCAGCAACAAACAGGGACAAATTTCTGATATACCCGACACAAAATCAAAATCATTATGTGAGTGACAAAATATCACGTAAGATAACCTGTTGTCTGATCCTGTTTATATGGAGTTCTAAAACTGGCAGAGTAATCTACAGTGGGAAAATAATCACAATGGCAGTTGCCTCTAGGGGCTATGGTAGGGGTTGACTGGGGAGAGAACTTTCTAGTCGCCAGTAATGCTTTATATCTTGATTGGAGTCTAGTTTCATTATTAGATTCATTCGTTGAAAATTCGAAGAGACAGTTGTTAGGAGCTTTTCATGGTATATAAACCTTTTTTTTTTTTTTTTTTTTTGCTTTCCTGGTGGCTCAGCAATACGGAATCTGACTGCTGATGCAGGAGATACGGGTTCGATCCCTGGGTCGGGAAGATCCCCTGGAGAGGGAAATGGCAACCCTCTCCAGTATTCTTGCCTGGGAAATCCCATGGACAGAGAAGCCTGGCGGGCTACAGTCCATGGGGTCGCAAAGAGTCAGACACGACTTACTGACTAAACAGCAATGACAGCAACAAAACTTCTTTTACCTCAAAGGAAAAAGCAATTATAAACAAATACTGAATTCTAGTTAACAACTTGCACACGGAAACATCAAGGAGGAAGTGTGCCCCAATCCATCTCTCCAGCCCTCCTTCTACTTGCCCCACAAAACTGGTCACTGCTGACAGCTGGGCTTCTCTAGCACCAACAAGCAAGCAGATCACCAGGACAGCCTCCTAAGAAGCGCCTTCTGAGTGAGTGCACCTGGGCTGGGGCCCAAGCGTCTGCATCTCTAACAAGCTCCAGGTGAGGCTGCTGCCGGTCCTCGGACCACACTGTGAGTAGCAAAGACTTTGAATGTTACTTTCTGACAAAGATAATTCCTATATCTGCTACTGCTGCTGCTAAGTCGCTTCAGTAGTGTCCAACTCTATGCGACCCCAGAGACGGCAGCCCACCAGGCTCCCCCATCCCTGGGATTCTCCAGGCAAGAACACTGGAGTGGGTTGCCATTTCCTTCTCCAGTGCATGAAAGTGAAAAGTGAAAGTGAAGTCGCTCAGTCGTGTCTGAGTCCTAGTGACACCATGGACTGCAGCCCACCAGGATCCTCCATCCATGGGAATTTCCAGGCAAGAGTACCAGAGTGGGGTGCCATTGCCTTCTCCGAATTCCTATATCGGGATCCACCAAATGAAGGTCGCCCCTGTGGCCTGGCTCACGTCCCAGATCTAAACAAACCTCAGTTGGGCCTCAGTTACTGACACACCTCACTGAGGAAACCTCACATGCACCAGTGGCAATCCTCTAAGACAGCTGGAACTAGCTTACCTGGCCCTAGAAAAGAGGGTCCGCTGGCCTTGAAAGGAAACCCTCACTGCATAGCCAGTCACGCTCGGTATCCTTGTTGCTGCTTCTAATGCTCGATGAAACCCTTGCCCCAGAATCCTCAGGAAGGGTGCTCCACCCCTTGTGAGGCCATATACTCCCCCCCCAACCAAGGAGTGTCTTCCCTTGAATAAAGGACACTAAAGCTCATTAGGAAATTGTTTCATTTTCATCACCGGACACTTCCTGCCTCTTCTCTTCTGCTCCCACTGCTCCCCTTCCCTGCTTGCTTTGCCTTGCCCACCCTGTGACTGGTCCTCTGAGTGGCCGTCCATTTCCCACCTTTCCCTGCCTTCCTCTTCCAGGAGGCAACAACTACTGCTAGTGATGATGATGAGTGACGGCGACCACCACCACTGGTGACACTAGGCGCTTGGACCATGCTGTGCACTTTACAAGCATCACTCTATGATTAATCCTTTCCACAGCCCTATGAAGTTGATGCCAATGTTGTTCCCATTTTACAGATGAGGAAACTGAGGTACAGAAAGGTTACACGTTTGCCCGAGGTCCCAAAGCCTTGGTCATCTGTATGTGTCCTCTGACTCCAACTACTACCAGCCTCATGGCAACAGCTGTTGTGTCTGCATGTGCACACTCACACGCCTGTTTTCTCTCTCCTCTGACATCATGTTGTCTCTGGAAGTAGGGACAATGCTGTCTCTCTCCCTCCTCCCCAGCCCCTCACCCTCGTCAGCATGCAGGCATGCTAAGCCGCTTCAGTCATGTCGGACTCTTTGCGACCCTATGGACTGTAGCCCATCAGGCTCCTCTGTCCATGAGATTCTCCAGGCAGCAATACTGGAGTGGCTTGCCAAGCCCTCCTCCAGGGATCTTCCCAACCCAGGGGTCGAACCCACGTCTCTTACATCACCTGTGTTGGCAGGTGGGTTCTCCACCTCTAGAGCCTTTGCCACACCAGGATCTCTTGTTCAAAATGGAACATGATACAAGTCTCGGCCCACCTGTTATGGGGGCCACGGATGCCCCACTCGTCCTCCCACAGGGTGCTGGCATGGGCGCCCCCCAGCCTGGAGCTCACCCTGCTGAGTGGGGCTCCCAGGCCACCCTTTCTGGTTCAGCCCATCTCTGCTCCTAGCTCCTTTGAGTCTTCCCTCCCATCCCAGGGTGTCCAGAGCCTAAAGCAGTCAGCCTGGGCACCCCTCCACCTGCCCTCTGAAGGAGACCCTACCAAAGCTCCTCTGCTCCCGCCCCGCACACTACCCCCTGCACCACAGGCTGGGACCAGGCCCCTCCATCACAGCTGTGTCCCCAGTGGCATTTAGTCACAGTAGGTAGAAGGGTCTCCCGGGCTGGCCTGAGGTCGGAGCAGAGCTCAGGTTGGAGGTTCCCCCCCGCCCCCCCCCCCAGCCCCGCGAGTAACCTTGCCAGTCGCTCGGTGTCTCCATCACCTCCCAACCTCGACCGGAGGCATCTCCCTCATGGAGCCCTAACCGTGTCCCGCAGTTCCCAGCCCTCTTCGGCACCGCCTCCATCCTCCCGCAAGGCCCTGCCTGGTTTCTTTCCTCCCCCAAATACCGAGGAGGGAGGAGATTTTACTTCCCCAGACAAGCTCCGCGATGCAGTGTCTCCTCCTAAGCGGTTGAGGCTAATTGCTCTTCCCAGAAGAAAAGCCTCCGAGGTTTTCCTTGCGGTGAGGTAGGAGGTTTGAAAATTACATGTTCGAGGCAACTTCGGGTGACTATATTAAGTCCAGTTCACAGTCGGACGGCTACTGGGCAGCACAAGCGCCACCTGCTGGCCCAAAGCAGAATACCGGCGCGGAACTGGACGCGGAGGCCAACACCGCTACTCCGCGGGGGTGGGGAGTGCTGACTAAGGCGCGACGCGCCCCCGGCTCGGCCTTCCCTGACTGTTCTCGTTTTAAAAGCCTCATCTCAACAGTGACGTCTCATTTATCGTGTCCCACGTACACTAATTTCGTAATTTCCAGGGATGGAAAGACTTAAAAACTGCCAGTCACGAGCACATCAAGTTGTATACATTAAATATCTACAGGGTTTTGTTTATCAATCAGACCTCAATAAAGCAGTTTCTTTTTTTAAAGGTACCAGACACACTATACACATTGCTGCTGCTAAGTCACTTCAGTCGTATCCGACTCTGTGCGACCCCATAGACGGCAGCCCACCAGGCTCCCCATCCCTGGGATTCTCCAGGCAAGAACACTGGAGTGGGTTGCCATTTCCTTCTCCAATGCATGAAAGTGAAAAGTGAAAGTGAAGTCATTCAGTCGTGTCTGACTCTTAGCGACCCCATGGACTGCAGCCTACCAGGCTCCTCCGCCCATGGGATTTTCCAGGCAAGAGTACTGGAGTGGGGTGCCATTGTCTTTTCCGTAAAGACATACACGCACATACAAAAACACTGAGACATCTAATTGATGGTGATCTCTAACACTTCCTATACCAAATTAGATTAGGTAGCCTTTATCCAATTGTGTTCGTTGCCCACTCTTTTTGACCCCATGGACTGTAGCCCACCAGGCTCCTCTGCCAGTGGGATTTTCCCGACAAGAATACTGGAATGGGTTACCATTTCCTTCTCCAGGGGATCTTCTCAATCCAAGGATCGAGCCCGGGTCTCTGAGCCACCAGAGATGAAAAGGTGTGACCAAGTCAGTCCAGTCAGTGGTAGGTCCTGAGCTAAGACCTTACAGACTGGATCCAGGGGATCTTCCTGACCCAAGGATCGAACCCACGTCTCTTGAATCTCCTGCATTGGCAAGCAGATTCTTTACCACTGAGCCACCTGGGAATGCCTTTTATCCTATTAGATTGTCTCACATTCATCTTTAAACAAATAGCTCTCTCAAACATTGCGGTGGGAACATAAATTAGAAATGATGTTCAGTCTATCAAATGATGAAAGCACACAGAGTACAGGAGTCGCGTTATTGGTAAGGAACTCAGTGGATGCACCCACATGCCCCAGAGCCCAGGCATGAGCCCTGGAGGGGCAGCTCCTGTGCACAGGGAGCGGAGAGGGGAGCGGGTCAGAAGCGGCTTGCCAGTGGAGGTGCTCAGTCAGGGAGTGGTTACAGCACCCTCCAATACTCCAGAGACAGAAAAGTCCAGAAGCATAAAACCACAAATGAGAAGCAAAGAAGAATCACTACATTTCATGGATGCTAAGGTAAAATGTAGTTTTTTTAAAAATGTACTTTTTTTTCATATTTCATTTCCTCTGAAATCTGAGTATGTTTAACATTCACTGGCAAGTCAATTTATCTGGCAGTTTTTTCTTCCTTCCTTTTGTTTTTCTCTTTTTGGCCTCACCACAGCATGCGGGGATCTTCCAACCAGAGGCAGAAGCATAGAGTCCTAACCATTGGACCCCCAGGGAATTCCCCATCTTTCTTTGTTTCTTTCTTTGAAGCCTCTTTTTAAAAAAAATTTTGAGATATAATTGACAAATAAAACTATAAGATATTTAAAGTATACTAAATATACATATACATTATGAAAGGATTCCCCTTGAAAGATGCTTCTTAAAATTGATGGCATGTTCAGTTCAGTTCAGTCACTCAGTCATGTCTGACTCTTTGTGACCCCATGAATCGCAGCACGCCAGNATTTCAGTAAAATGTCTACTTCTACTTTATTGATTACGCCAAAGCCTTTGACTGTGTTCAGTTCAGTCGCTCAGTCGTGTCCAACTCTTTGCGACCCCATGAATCGCAGCACTCCAGGCCTCCCTGTCCATCACCAGCTCCCGGAGTTCACTCAGACTCACGTCCATCGAGTCAGTGATGCCACCCAGCCATCTCATCCTCTGTCATCCCCTTCTCCTCCTGCCCCCAATCCCTCCCAGCATCAGAGTCTTTTCCAATGAGTCAACTCTTCTCATGAGGTGGCCAAAGTACTGGAGTTTCAGCTTTAGCCTCATTCCTTCCAAAGAAATCCCAGGGCTGATCTCCTTCAGAATGGACTGGTTTGATCTCCTTGCAGTCCAAGGGACTCTCAAGAGTCTTCTCCAACACCACAGTTCAAAAGCATCAATTCTTCGGCGCTCAGCTTTCTTCACAGTCCAACTTCACAGTCCATCCATACGTGACCACTGGAAATCACAACAAACTGGAAAATTCTTAAGTATTCTACCAGACGACCTTAACTGCCTCCTGAGAAATCTTTATGCAGGTCAAGAAGCAACAATTAGAACTGGATATGGAACAACAAACTGCTTCCAAATTGGGAAAGGAGTACATCAGGGCTGTGTATTGTCACACTGCTTATCTAACTTATATGCAGAGTACATCATGAGAAATGCTGGGCTGGATGAAGCACAAGCTGGAATCAAGATTGCCAGGAAAAATATCAATAACCTCAGATATGCAGATAACACCACCCATATGGCAGAAAGTGCAGAGGATCTAAAGAGCCTCTTGATGAAAGTAAAAGAGGAGAGTGAAAAAGTGGTTTAAAACTCAACATTCAAAAAACAAAGATCATGGCATCCGGTCCCATCACTTCATGACAAATAGATGGGAAAACAAAACAGTGGGCTATTTTATTTTCTTGGGCTCCAAAACTACTCCAGATGGTGCAGCCATGAAATTAAAAGATGCTTGCTCCTTGGAAGAAAAGCTTTGATCAACCTAGACAGAATATTAAAAAGCAGAGGCATTACTTTGCCAACAAAGGTCTATCTAGTCAAAGCTATGGTTTTTCCAGTAGTCATGTATGGATGTGAGAGGTGGAGTATAAGGAAAGCTGAGCCCCAAAGAATTGATGCTTTTGAATTGTGGTGATGGAGAAGACTCTTGAGAGTCCCTTGGACTGCAAGGAACTCAAACCAGTCAATCCTAAAGGAAATCAGTCCTGAATATTCATTGGGAGGACTGATGCTGAAGTTGAAACTGCAATACTTCACCCACCTGGTGCAAAGACTGACTTATTGGAAAAGACCCTGATGATGGGAAAGATTGAAGGTGAGAGGAGAAGGGGACAACAGAGGATGAGATGGTTGGATGGCATCACCAACTTGATGGACGTGAACTTGAGTGAACTCCGGGAGATGGTGATGGACAGGGAGGCCTGGTGTGCTGAGTCCATGCGGTCGCAAAGAGTCAGACATGAATGATGACTGAATTGAATAGGAAGAAGTGGAAAATATACACAAACCTTTTCTGCCGCTTACTCAATTATAACAGTTGTCCTGGGGAAAAGTCCTCGAGCACTTGTTTGAATTTCTGGATGATCTAGCCACTTTCTTCAGGAACACTGTTTCCTTGAGAGCCTAACTGACAGATAAACTATGGCTAGTCAAACTTGAGTATTGGGTAGTTTTTTGCCCCCCCCCCCCTTTTTTTTTTTTTTTTTTTTTTACTGAATGATCGAATTGTCATCTTGAGGCAAAGGACTAATAATGTTTATTGCCAGTGAAAATTAGAACTGGGAAAAACTTATCTGCTGCCATGAACTTAGCTGCTTTGTGATACTCAAAGACTTTTCTGATAAGATCAATAGTATTAAACATACTCAATATAATCTTAAAAATATTGAATAGTGGAAATGTGGTCATATTTGGCAGATCTTCGGTAAATCAGTATTTTCCACATGGCAATGCCTGATATTACCATACCATACCATACTTAGGCTAAAAAAAATTATTTAAGATAGTGCAAGAGATTTTAATATAGCAGAACATACAGCTTTCATTGCTATGGTTTCAGATTATATTTTGCATCTATCATTTAAAAACTACTAATTATCAAATTTTGGACTAGTAGTAAAGAATACTACCTGCAATTATCTGAAAAGATTATTAAAATACTCTTCCTTTTCTTCCCACATATCTGTGTGAGAGGAATTTTGTTGATATACTTTAATCGAAACAATTTTTTGGCTTTTCTATTAAGTCAGACACAAAAGAGATTTGCAAAGTGCAAAACAATGTCACTCTTTTCACGCTGTTTTTGAAATATGTATCTTAATATGTAATAAGTTGTTATGGTTAGGTTTACATAATAAATATTTTAAATTTTCTCAGCATTAATTTCTAACACGGTAAACATAGGTATACCTAATCCATAAAAACTAAAGCTTTCCTCTTTCTCAATACTTTTTAATAATTAAAGGAGAGATCCGGAGACTACAAAGTTTAAGAATTATTGTTTTTTTCTAAGTACTTCTGGAAAAAATTCCAGAACTAAGCAGAGGGGAAAAAAACTTCTCACTCTGATATTTCATAATGTTTTCAAATCTAAGGTAAGAGCAAAGTAATTCTGCAGCCTTTTCATTTTTTTCATAAAATTTTATAAGTAATTTTTCATACAGTGAAAATAACATACCTTCCTGTTTAGTTCCAAAAGATTCTTATATTTATCTTTAAAAGATAATATATAATTGCATAGATTCTAATGAGAAAGATGTTACAATTGATGGACAAATCAAATTGTCCTTAAAATTTCTCACTGAATGTTCTCATGTCTATAATTTTTCTTATATATATGCATGCTATATTACCACACAACACTTTGCATTCCAGGCTGTGGCTCTTTATTTCCAATTTCCATCTTTTTATTTAAGATACTCACTGGATAAAATGTCAAAAAGGCACTGGCTTTCATTTGCAGAATTTTATGGGACCATTCTCAGTGCTGAGGACATTCATACCTCTTAGTAGAAAACCATTGTGCTTGTGGGTAGTTTAGGAAATAACTGCATTAGCGATCTTTCTATTCTGGTTTAAATAAAAATTAATACTTTGAAGTATTATGATACAGTTAGTTTTCAAAGAAGAAAGCATTAATAAAAATCAGTTAATAATAAGCTTTTGCCTTTGACCTTGAATGGCTCATGCTGAGTGCTATGTGTTCATCATGAAAATCACGGACTTTCCATTTCTTATATGTGTTTGTGGGAATCTTGGTTGCATCCATATATATATATATATTTTTTTTTTCTTTAACTCATTCTGAAACAGTGATAGATCTACTGCCTGTTTTCTATTTGTCTAAAGGAATTTTTAGACTCTGAAAAGGAAGCAGTTCTTGTTGTTTTTTCTTTTTCTTTATCAAAAATCTTTTGTCTTCACTCTGTTCTATCCCCAAATCTGGGAGCAAAACTATCTTTCGATTTTCTGGTTCATGAATGTTTTTACACACGAACTATCCCTCTTTAATAGTGAAAGACAAATAGGCAATAGACCTTTTGACTTAAATGTTTCTCTTTTGTTCTGTCTCTATTATCTCTCCTGGCCCAAGTTCAAACATCTCCTCTAGCGTCTACTTCTGCGACTGCATACTGTTGTTGCAAGTAAGAGCTCTGGGTGTCTGGTCTTATGCCAAATATTCTCACCAGATGTAGAACTGCCCCATAAATTCCTTTGGTTATATTCTTAAAGAAGTTCATCTTCAACTTCTCTGGGTTTTGGGGTAATGGATTAAGCATGGATATGTTCTAATATACTCAGTGAGAAGTGAATGGTGGTTGCATTTTTTTTTCCCCCTGTAGAAATTACAGGACATTTCTCAGTCATATTTTTCACTGAATTTGAAAAGTGAACTCAGTAAATACAAATGAAGTCATGGTCTATTTCATTGCTCTGAAATGTCTTTTAAACACAGATTTGCAGCTTAAAATGTTGATGATGAAATATTTGCCCCCTTAATCTCTAAGTAGAATGTGTTTTGTAGCACTTTCTAGTTCACAATTCAGAAATGGTGTAAAACTAGATTATAGACCATTACATTTTCTGTATTAATTGAAATGTACATCGATGATACAAGTTTTACTTATAATAGGTCAGGCTCCTAACTGGTTTGTATAGTAACATGTAAGTTACAAGTGTTGGCCAGGGTTAGAATGAGATTTCTGAGAAGAGAAACACTTTTGTAACTCAAACAGTATATCTTTAAGAGAATTGTTTTACATTATGCTGTATTAGAAATAATGCATGTTTCATAATGATGATTAGCTTAAAAAGTTTTAGAAAGAGACTGCCTTTAGCATATTTTACATTATTTTGTCTTTCATAATCTTTCGTAAGCAAAATAAACTCTACTATGTAAAGATTCAGTTCAATTCAGTCGCTTAGTCATGTCTGACTCTTTGGGCCCCATGAATCACAGCATGCCAGGCCTCTCTGTCCATCACCAACTCCACTCAAACTCACGTCCATCAAGTCAGTGATGCCATCCAGCCATCTCAACCTCTGTCANGGTCACATATTGCTGAAACCTGGCTTGGAGAATTTTGAGCCTTACTTTACTAGCATGTGAGATGAGTGCAATTGTGCAGTAGTTTGAGCATTCTTTGGCATTGCCTTTCTTTGGGATTGTAATGAAAACTGACCTTTCCCAGTCCTGTGGCCACTGCTGAGTTTTCCAAGTTGGGTGGCATATTGAGTGCAGCACTTTAGCAGCATACCTTTTAGGATTTGAAACAGCTCAACTGGAATTCCATAAGCTCCTCTAGCTTTGTTTCAAATACTATGGAGAGCTCCGAAATAACTTTTGTTTATATGGATTATGTCTAGCAATACTTACTCTATTAAAGTTTTAACTTGAGTTAAAAATTTATTTATAAGTAAGTTTATTGTTACTTAAAAATGATGGCATCATAGTCACATTAATAACATTTTAAATAGAAAAGTAACTTTTCCAAAATAAACATTTACTGAGAAAAATAGAATTGTTTTACATTTTTTACAAGACTCAATATTTGACTTAAAGGAAGACGGCTGGATTCTCACATTTACTTCTTCTTTCAGTCTATTGTGAGGTACTGTTTGAAGTATATGTGAAGGAAATCTGGCCCTGGACAGATTTATTGTTAGAAAAAAAGTGTGTTTTTAGAGCCTTTCACAAAAATGTGGATATTTTTTGTTATTACACTGAAACTTGGCAAATGTGAAAGCAAAGGTTGGTGGAAGAAAGATTGTATTGTGGAATCTGAACCCATATTGATGAACTTAGCATAAGTCTTGTTACTTAAAAATGTTAATTTTTGTCATCAGCTTCAAATGCTTTTATCTGTTTTTCTTTCATTGTTAGTCTTGCTTCACTCAGTTTTTTAAGATGTTGTCTACCATACCCAAGTGTGAATAAGTACAGTTTGTATATATGTTCTTTTAAATAAAAATGATGTGTCATGAAAAAAGTAGCTTGTTTAACTGACAACTCAGTGGTCAGAATACTTTTTCTTGAGTGATAATGAATGATATCTTGAATGATAATATAATATGATATCATACTATTCTATGATATTATTATTGTGAGCAGCAGTAGTTTTTGGTGTGTATTCTGTCACAGAATTTTAAAAATATAAGGGTGAAAATGAAAACTTTATTTTTACTTCTTCATTAAAGACCATCTTAAGTGAAAAGCCTTTTTTTTTAAAAAAATAGTGTTGACCTTTACACTGACTAGTACAGGTAGGGATTGTTGTGTTGACTCCTGCTAAGGCACTGTGATTTTTATCTACCACTATGGTGCGCTCACCATCAGTGGAAGAAAGCAAACAGCATTTTAGTGTTATTCTCAGGGCCCACAGGAGTCCCTTAAAATACATCATCTGAACATAATCAGGTTTGCTTCTTTCTAATTTATGTGTGTTTTATTTGGGCCCTGCTTTGAGAACTGCTGTTGAACAGTCTCACTCAGTATTTGAGACTCAGTTATTACTGAATTTTTCTGGAAATCTCAGTTTGATTTTTTTCTCCTTCAGCATTTTGTTAGAGTATTTAACACAATGTGATGATGTGAGCTTCTTGAGAATATATAGTTGGTGCATAGTCCCTGAATCATAGTACATGACCAAAAAATGATTGTGGAATTATTGAGGTAGTTGACATAGATATTTAACAGAACTCCTAACCTAGCCTGGAATCTTTACCAAAAGAAAAACTGACCCTGTATATCTCTGTTTAGAATTCTTGAAGAAATGTTTTTGCACATAGAACATTATTATTTACAGTGATGACCCACAGTTATACTACATAAAAGATGAAATTATACTTACTAGTCTGTGTGTGAGAATAGGACTTCCATTACTAGTTAATGCAGAAATGGATCAAAGGAGCAAGTTTGAATATCTCTGTTGAAAACTCTTTTAAATTAGGAATAGAAAGACCCTTCCTTAATCATTTTAAAAAGGGGACTTCCTAGAAGCAGTCTAATGGTGAAGACTGTTCTTCCAAGGCAGGGAACGTGAGTTCCATCCNGAATAGGACTTCCATTACTAGTTAATGCAGAAATGGATCAAAGGAGCAAGTTTGAATATCTCTGTTGAAAACTCTTTTAAATTAGGAATAGAAAGACCCTTCCTTAATCATTTTAAAAAGGGGACTTCCTAGAAGCAGTCTAATGGTGAAGACTGTTCTTCCAAGGCAGGGAACGTGAGTTCCATCCCTGGTCAGGAAACTAAGATCCCGCATGCCACATGACATGGCCCCCCCCCCCCAAAAAAAAAAAAAAATAATCAGTCTTAACCTGATAGACTTGGTCTTATTAAATGTTGTAAATATACCATTCCCATTAAAATTAGGAAACAGATTGGGTTGACAACAGTTGCTTGGTGTTAATTCTGTTAGTACAGTTGGATAAAATACTAAACATACACAAATTAGAAATGAGCATAGCTTATCTATTTTCAGGTTATATTGTCCACTTGAAAAATTTGAGACCATTTTGAAAATTATAATCATCAAAGAGTTAAAGAAAAAAAGAGTTAAAGAAAATTAGCTGTTCTAAACAGAAAAAATCAAAATTTAAAAGTATTTCAGGAGTAATTTATTGGATATATAATGAAAAATCCTATTTACAAAAGGATCTCAAAGTTATGATTTCTCTTTTGTAGTTGAGGTCATTTATGCAGATAAATAATTTGGACAAGTTATTTACTTAGAACATGGACATTTAATGTCAGTGCTTTTAGCTTGAGACTCTTAAGTGAGACCTGTTATTTGAATAAATTTGTTACAGAATTTTAAAAGATAAAGTTTTAAGTCAACTCTTATTTTTGCCTTCTAATACTTTCAGATTAGTGCTTTGTTTATCTTAAAACATTTTTAGGTTTCAATTACAGGAATTACATTGAAAAGCATTTTCATAACATTTCTCTTTTAAAGTTTTTTTTGGTTATGAGAAATTTCAAACTTAGAAGTTGAGCTAATAGGATATCAAATCCCAAGCATCTGTTAAATTAAAAAAATTATTAGTTTTGCTCCATTCTATTTTTCCCCCTTTTGTGACTGTTTTAAAGCATGTATCAGATATATTATTTCACTCCTATATACTTTCATATGCATACTGCCATAAGAAAATACTATAGACTGGGTGGCATGAACATAGACATTTATTTTCTCACATTTCTAGAGGATAGAAGTCTAAGATGAGGGTGCCCGCATGGCTGAGTTCTGGTGAGGGCCATCCTCCTGGTTTGCAGATGGCTTTCTTGCAGAATTCTCACTGCGAGAGAGAGAGAGTAAATTCTCAGATTTATCTTCTTTTAAGGGCACTAATTCTCTCATAAGAGCCGTATGCTCATGGTCTCATCTGAACCTAGTTATTTACCAAAGGCCCTATCTCCAAATACTGTCACAGTATTGGTTTTGGGTTTCAGTGTATGAATTTGGGGTTGAGGAGATGGGACACAATTCAGTTCATAGCTGTACCTATACGGCTTGTTTATGTTCTTATACATAATTCCAATGCTTTATCATACCTACACAAATTAATAAAAATCTTTGTTGTCATCTAAAACCCAATCTGTATTCACCTTTCCACAGTTACCTAAAGGTTTTTCTTTTTACAGTGGATTTGTTAACATAGGTATCCAGAAATAAGTCTATGTGTTCCATTCTTATGCTTTTCAAATCTGGGTAACTAAAAGAATGATTTTAAAAGCAGTGCAGTGGGATAACTGACTTTTTATTCCATCAACAGTTGTGTAAAGAACACAGTGAGAAAGGAGGGGGAGGGAGGGACTGCTATGAAGTAAAAGTTACTTAAAATGTAACAGAAACCAATATATGTGATTGCCCCTTTAGATTTTTATTTTAATAGCTCGGTTGTAAAAAGGTAGCAATATCATGAGTTCCCTAGCTCCAATAGTCTAGAATGTAGGAGCATATAAACATTTGAGTTGTGAAGAAGAAAAATTCTGGAAGTATCAATGTTTTAATTAAATAAGCATTTTTGTAGTTCTCACAGGTTGATAACAGTCTTAATACACTAATGAAAATTTTATGTGAGGATATTGTTAAAAGCCAAGGTATTGTTAACTTATGATACAGCTTTAGAAATTTCTCCAAAGCTGAATTCATCACAGTAGTTTTATAAAATTTTACAAAGAACATTAAGATAATTTTGACTGTAATGAATATTTGAGGTGAAATGACATTATCCAAATATGATTTTAACCAGTAGGTGGCAACAAATCAATATCTGAAGTTAGTTTTAAAAATTGTTAGAGAAATAGTTTGTCATTGACAAGGTACATTTGATTTTTCCCCACAAATATTTTGTGCTTATATCTTTAATATATGATTTTTAATTTGAAAAAATTAATATAGATTTTATTTTATATGATATGCATAGTACATTGTAAAGGTGTGATTGATTTTTGATAGTTGAATGATTATAGTTGCATTTTAAAACTGAGCAGTATTGCAGTTACTTGGTTTATTACTTGATAGAAACCAGTAATCAAAGATTTGAAGAATTATTTTTTTGCCTTGTATTTTTAAAGTTTAATAAGTAATGATATTTCAGTTCAGTTCGTTCAGTTGCTGAGTTGTGTCCAACTCTTTGTGACCCCATGAACCTCAGCACGCCAGGCCTCCCTGTCCATCACCAAATCCCGAGTTCACTCAGACTCACGTCCATCGAGTCAGTGATGCCATCCAGCCATCTCATCCTCTGTCATCCCCTTCTCCTCCTGCCCCCAATCCCTCCCAGCATCAGAGTCTTTTCCAATGAGTCAACTCTTCACATGAGGTGGCCAAAGTACTGGAGTTTCAGCTTCAGCATCATTCCTTCCAAAGAAATCCCAGGGCCGATCTCCTTCAGAATGGACTGGTTGGATCTGCTTGCAGTCCAAGGGACTCTCAAGAGTCTTCTCCAACACCACAGTTCAAAAGCATCAATTCTTCGGTGCTCAGCTTTCTTCACAGTCCAACTCTCACATCCATACATGACTAACTGGAAAAACCATAGTCTTGACTAGATGGACCTTAGTCGGCAAAGTAATGTCTCTGCTTTTTAATATGCTATCTATGTTGGTCATAACTTTCCTTCCAAGGAGTAAGCGTCTTTTAATTTCATGGCTGCAGTCACCATCTGCACTGATTTGGGAGCCCCAAAAAATAAAGTCTGACACTGTTTCCACTGTTTCCCCATCTNCTTCTCCAACACCACAGTTCAAAAGCATCAATTCTTCGGTGCTCAGCCTTCACAGTCCAACTCTCGCATCTGTACATGAATGAAATACATTATCTATTGAGCCCTAAATATGTTGCAGGCACCATGTTGGTCAATTAGCATTCATTATCATACAACTCATTACAGGTGAGAAAAGCACCTCAGAGAAGTTAACTAACTTTCCCAAGGTCACACAGCTAGCAAGTAGCCGAAGTAGGATTCAAACTCAGGCTTGCTGATCTCCAACACCCCTGTGCTTCCCACCACGTCGTCCTAACCTCCTTCCTTCTAGATGAAGTGAGGGGACAAAGGCAAAGCCTCAGGCCCACAGGTCCTAGATGACCCTCTTGGGTGATTTACTCCGGTCAGCTTTACTTGGATCCTCACTATTCCCCTCCAAGCCTAGATTCTTAGGAAGCCCTGGTCCACGGCTCACAACTCACCCGGCTCTGGAGCAGCTTCACAGACCTCCCTGGCCTGTCTCCACCGCCTGTCCTCCCCAACTCTAATTTTGGGTTTCCTGTTGCCTTCCCAGGCTCACTGGCTGCTTTACTGGCCAAACCCACCCCCTCTCCTCCACCCACCCCAGATTCTGGGGGAAAGGCTAGAAGAACTCCACGAAGTGGCAGTTTTGGGAAAGACACTAATTACGAGTTGTCTCATCAGACTGGAGCTGACAGGATGACCGGACCAGGGCTCCCACTTTCAAAACAGCCCATGACAGAAGGGGCCACTGGGAAGGCCTGCCTGGGTTCCAGCCTGCAGGGAGTCAGTGGAATTGGAACTCAAACCAGGGTGAAGCAAGGGGATAAGCCCCAAAGGGTCTGAGGGATCCCTCCCTTTCCTCCTCTATGCTGCAGCCACCCACTCGCCAAGGACCTGACATAACCTCTCCCCACCCTTTTGCCTCCCACCCTCCCCCCATCTCTGGGCTCTGACTTTGCCTGTGGGTTCAATTCCCCCCGCCAGGCCTTGAAGTTTATGTGGACTCGAAGTTGGTGCTTTGTCTCAAGGCTCAGCTGCCTCCGGGCAGTCTTCAGCCCTCCCAGTCCCACTGGCCCTGCTCCCCTCTGCCAGGACACTCCTCCCGGAGGAGTTCTCAATTATACCACCATGTGGCTTGGTTACTCTCTTTGGCTTGTGGACCAAAAATGCTGCCTGCCAGTTCAGTAAACATACTGCCCACCACCACACCCTCAGTCCCTGCAGCCCCCAGCAATGTACACAGAGGGGAATTCAGGATGGAAACAAGATACTGGTCTCAGATCGTTAAGATGCTTATCGAAGGAATGATTTCAAGAAGCCCAGACAGTTGGATCTTCCCATACACAGAAAATCATTAAAATCATAAAGTTAAATGCTTGTTTTTGTGATGAGCAGTAATTTTGTGACATCCAACTATATGTTTGTTTGTTTTCCAGCAAAAACTATACATCTTGGCTCCTCCCTTACCTCGTCAGAATAGCCCCTTAGAGCCAACTATCTGAGAGTCTGTCTTCCGGGCTATCGTTCTCAGGAAGGTCCCTGAATAAAACATAATTCTCAAAAACAAATAAAACCCCACATAATTCCCAACTTTGAGTTTGTGCATTTTTTCAGCTAACAGATGCTCGTACCTACAACAGATGGACACTGTCCTTAGTGCGAGAGTGGCAAGACACCACAGAGGGGACACGGCGCAGAGCCAGCCACAGCGGAGGGCAGCAAGTGCAGCAGCAGCCCCTGGCAAGAGCCGGCTCCTGGGAGAGGGCAGCGGGCAACTCCCCTCTATTCTGTGGTCTCAGTGACATCAACTTGGCATTGGAAATTGGTCCTGCTGGGAAGATTTATGCCACAGAAATCTGAAAACCAGGACTTTTCTTTTCCTAAGTAGTAATTTATTAAAGATGAATCAGTGGGCTTCCCTGGTGGCTCAGTGGTAAAGAAGCCACCTGCCAAGGCAGGAGACCCAGGTTCAGTCTCTGATCTGGGAAGATGCCACGTGCCGCAGAACAGCTAAGCCCCTGTGCCACAGCTGTGTGGCCACGTGCCACAACTGCTGAAGCTGGGGTGCCCTCGAGTCCTGTGCTCTGCAACAGGAGAAGCCACTACGATGAGAAGCCCACTCACTGCCAGAGAGTAGCCCCCCTCCACCACTCTCCTCCATAACTAGAGAAAAGTCCACGCAGCGATGAAGACCCGGCACAGCCAAAAATAAATAAATCATTTTCTTTTTTAAGATGGACAGGCAGGCCACTGTGGGAAGAGCATGATGAGGTCTGTGGGTCTGGGCAGAGCCACTGGTTTGGGTTTCCCCTAAAAGCAGAGCCTGAGACAAGGATTTAGCAACAAGTGGTTTCCTTGGAAGGTAATCTCAGGGGACAACAGTGGTGAGGCAGGGAAGGGAAGGAACTTGTTTAAGGAGGTATTACATTTTCAAACATCGGCAACCAGCGCTCAATCTGGGGATGGCAGACAGTGAGGAGCAGAACTTCAGTCAGCCACTGAGGGTCGAGGAAGCCGGGGCATTTATCCATCCCTGTGTGTCTTTGGAGGCCTTCACTCCCTGGCTTCTTGGACCCCACATGCTCCTGTCTCCCTGAGACTATAAATCCCCTGGGATTGAGACTCTGCTATTCTGTCTACTGAGGTCCTTGAGACCCATTCAGGAAAGCCATTAGATCAAAACTATTTCTACAACAGGCTTCCCTGATGGTAAACAATCTGCCTGACAATGCAGGAGACCCAGGTTCGGTCCCATTTCTTTCTCCAAGGGATCCAAGTCGGAAAGATCCCCTGGAGAAAGAAAATAGCAACCCACTCCAGTACTCTTGCCTGGGAAATCTCATGGACAGAGGAGCCTGGCGGGCAACAGTCCTTGGGGTCACAGAGTCGGACACGACTGAGCGATAACACTTTCACTTTCATATTTCTACAACAACACTAAGACATTAGTATTTTGCCTTCTCCCTCTCTCATGAGTCTGCAGTGCAATTTCCCAGAGGCTACATGGCAGGTAATATTACAGTAGTTTGCATGCAGAAGCAAATACAAAGTCCAAGCTGTTCTTTTAAGCCAAACATTAAAAAGAGATTTGTAGAAATGTAGAAAAAAGTACTGATCGTCTCACTTTTTTGTTTTGAAAGATACAAGTTTCAAAGGTGAGGTTTTTATATTGGTATTTCACAACTGAAAGACAACAGCAAATTAGACTTTAAATTTTCGAGTCGGAATTTCTCAAACTGGGTCCTGGGAGGTTTTCTTGAAAATCTGTGAAAACATGTTTCTTTTAAATGAAATTTTTGCTCTCGGTGAGTTAGCCAGTTTTCCTGAAAATTGTCCAATCTGTAGTTTTCCCCAAATGAAAAGGGTTTTTTTTTATATGATAATTGTAAGAGTAGCGCTTGCTTCAGGTTAAAAAAAAAAAGTCAGATAATAGAAACGGTATAAGGAAGAAAGGTGTGAGGAGGGAGACACTAAAGAAAGAAGCGCT
Source organism: Neotragus moschatus (assembly GCA_006410615.1). Lineage (NCBI taxonomy): Eukaryota > Metazoa > Chordata > Mammalia > Artiodactyla > Bovidae > Neotragus > Neotragus moschatus. The sequence continues at coordinate 1,744,420 of SJYA01001562.1, read as the reverse complement.
GCAGCGGGGTTGGGGGGTGTGGGGAGTGAGGGGAGCCCTGGTGGTCCTGGGGTGGGTGAGAGTGGGACAGAAATCCTACTGGTTTACAGAAACAAAGCTAGTGAAGGGGTGGGGAGGGAACCCTCTTGCAGGCAGACCCCTGCTTAGAGCCCCAGAGCCTGAGCAGGAGCAGCAGGTTTGGCCATCCACACAGTCCTTTGTCCCTCAAGGCCAGGTGGCCCCAGAATTCACCCTTGGCTTCCAGTGTTACCAAACCACCTCAGGTTACATGTAAATCACATATGCCCTCTGGCAACTGCCAGAGGCCATACAGGAGGTAAAGCAGAAGCTGAGCGCTTCATGTTCCTGCCCTTGGCTCTGTCCTTCCATAGGCCTCCCCGCCATGCACACAAGCTTGCAGAAACTCCTGGGCCCTCTCTGGATGGAGGGCCTGAGTCCCTAGGGTGCTGAGGAGGGATCTCTAGCACTCTGCCCTCTCAGCCCCTCAGGGCCCAGCCACAGAGCCAACCCCTTCCCCACACAGCGCTTGTCCACAGAGCAGAGTCGGAGGACTCACAGGGTCTGTTTTCTGCCCAAATAACTGAAGATCTAGGCAGAGATCCAAAAGACCTGGAGGCCTTGATCCTGGGAAGCCATCAAGCTCATGGCCAGAGCACCCCAGAGGGCTGCTCCAACCCCAGGGTTGAGGCCACCCTATGACATCCAGGGCAGCTGCTCCACAGGCCCACCAGACCCTTATACAAGCCTGCTCGCAACAGGTGAGGCACGTCGGCTTAACAACACTGAAACCCAGACTCTGTAAACCCAAGCTCCTCTGCTGAGTTTCTGATTGACCTCTCGTCCCAAAACTTTATTCCCTTTCTTGTCCCACCCCTATTTCCCTCAGTACTGAGGAGTATCAGAAAAGGGGGATTGAAACTGAACAGAACCCTGAGGGGCCTTCCCAGGTACAACAGCCTCTGCTTCTCATTTGTAGAAAATGGCTTTCATCTCCCAGACCTTCCCTGAGTTCTAAAGAGCAGCTTCAACTATCACTAATTAGGAAAGTAAGAGAATGAGGAAGCCAAGGAAGGGCAGTCAAGAAAAAATACTGCAGAAATAAAAGGATCCTAGTTTCTCCTCAAGGAATGTACACAATAATCTGATACAGATTTCTGAGCAGTGCCACAAAGGGCTGCTCCAACCCCAGGGCTGATGCCACCCTATGACATCTAAGCTAAGAAAGAAAGCTGAGTGCTGAAGAATCGATGCTTTTGAACTGTGGTGTTGGGAAAGACTCTTGAGAGTCCCTTGGACTGCAAGGAGATCCAACCAGTCCATCCTAAAGGAGATCAGTCCTGACTATTCATTGGAAGGACGGATGCTGAAGCTGGAGCTCCAATACTTTGGCCACCTGATGTGAAGAACAGAGTCACTGGAAAAGACCCTGAGGCTGGGAAAGATTGAAGGCGGGAGGAGAAAGGGATGACAGAGGATGAGATGGTGGGACGGCACCACTGACTCAGTGGACATGAGTTTGAGCAAGCTCTGGGAGTTGGTGATGGACAGGGAAGCCTGGTGTGCTGCAATCCTTGGGGTCACCAAGAGTCGGACACGACTGAGTGACTGGACTGAACTGGACAGATTTCTGAGTTGCTCTGCAGGAACTAAGGCCCCACCAAGATGGGGGATGGAACTACATGCTGAGACCCTGGACTGGCTGGAGGCAGAAGGCTGATGACTGAGATTCCTGAAACACTGCCCTGTTACCTCACCACCACCCAATCAGAAGAGAGTCACACACTGCAGCCCTCACCCCAAATGTTGCCTTTAAAAACTTTATCCTGAAAATCCTCAGGGACTTTGGGTCTTTTGAACACTAGTTGCCCATTCTCCTTATTTAGCCCTTGCGCTCAAATTTTCTCTGCTCTAAATTCTGACATTTCAGTTTATTTGGCCTTGAGGCAGGAGATATGTAGACCCCAGGCTGAAGACGTTTTCCCCTGTGGATGGACAGAAAGTCCATAAAAGCAGGATGGTGGAGGAGGCTGGCTTCTGCCCAGGTAGATATGAGATAAAAAACCACATATTCTTCATTCTTGAAGTCAAGGAGACCTCACCAACTACACATGTGCAGAAAGGCTCCTTGGAGGTCCAAAAGGGAGGGGGTGTCACCTCACAGTAAGTGGTGTCAACTACGTATAAGCCTCTTCACTAGGCTAAGAAATGACTAAGAGGTGAGTGTACACGCAGGAGTACCCTGAGCTGTATCAGAAACGGACTCATAAGAGGCAAATCGGAATGACTTGTCAAAGGAAACCCCTAAGAAATGCCCCATAAAAGTGATTCAAACCACCGCAAGGGTGCAACTCAGCTGCCCGTGTGTCTATCCACACGGCCTGTACTCTTTCTTCCAAACAAACGTTTACTTTTTCTTTACTTTCCATCTTTTGGGAATTTTTTTTCCCGCAAAGCCGAAGAACCAGGGTCTCATCACTGACCACTGGTCTAGTGGCTATAGAACTCAGTGTTCTCACTGCCGCAACCCAGTCTCAATCTCTGGCCGGGAACCAAAGCCAAGCTTCAAGCCCCTACAGGCCGAGATCAGCCTGAGTTCGATAAGGATGCTGTGCGTTCTAAGTCCCTTCAGTTACGTCTGACAAAAAGAGTCTGCCTACCAGTGCAGGAGACATGGGCTCAGGGGATATCTTCTCCAGGAAATTCCCATAATGTGGAGCAGCTAAGCCCCTGTGTCATAACTGCGGGGCCCATGCTCTAGGGCCCTTGAGCTGCAACTACGAAAGCCTGTGTGCCTAGAGTCCACTCCACAAGAGAAGCCTCTGCGCCTCAGGGGAGAGTCGCTCCCACTCACCACAATCAGAGAAAGCCTACACGCAACCATGAAGACCCAGCAGGGCCAATAAAAGTAAAGAAACCTTTAAAAACAAAAAAAGAGGAAAACACACAGAAGTCTGTTAACGTGTATCCTGCACATACATGGGAGCTCTCAGCGTTAAGTAACTCACAAGAGTGGTGAGAACTTGGGCGTGTATAGTATCTTAACAAAAGAACAATAAACTTTTAGAGAAATGATAAGACACAGGAAAAGGGACTTGGAGGGTATAGGGTGGAAAATTATGGGAAGGCAAATGGGGAGCCAGTGGTAGCTAAGGGCTAGTTTCAGCAAGACGTGTGTTTAGAGTCCTCTGATGTTGTCTCTGGGCTGGAGAGGGTCTAGAGATGTCGCTAGAGATTCATTTCTGGACTTCTTGGTAGAGAGCAGAATTCACAAATGATGCATCCATTTATAAATGTATGTCCTGCTTTTAGGCAACTGGGAGAAAGGAAGAGAGCTTTATGCATCTGCTTCCCAATAGCCTTCAGTTCAGAAAACTCCTTGTGCTGAAGTGGCATATTTTAGAGTGTCATCAGGGGCTATCCACCGTCATGGGCTGCCAATGAAAGGAGCCTCAAGATAGCAGAAAGGAGAGGAGGAATTTCTTATCTCTTGGAGGTTCACAACCGGGGCCCTCGACCTCCAAGGGTCACCAAGGAGGGGAAGTGAGATTGTGTGCACCTACGTGCTTGACGTGTAGACATTAGCCGAATCAGAATATAGGACTATTACAAAGTTCTTTCTTATATCCTCACAAACTCTTCCTCCTATTAATGATGCGGTCTTAATCTAATGCTTTCCAAAGAAGTGTGGCCCGTCGCCCTGCTTGGACTGCTTATTGGATTCTACCCATGATGTGCCAGGGACAGATTCCCAGTTGTCTCTGCTCCTCTTAGACCCACTCGATCACAATCTTGGGGGACAGAACCCTAGATTCTGCATCTTTGACAAACTCCCTAAACGATTCTTGGACATAGCAGTTTGCCTACCACTGGTAAAGGGGATGAGCCATGGCTTCTGGCGATTAGAGACCTGGGTTCAAATCTCAGTTTGGCCACTAACAAGGTTTCTATGCTTTGGTTTCCTGGTTTTTAAAATGGGGATCCCAATACTATATGTGACAGTTAAATGCAAGGAAATTGCTTAAGACTGGGGCCAGCACAAGGTAAGTGTCAAGAGGTGTTAGCCTCTGTTTTTCTTCTGTTAAGTGTTGCTTCTGCTGCCCCTCTGTGGCACAGACCACGGCCCCGACCATCCTGGGAACAGCCCAGCTGCAACCTGTTGTGAGGGAGTGCAAGTCGCTCAGTCATGTCTGACTCTTTGCGACCCCATGGACTATACGGTCCGTGGGATTCTCCAGGCCAGAATACTGGAGAGGGTGGCCTTTCCCTTCTCCAGGGGATCTTCTCAACCCAGGGATCAAACCCATGTCTCTGGCATTGTGGGCAGATTCTTTACCAGCTGAACTACAAGGGAAGCCCGAAACCTGTTGGGAGCAGTGCAAACCAGAGTAAGGAGGATGGCGTTTTGCTCCTTCTCCCTTCAAACTGGGAAACACTGTAAGGATACATCTGGCCACTGGAGGGCAGCATCCATCTAGCTAATTTAAGCAACCACTTTCTCAAAAAGCAGCTTTCTGGTGGTAGTGAGGGAAGATGGTGGACCCCGGGTTAGATGCCTCACCCAAAGCTTTCAGTTAAATTATCCTCCTTTAGTCAGCCCTTGGAGAAGGCAATGGCACCCCACTCCAGTACTCTTGCCTGGAAAATCCCATGGACAGAGGAGCCTGGTAGGCTGCAGTCCATGGGTGGCTAAGAGTCGGGCACGACTGAGTGACTTCACTTTTGCTTTTCACTTTCATGCATTGGAGAAGGAAATGGCAACCCTCTCCAGTATTCTTGCCTGGAGAATCTCAGGGACAGAGGAGCCTGGTGGGCTGCCGTCTATGGGGTCACACAGAGTCGGACATGACTGAAGCGACGCAGCAGCAGCAGCAGCAGCAGCAGTCAGCCCTTAGGTGTGTCCTAAAATAACCTGTGAAGAAAGGTTTTGCGAAAAGAACCCTGCTTTCCCATTGCCTTGGATGTGCATGAGAATTTTGATCCTAAACCTGAGGTCTCTTACAGGTGCCCAGTGACAGTCTTCTGAGTGTTCATGTGCCTAACCACCAGGACTCTGCACTCCAGCCCCAGGCACACAACAGAGCTCTCTATTTTCCAAGCCTCAGCTGCTACACATGAAGAAGCACAGAGACTCTTGGTATTGCCTTCCCAAGGTGGCAGCGGGGTACCTTCTGCAACCAGTGGGTCGGAGTGTTCCAGTGTGGTGTGAGGACCAGGCGTGGGGACCCTGGTCACTCATCTCAAGGGTCTCAGAAGTCACTCTCCAAAGCATGTCCTCGAGAATGGTCTGGGTCTCACTTTGGGTTACCTCCAAAGCGAGCTCTAGATAATGGTGTGCTATGGACTTGCCAGACTGAAGTGGGAGAGCCTGTTTGAGAATGAAGTCCATCCAGAGAAAGCAGGTCCTGATGGCCGCTTGCGAGCCCCTGCCTCAGGCATCGCTTCTGGACGCTTCAGTTATCCGGGCCAGTTAATCACCCTCTGGCCTTACGAGCTTGAACTGGGTTTTGTGGTTCTTGCCCTAGAAGGCTCCCAATCAAATATGTAACCTACTGAGCAGGTGGTGCTAGTGGTAAAGAACCCACCTGCCAATGCAGGAGATATAAGGGATGCTGGTTTGATCCCTGGGTCAGGAGGATCCCCTGGAGGAGGGCATGGCAACCCACTCCAGTATTCTTGCCTGGAGAATCCCCATGGACAGAGGAGCCTGGTGGGCTATATCGTCCTTGGGATCTCCATGAGTCAGACATGACTGAAGCGACCTAGCACGCACGCATGAGCAACCCCCTCACGTGACACGGGGTTGAGTACATGCATGAGACATCACATCTAGTCTTCTCAAGCTGTGTGAAACCAAAATATCCTTTCTTCTCTTTCTTTCCCACCCCGCACCTCCTCCCACCCACATGGGCTCCAAGCTTGGCTGACAGCAGACAGGCCACTGGGCTGAGTCGAAAGACCTGAGTTCTCACTCAGGCTCTGCCTCAACTACCCCTGGGACCCTAGCAATGCAGCCAGTGCTCCCAGGCCTTGATTCCCTCCTCTGTCAAATGAAAGGTTTTCCAGCACTAACGTTCCAGGGATATTTTCCTCCATCCCATATTTAGCCAGTCACTGAGGCCCATTTAAGTTCCCTCAGACCCACCTCTTCCGCATTCCGTTACCTTTGTAAGGAGAACGAATGCCTCCTCCCTTTCTTCCTCAAACCGCTGCTTTCACCACGGGGTCTAAATTCAGAACTAAAAAGAAATTTTGCAATGAGGAGAGCCTGAGAGATACCCTTCCCCCTGAAAGTTCTGGAGCGACAAGGGGACATCTCCACTAATTCTGATCCTCAGAATAAGCCCCACATGACCCTCTGCCTGGGGGTTTCCTCAGACAACCTAGAGCCTTTGGTTGTGTCTTGCCCACCCCACTACCTCCGTATAGAGTGTACACCCTTTTGTATTGGTGAGGACTTTCACTGCAAGTGTCCGAAGCCCATCTGAGCTAACTTGCATTAGAAAAGGAAAATGTGTCACTACAGACAAGGATCCAATTCATTTCACTCCCAGGCTTGGGGTTGTGTCTCTCCTTCTGTGGAGACAAGGCTTTATTTTGTCTTGTTAAAGACCAGCTTTTCATGCTTCTCCTGCAATTGGCAGATGTGAGCACAAGCAACTTCTGAGTTTCCAAGTTATTAGTCCAACCCAAGATCAGATTAGCCCTTTGAAGCTGCTTCACTACTCTGTTCACTCATACTAAGCTAAGGAGCTTCTTGGTCTCTTTTTCAGGGTATCTCCCACATCTTGGTTTGTTTTTTTTTTTTTCCAGACCCACTTTCAGGGTTTTACATCCATTCTCATAAAACATAATCTTAGAAGATTACTCTCATTGCCTGTTGAGATCTTTTGTGAGCCTAATTCTCTTGTTTACTTTATCGGCTTCATAACACCTGTGGGTTTGATGAGTCCGAGTCAGTAGGACCTGAACAAGACAGGACCGAGAACCAGTCCTTACAGCCTACAGTGACCTCCCAGAAGTCATCAGATTCATAAGCCAGCACACTCTGGACACAATGTGTTTACACAGCCACTGAGCCCTGCAGCGGAACTCTCCCACCAAGAACAGAGGAGATGCTGCTTGTCTGAATTTCAGCAAGGACTGAGACATCTCTATATTGCTCTTTCCAGGGAGCCTGGTACCAACCCCCAAAGAAGATGTTAGTCAAGCAGTATCTGCTATTCATGGAACTGGGCTGTGCCCAGGGATGACTGTATCTTTTTACAAGTGTTCACAAACCATCTTTCAAATATCTTGCTTTCAGAAGCCAGCTTCCCAGGTATTAAGTGTTTGCAAAATCTCTCCTGCACTTTCTGTTGGAAAGTAGGACTCATGAAGATGGCTAAAAAAAATATAATTAGATGAAGAAGGAAATGGCAACCCACTCCAATATTCTTGCCTGGGAAATTCCATAGACAGAGGAGTCTAGCAGGCTATAGTCCATGGGGTCACAAATGGTTAGACACAACTTAGTGACTAAACAACAACAAAGATATCTATTTACATATTTATCCTCATATATAAATTTCTAAGGTCTACGTATATATATACATGTCCATTATCCCTTTTTTTGTTTGTTTTACAATTTAAAAAATCTGAGAGCAAACATGTTTTCTTATGATCCATTTGGTTACCAAACCTGAGATGACCTGAATTTATTTGCTGGTGAAATAAAGACTGTTTATCCCCCCGCCCCCCCCCCTCAAAAAATATATATATATGTATATAATTAGAAATGGAAGATGCTAGGGAGGGGTGATAAGAAAGCAAATGTCAATCAGTGATAGAATGGATGTTTTACATTGCCTGCAATCTCTTAGCTTGTCAAATTAGAGAATAGGTTTAGGATGAACCTTTGTGAGACATCTCTATATTGCTCTTTCTGGAGAGCATGGTACCAACCCCAGTGAATCTTTGAACCCCTGGTACCAATCTCCAGTGAATCTTTCTTTTGTTGTCTCATCAAAAATAGAATCCAGAAGGTTTGGGGGAGTTGACAGATAATCTGTTTTGTGGGCCGTATTTCATTGGATCTAAAATACAATCAGATTAATAAGATGCTCCAGTATTTTATAAACATCAAGAAAGAAAACATGTAGCCAACTGAACTGTAACACAATGCTTTATCATTCTTGCTTTTATTATACACTTATTTATGTTTAATATATGTAGTTACTGATGGCCTTCCCTGGTGGCTCAGTGGTACAGAATCTGCCTGCCGACTCAGTCAGATAGATATCTGAAAGTAACATTACAGAGGCTGCCTAAAGAGAACCCCAAGTTCAGTTCAAGCTTGGCTGGTGATGGTGACACTGGGAAAACTACATTTGTGAAACGTCATCTGATTGGTGAATCTGAGAAGTAAGTAGCTACCTTGAGTGTTGAGTCCCATCCTCTGTGTTCCATACCAACAGAGGATCTACCTATTAAGTTCAATGTATGGGATACAGATGGTCAGGAGAAATTTGGTGGACTAAGAGATGGCTATGATAGCCAAGATCCGTGTCTCACTAGAACGTTTGCTGTAACATCAGGAGTTACAAGAACACGCCCAACAGGCACAGAGATCTGGTACGAGTGTGTAAGAACAATCCCCCTCATATTGTGTAGCAACAAAGTGGATATTAAGGACAGAAAGATTAAGGCAAAGTCAATTGTCTTCCACCAAAAGGAGAATCTTCGGTACTATGTCATTTCTGCCAAAAGTAACTACAACTTTGAAAAGCCCTCCCTCTGGCTTGCTAGAAAGCTGATTGGAGGCCCTAACTTGGACTTTGTCATCATGCCTGCTCTCACCCGCCAGAGGTGGTCATGGACCCAGCTTGGCAGTGCATCTCGAGGCTGCTCAGACAGCTCCTTTCCTGGATGATGACCTGTGAGAAACCGAAGCGGAGCCCAGCTTGCCAGTCTGGTTTTACAGGCAACTGTCCTGGGATGTCAGTGATCCATGTTTGCCACTTTATTATATATCTAAGCAGAACATGTGCTTACTCTTTGGATGCTGAAGGAGATGGATGAGCTTCGGAGTGGAAGTGGCAGTTTAAAAAAAACCTTCATTTTTCGGACCTGTATATTTAGGTGCTTTGGAATACAGTTGTTTCCTCCTTGAGTTGCAGATATCAGACTGCTACAGCAGTCACATGACAGTACTGAGAGGTGGGGTCTTGTTACTGCCACTCTTGTTTCTTTTTGTTTAAATCAGAAAAAAGTTGTATTTCAAATATCTATTAAAAAAAAAAAAAAAAGAATCTGCCTGCCAATGCAGGAGACGTGGGTTCCATCTCTGAGTCAGGAAGATCCCCTGGAGAAGGAAATGACAACCCACTCCAGCCTGGGAAACCCTATGGACAGAGGAGTCTGGCGGGCTACAGTCCATGGGGTTGCAGAGTCAGCCACGACTTAGAGACTAAACAACAGCAACGTAGTTATTGAAAAAGCTCTTTTAGTCTTTAAACATTTTTATCATCTGTCACTCTTGTGCAGAGGTGAGCGAAACAAATTTGGTAAGACTTCCTCAAACGTGGAGTCTAGCTCCTCTGAATTCCTTGCCAGAGTCAAGTGCATTTTCCACACACCGTTTTAATCCACAGCATTTAATAGCACCGCCTTTGATGAGAGAGCTCCACTAGGACCTCCTGATTGTCTTTCTGCATACCCATTCTGCAGGCTTTGATCCTGATGCTTGATCTTACCAGAAGATGTCAATTGAAGTCTGAGAAAAAACCAGGACTCACTTTCCTACTTCTAAAGAGCAGGGCATGACTGGAGGTCATGACTGCCACCTGGCCAACAGTAGCTAGGACACTATTAATTCCAAAGTGAGATCGTTTGTAAGCTGAATCCAAATCTCAGAGATAAAATTGATGATGAACTGAGGTAGCCCTCATAAGGCCACTTTTTGGGTTATCTGTCCCACCCAGCCTCATCCACGGACTGGTAGGCATCACTGCGTCAGACCAGGCCAGGCTGGGCCAAGCAGGTCCTGCAAATGAGGGACAGGTACTGGCCTCTTATTAGAGGAAAACACTAGGGCATGTGTGGTTGACCTTTCCCACCATGGGGGGGGGGGGGTCATGACCAGAGAAAGCTAGGCCCAAGAGAGAAGTGAAGCCCCCATACAGAGGGGCTGAGATAGACAGTGGGCAGGCTCACTGTTTATCCAGGGCTTCCTAGGGCCTGTGGCAGGTCCCAACCTGAGGCTGGGCTGCCACCTAGGTCCTGGGTTCGGGTTGCTGCTGCTGCTGCTAAGTCGCTTCAGTCGTGTCTGACTCTGTGCGACCCCAGAGATGGCAGCCCACCAGGCTCCATCATCCCTGGGATTCTCCACGCAAGAACACTGGAGTGGATTGCCATTTCCTTCTCCAATGCATGAAAGTAAAAAATGAAAGAAGTCGCTCAGTCGTGTCCGACTCTTTGCAACCCCATGGACTGCAGCCCAGCAGGCTCCTCCGTCCATGGGATTTTTCCAGGCAAGAGTACTGGAGTGGGGTGCCATTGCCTTCTCCCCTGGGTTTGGGAGACACCCTGAAGTCTCATTTCCCCTTCATCGCTAAGCTGGCAAGGTGTCCAATAACTAGCCAAAGTTCCCACAGCAGCATCTGAGCTGTGCTTGCTCAGACAGGGACTCCCCCACCTCTCTTGGAGCTTCAAAAGCCTCGATGGTCACAAAGTGGCCCCTAGAGCTTTCGTTTAGCTGAAGGACTCCATCCCACCACGTCTGGGTGTCCTGTAAACCCCGGGGCCTCTCGGCCTCGACGTGGGCTTCCAGCTCCCATATCCAGGCTTCCCCAGCGTCGGGTGTGGATAGGGGCCCTCCCTGGCGCCACTCTGCAGGGCAGTGCATGTGGATGAGGCCCTTCAGTGGTTCTGGTGGCAGTGCTGCTGCTGTTACCTCTTTTCTGTTCCCCTAAGTTTGACCTGGACTGGGGGCGAGGGAACAGCCTGAGACCTTGGGGGACTCTCGTCCATGTGAGGTCACCTACCCCATTAGGGGATAAGCCCACAGCCTTCAGCCCCTCACCCAGTGCCACTAACCAGCAACTACCCCGCAACCGCCCCCACTGGGCATAGTCATTCTGGCCCTTTGGAGGTTTCATCTGAAACCTCTGTCTTCCTCCTCTGCAGACTGGCAATGTTAAGGTTAGGGGTTCTGGTCAGCACCTGTGGCAGCCTCGCCGGAGCTGACGTTTTGCAAGTTTAGGCCTCTGAAGCTGGGGTGGTTGAGCCAAAGCCTCAAGCCTACCACACAAGTCACTGACATCGGGGTGGGGGGAGTCGAGGTGGGGACAGCCAGCCTGTCCAGAGGCCTGGATGATGAAGCAAGTATTAGCTTCCTGTTGCTGCACTAACTAACTAACACACATGTAGTACCTCAAAATACGAATTTATTATCTTCTCAGCTCAGAAACCTAAAATGGGTCAGCAGGGCGCCATTCCCACTGAGGCTCTAAGTGGGGCTTCCATCTCCTTGCCTGTTCCAGCTTCTAGAAGACAGTGCGTTCCTTGGCTCGCGGCCTCATGCCATTCCAACCTATACCCCCGTCATCGCATCTCTGATACTGCTGCCTCTCTCTTCATCAAAGCCCACCCAGATAATCCAGAATAATGTCTCCATTAAGGACTTTAACTCAGTTACACCTGCAAAGTTCCGTTTGCCAGGTAAAGTAACATAGTCACACGATCCAAGGGATTCGGACACGGACATCTTGTGAGGACCATTACTCAGCCCATCAGAGCTCAGAGAACTCCTCAGTGGCATTCTCCTAAATATATATATGTATCACTTGAACCTCTGACCCGAAAAGCCAGCAATGAGTGGCAAAAGGACTTGAACTCGCCCCTTTAGAAATAACTAAACAGATGAAGTATTCATTAATCAAACTCTTGGTACTAACACGTTGGTGGTGTTCAGCAGCTTCGTATGCATCATGACGAGTGGGTTAAGGTGACTGAACACATGAAAGAACCCAGCATATAACAGCTTTGTGACTTTTCATCTGCAATGTGTAACTGAAATGAGACGTGTAATTTCAATTTTGGAGGTCTAAGAGAATTGTCAGTCAACAGCTTTGAACTGCTCCAGGGAACCTGATTTACTGCATTTATAATATTTCAATTACCTTGTGCTGAGTGAAACTCTGCAGCTTGGATTTGAATCTGCCTGGGTTAGGAATCTGATGTCTTGAAAAGAGTGATTAAAACTTGCTAATATGTTTAAAATATTTAAAGGGATTTAACAAAGTTTGTAAACGGGGTTGTTCTGGAGGATTAAATCTGTTATGATGTATGAATGATTAAGACACAGAAGCGTTTTTATTTTTATAGAAAAATTACATCATCAATAAAACAAGATGTCCACGATGCACTTAAAAGCTTGAGAAATGAAATTTTAAGATTTTACCTCTAATGGATTGAAAATTATAGTCGTTTGCACACATATAAGCACCCTTGAACGTTGAGAAACTCAAACCCTTGAAGACTGTGGAGTAACTCTATAAACACACCCCATTCAAATGACTCTTACACATTCTTTTAAAGACTGATCATACCCCTGGAAATCGAGGGGGATTTTGTGGGGCTTTGTTTAATATTGTGGCCATGACGCACAGCACATGGCATCTTAGTTCCCTGACCAAGGGTTGAACCTACGTCCCCTGAGGTGGAAGCTTGGAGTCTTAACTACTAGACCACCAGGGAAGTCCCTGAAAATTGAGGCTTATTAATGCACTTACGCCCTGAGTTTAGGAAACTTTCTGGTTGGAACAATTTCCTTCTCCTCAACTCTTAAACCACAGTCTTCCCCACCAAGCTGCCATCACAGCAGACCTACCTTGAGCAGGTTTGGCTTTCTGCCAGCCAGTGGGAAAACCTGCAGTTATGGTTCCCAAAGCAAAAGCCAACCTCTCCCCACGTCCATTCTCCTGAATAGCCTTGCCTACCTTCCCAGGGCATCGGGTGTTCCAGAAACTCATGGAACCAATTCCTAGACAAATGGGGCTTACGCTGGAAAACTGTCATCTCTGGCCCCAGTTCAATAAGTCCCAATTTGGTCTCAGTCTTCTTATATGAGGGGACTTATATCACATTAAGAGTTCTCTTTTAAAGAGATCCTTCACGCGAATCCCTTAAAACTTCAAGTAGAACTGACCAAAACTAACATTTATATGCACTAATGCTTTAGGAGTTCTATATATTGGAGCATCAGCTTTCCAGCAGCACTACTATTCCCTGTTAGAGGATAAGAGAACGGTAGTGTCCGGTTTACCCATTTTGGAAATGGCAGTTGTAGGTTTGAACTCTGGCCGTCAGACTTCACAGACCCAACTCCCTGTTACTGCTGCACGAAACTGCTTTACTCCTTGACATAGTTAGGACTGGAACACAGACCTGCAGCTCCCATTGCCACATGATGTCTCTAAATCACTGCACTGTGACTGATACCATTACTGGCAGTCCTCGCTGGCTATACTGTGAGTAGAAGCCTTGAGGAGGAAAGAGGCAAGGAGGAAAAATCTAAAGAAACATAGATCCCTGGGGACCTTGTTTAAAGGCAGATTCTAAGGAGAGGATCTGGGGTAGACCTGAGAGCCTGCATTTCCAACAGCCTCCCAGGTAAGGCTGGACAGCTGCTGTCTATGGGACAGTCTGAAGAGTAGGGGATGAGATGTCTTCCCGAGTGTCTCCTGCAGCAAAAATACAAGGAACCAGGGCATGCAGATGTCACAGAGCTGTTTGATGATGTGAGAAACAAAGGGGGGGTTTATTTTCAATGCATAGAAGCCTTGTGAGGAAACCACGTTCTCCTCTTGAAAATGAAACAGAAGTAGAAGGTTGAACGTGCCAAGGTCAAAAGCATATGAAGGGTGGTACAGGTGCCCCATACCACCCTTGATCCCAGGCACTCTTTTGTAAAACAGTAAGCAGAGCAAAGAACTGACATGGGAGTGTTGCAGCTTTAACACAGTGTGTGCCAAATAGGACCAAAGCGGTCCACACTGGTCAGTTTTGTCCTGACCATTTTTAATAGGCAGTATCTGGGGGGCAAAAAGTGTGTGCTGATGAGGAGGGTAATTACATACACCCCTGGACTTCAAAAATGAGAAGACAAGCCACATAAATTCTCTTCCTTAAGAAAACAGCCATTTCAAAAGATTTTCTTTAATATCATAAAATATTTTCATGGACAAGTGAGCTAGCAAACACACATGCACCAATGTGCCTTTTTGACAAGATTTCCCCCTACCCTCACCTCCCACTCCCACGTCAAGGTGGAAAGAGATTGGAGAAATGAATACAGCAGATGGTACAGATAGGAAAAAAAAAGTCGATAAAAAGGATGGATATAACATTGTGCTTGGTTATTTTCCTATGTCACAACAAAACAAAACATTTCGGTGCAAATAGTTAATTCTTCCTCTTTTCCATTTAAGTCTGGTGGAGAAAAAAAATACTTTTTGTATAATAAAATATGTGGTTTTTTTTGTTTTTTTTTTTTTTTTACTTTTTTTTAACGTAACATTTTTTTCTTTTTTGCAGAAAATAATTTTGTAAACTGTCACTTCACGGGCAGGGAGGCTGGATGCCACACGGGTCCCAGCTCGCCCACTGGAGGCAGAGCGTGAAACCAAGCCTGGGCGGGAAAAGGGGGACAGCGGAGGCGCAGGGCGGGGCTCGCACAGCGACGGGGCGGGGGCGTGGACCGGGCGGGGCGGGTTAGAGGTCACTCTCGCCATACAGCGCCGTGGAGAAGGACATGTAGTCCAGAGCACCGGGCACGGCGTCGGGGCCGGTGTAAGGGGCCATTCGCGCGATGCAGTACTCGGCCTGGTCAGGCGGCAGCTCTCTGCGCAGCTCGTCCACCGTGATGTAGTTCTGCGGGAACAATGCACTCAGAGCGGCCGCAAAGCCCGGAGGTCGGAACCTCACTCAGGAGGTGAGGTACCCTGTCCCGCCCCCATTCCAACATGTACATTACACATACCTGTATCAGGCATATATGTAAATAAATAAATTATATGACAAGTTATATGATACAGACACATATGTATAAATGTTATCTATATATGTACATGATTCCCTGGTATGTACATATCTATATGTGTGTATATATATTTAAATAACATACATTTCAATCCCCTTATGTTTTTCACTTCAGTAACTGCTTTAGCCTGTTCCCAAGTAATTCCAAGAGCTAACTGCACCTATAATCTTTTCTCTAGCCTGCACCAACCACAGGCTAGAACAATGTTAGCAACACCATATTTGGTGAAACAGAGTAGGACTCCCACGCCCAACTCAGCTGGGTTCTGAGGAGATCACACAGTTCTCCTAACTTACAGGAGCCTCCAGTTTGGGGCATCACTGCCACCGACAGATATCGTAACCTTCCCCCAGCCCATCTGGTTCCCAGGCTGGGATGTCTGCTTCCTCCTTGTCTTGGGCTTGCCCATCAGAGTACTTGGAACTTGCATCTTTGGGGAGCTTGTGGCTTCCCAAGTGTTCAGGGACTCGCCCTACTTCTGCCAGAGTCTCCTAAGGAGCCAGTCTGAAGGAGACAGAGGCTGGCCCTCAAGTCACTTCAAGAGTCAAGAGATCAGGTCCCTTGCTGGGCCCCAGAGACCTCCTCGACCAAATGAGTCACTTCAAGGAGGTGGTTTCTGAGGGTCCTTCCAGCTCCAAAGTGCTGTGACTCTAACAAGGTGTCCTTGAATGTAAATAAGAGCTTTAGGAACCTCTCTGTTGCTTCAGTCTTTACTTCAATGTAGACTGAGACAGTTCAGAAACTATTCTCCCTGCTGGCTAAGAAGGGTGGCCCAAGGATTATCCTATGAATTTTACACGAAGGGACTCTGACCTCTAGATCCCTCTGCCCTCAAATCCCCCGGGATGCTCCTACTTTCCCACTGTCGGGCCTGGCAGTGCAGGGAACTTGGGAGATCTGGAGAACTGAAGCTGACTGCTGCTTAGGGTAGGCAAAAGAGAAACACGCTTCTTTCCTGCTTCCCATCCACATGCGATGGCTTGTGCCCAGAATGATGCAGGGCTGAAGTCTTAAGTTCCCAGACTGACCTTTCATCACCCACTCATACACTCCATCTGACTGGACTGCCCTCCACCACCAGTCATTTCATCACCAGTAGCTCATCGTGCAATGTCCGTGGCAGGGGACTCCCTTAAGCTAATGCAGTGTCCTAACCTCTTAGCTGATGCCCAAGTGTTACAGAAATGGGTAGAGGTGGACAGCCATGAGGCTCAGGAGGGGGAGAAGGAACAGCAAAGCTGCCCATGACCTCCCCTCCAATTCAGCCCACCTCCGCGTGGCGCCCCTGCCGTGGCACACCCACCTTATCCCCAGCCAGGATCTTGAAGGAAGCCATGACTTGATCTGCTGTATCTGTATCAGCTGTCTCGCGAGACATAAAGTCGATGAAGGCCTGGAACGTCACCACCCCCAGGCGGTTGGGGTCCACGATGCTCATGATGCGGGCAAACTCTGCCTCTCCCTGCAGGGAAAAGCCAGTCCCAGCCGGTCAGCCACAGTCTCCTCTCTCTGTGGACCTGAAGCCTCTGGGGCTCAGTGCTTGAAGCCGTCAGAGGGGCCCCTGACCCAACCTGAGTCGTCTCAGTTTCCCACCCTTTACAGATGCCTGTGCTCCCCTTGGGACAAAAGTGATAATGCTGATAACTAATGACAGCACTGGCCAACACTCAGCATCTACTATATACAAGGCTTTCTTTGAAGTGCTGCGTAAAATTTAACGCTCCTCACAACCATGAGGTAGCTATTTATTTTATTATTTTCATCATGTCTCCAGAGGAGAAACCTAAGGCCCAGACAGGCTTAGTGACTTGCCAAAGGTCACACAGCCAGGGGGTAGTAGAGCTGAGACATGAACTTGGGCCTCTACCACACTGTACAACCTATGTGTCAGACACGGCACAGCACTCACATTGAGTTGCTTCATTTAACTGTTACAATGGTCTGGCTGCGTTCCCCTCATCTTATCTGGGCCCCCAAGCAGGGTTTGACAGAACTGGGATTTATTCCCAGGTTCTTTGCTTCTAAAGCCCACGCCCTTGCTCCTGTACTGGGTGGCCCAAGGGCTCTGGACTTTGCAAGGTAGGCCAGGAGTTGTCTGGCTGCCCAGCTGAGGCCCCTGCCCTGCTCAAAAGGCTTGCATGAGTGCAAGACAGCTGACAAGGTTGGGAAGGAGCTTGGGGTAACAAGCAAAGGGTGGCATGCCTGGCTGAAGCCATCACCAGGACAGAGATGGAACTCTCCAGGCCTCACGTGAGATGGAGTTGAACCAACCCCCACCCAGAGTGCCCACCACAGTCCTGCCCAGCAGCCTCGGGGTCAGCCCCACCATCCATGATGGGAGCGAAAAAACCAAAAAGCCCACTTGGACTGTAAACATCAAAAGAGAAACCAGCAGAGAGAGGCGAGAGGGCCAGGTGTCCCGGACACACACAGGCCCCACAGCTGGGGCCCAGCCTTTCAGGACACCATCTTCCCCATGGACCAGAATCTTGAGGCCCCTCCAGGGATGGGGCCGCTGAGCCTGAGGGCCTCCAGCCCATCACGGCCGGGACTCAGCCTCTCCGGTCATCTGGCTGGCTGCCCCTCGTCAGGGCAGAGGGTGGGGTTTACATTACCATGTTGTAACCCATGGAGATAAGGCAGGCGCGGAAATCATCCGTGTCCATCATGCCTGTCTTCTTCTGTGGGGCCCAGGGCACCAAGACACAAGGAGGAGAAAGCGCCGGCCGAGGGCCAGGAAGACAGGGCACAGATGGCCAGAGGGGAGGTCGAGGTGTACGGTTTTGGGGGGCGGTGGGGGGGGCGGTCAGGAAGGGGAGAGGAGGAACAGATGCAGACACACGTCCAGGGAAGATATCCACAGGAAGGAGGAAGGCAGAGCAGGGAGATGCAAAAATCCGTCCACGGGATGGAGAGCGGTGAGGACAGAGAAGGTGGGCACAGGTTCCCACGAAAGATAACCGAGGCAGAGGGCAGAGGTCGGAGTAGTGGGAGGAGGAGCCCGCCGGGGGCCAGGCGGGGACAGCAGAAGACGAGCCCCACGGCCCACAGGAAAGGGGAGGCAAGGAGATCCAGAGAGAGAGAGAGAGAGAGAGAAGAAAAAAGGAGAAACGCGTTATTTCTCGCCCCGGACGCCACCCCTGAGCATGCTCCATGCAGGAGGCGAGTACCTGGGGGTCGTTGCCAATATCATAACCCAAGCTGATGAGGCAGGCTTTGAACTCCTCGGGACCCAGCGTGCCGGAGTGATCCTGGGGCCGCCGTGCGCCAGCCAGCGAGCCATGCGGTGCCAGGGAGGTGGAGGCCGTGAGGGGGAAGGGGTGGGCCATGCCCCAGTGGAGGGTAGCGTGTGGGGACAGACAGGGACGGACGAAGGCATGCGGATGGGGAAAGTGGAGGGTGGAGGGGCAGGGGGAGGAGGGAAATAAAAGTGCACAAGGTTAGACACACGGACGTGGTCCAGAGGGGGGCCCTCTCCCCGGTACACGCAGCTGTCCTGCCCCGGGGGAGCAGGCTGGAGGGAAGCATGGTGAGCCACGGGGGTAAGAAGCTCCCCCAGAAGAGTGCCCAGCCCACCTCTGGCCCTGATGCCCTGAGCGGGGTTTTCCAGGAGGACGCCACCCACCCAGGTGCCTGGAGGGCAGTGAAGCAGGCAGGGGTGGTGGGCAGCACCCAAGCCCATGCTCCCACCCGCTGTGGCCACCACAAAGCCCCAAGGCACTGGGAGGGGCAGCCCACGCAAAACTGGATGAGAATCCAGAAGGACTGATAACTCTGACACCTCTACCAGGGGTCCGAAAGGCTACCCCCAGGGCTGGGGGAGGAGGGGGCTCTGCTCTGTCCCCAGGCACAGGCAGGGGATGGTCCCCATAGCCAGGGACAGCAGGCCCTCCCTTGAGGCTATGGCAGCCTTGCCCCCAGGGGGTGACTCTTCATGGTAGGAGAGCAAGAGTCAGGGATCTGAGGGCTTCTCTTCACCCACAACATGAGCACCCTCTCCAGGAAAGCAGTGACGCTCATGGGACACCTGGACAGCTTCTAAGGCCAGCCTGGGGTGGTGGAGAGTCAGAGCAGGCTGACTGCAGTTCCTCCCTCTCCCTCCTCCTCCTCACTTGCCCAGGAAGTGGGCCCATGCCCTGGGCAGTGCCCTCCAGGGCCCTGGGGCTGGGGCTGCCCTCAGCAAGTGCAGGGGTGGAGCTCACCCGGTCAAAGTGGTTGAAGGAGGCCCGGAACTCATTCATTTGCTCTTGGCTGATGCCCTTGGCATCCCTGGTCAGGATCTGGTTCTCCACCTCATTGATGGTCCTGGCGATGGTGGTTAGGAGCTGCTCCCAGCCCACACGGATGTGCTGCAGGCAGGCAAGGCCCGTTAGCAAAGGGGTCCCAGGTCTGGGCCTGGGTCACTCCTCCCTACCCCCTCCCTTGACCATCAAAATGGCCAATGCAATCAAACCAGACCTTCTGCCTGGAATAACAGAGTCACCAGGTGCTGGGGAACCAGGACAAGGACAGCAAACCAGGACAGAGGACCCAGATGATGAAGGGGGAAGCACAGAAGGGTGATGGTTTCTGCCTGGAACAGCAGAGACCAGAACGACCAGCGCGGTCAGGTTAGGAAAAAGGGCAAAGTTGACAGTGGGGAAGATCAAAGGACAAAAAAGTGGGTAATTCCCTGAACATCCAACTTTATCACCTCACACCCATGCCTTCATGGTCAAAACAAGTAGGTCATTTAAAAAGCAGAGGCCAAACCAGTGTCTGGTGACCACCAGTCTCAGAATCACCAGGTACTGGTTAAAAGATTTAGATACCCGAGTCCCATCCCAGACCTAGTGAATCAAATTCTGGGACAGCACTTGGAAATCTGAATTCTCAGCAAGCTCCTCGGGAAATTCAAAAGGTACTGAAGACCGGAGACTCAGAGCTCCAGGAGGAGGAGAAGCAAGGATCCTCTCACTTAAAAGCTAGGGTTTATCCTACTATATGACCAGTCTTCTTGGAATGATGGGTGACCCCCCACCACCACTTCCCCAGCCAAGGGAAGCAGAAGGGGGATCCGGGGCTCCCTCTCCAGGGGAGCAAGGCTGGTGGCACCCACCTCCATGGTGTAGTTGGTGTGCTTGTTGTCGAAGATGAGCGCCTCCTGGATGAGCTGGTGGTCACCCTCCAGCTGGTCGATCTTGGGCTTGTAGTTGACGATGCTCTTCTCATATTGCCGCAGGTGGTTGAGCTGGTCCTCCAGGGTCCCGTGCATCTCAATGGAGATCCTTCCAATCTCCTGCTCACCCGGAAAGGAGGCCCTTGTGAAACCTATGCACTCTGGGCACCCAGGGTGGAGACTGGGGCCCCCAGGTCACTGACCAACCCTTCTGATGATTCATGGCATGGAAATAGCATCATAAAGGAATCTGACCAGCACTGACTGTTATCACCAGATGAATACCTCCCATCTCCCGGGTACCCCACAGCCTCAGGATGGAGATGCAAGGTCAGTTGCTAACTTAAAGGTTCACTCCTCTACCTGCCATTCAAACTCCCATCCCAGGCCCGTTCCCGACTACCAGCCATCTCAGGGAAGTTCTCCCACTGAGCTGGGTTCCTCACAGCCTCAGGCACCTGGCTCACCTTCTCAATGAACATGCTCCTGCTGTTCTGTTCCTCGGAGGCCTGCCTTGCCCACCTCAATCCCACCTGTCTCCACGGTCCAGGCCTAATCCCCATCTCTGTCTTTCATCCATATAAACACATCTTGCTTGTGAAAGCACTTTCTGGGAACTCAGTTCAACTCAGCCAGCATTTCTGGAGCACCTACTACCATGTGTAATGTGCTAAGCAGGAGGAGCTGGGGTCCAGGAAAGCACACAGGAACTTGAAATGGTCTCTTCTCTCAAGGAATGCAGAGGGACACCACGCTCTTACCCAAGCAGTGTTCCTTCCTCATCTACATCACCCTGATACCTGGTCCAACAATACAGCAAAGAGTTTCACACTTGCCCAAAGCACAGTTCTCTCTCTGGGGCGATCACCTCCTTCTGGCCAAGCTCATGACTCAGGAGGACGGGAGACCAGCTCAACCACATATGGCACAGGGCAAGCCTGACTGTCTGGGATGGTGCGGGGAAGGGTGGAAGTCCCTGCCCTGCCTTCCATGCTGGGACCCACCTCCATCTTGGTCTGGATCCAGGGCCCGATGACGTTGGCCTGGGCCCCAAACTGCTTGCGTAGCCTTTCGTTGTGCTGCTGGCGGGCGTGCTCCTCCGTCAGGGCCTGGTCCCTCCGGGGCACCAGCTGCCGCACCTGGGGCAGGAACAGTCAGGGGACATTGGGATGGGCCGGCCATCTGCCTCCACGTCAGAGGCAATGCAGGAGCCATGAAGGGGAGAGCCCAGGCAGTAATAGGAGTGAACACATTGACCTGTTCTAGAAATTCATTCATTTGCTTGACGGTAGTTACTGTACGACACTGAAATCAATGAAAATCAACAATACAGACAGACAAAAATCCCTGCCCTTCTGAAACTCACAATGGCTCCACCAGCGCCCCACCCAGCCCTTGAACTCACATGGTCCCATTTGCCATTGATCTCCTGAGGCGTGATGGTCGTGTAGGGGTTGGTGCCTGCCATGTTGACATGGTAGGTCTGGACAATCTTGGACACCTCGTTGTGGATGCCCAGGATAGCCAGGCGCTCCTTGTCGGCGTCAGGGAGGGTAGCCTTGAACTGCTCATGGGCTGTGGTCAGTCCCTGGAGAGAGACGGGCGTGCAGAAGCAGCACAGTCACTGGGAGGGACCGGTGCCCCCCATGGGCAAGAAGAGCCAAGGGAGACCTGCAGGTCCCAGGGCAGAAGTGGGTGAAGCGGCCACCGGAGGCCCACACCAGCTGGGCGGCCTGGAGGCATCAACCCAGGACTCTCAGCTGAGAACCAGGATGGCGGGGCTGGCCACAGGAAGGTGCCACAGCTTCATGCGCAGGCCTGGTGAATTCAGCAGCAATCTCCCTGGGGTGCTCACCACCCCATAGTTAGATTGGGGACAAGGGGTGCCCTGGGTCTGCTCAAGGGACCTCTCCCGACACACTTTCTCATTGTTCTGTAAAACCTTTTTCATCTAACACTCTGCAGCTGTACAAAAGAATGGCTTATTGCAGTGAAATGAGCTCCAAGATAATTACGAGGTTAGAAATAAAGGTACAGGGTACAGTATATAATAGAAGCTACTTTTTATATAAAAAGTGGGGGAAGAACATATTAATAAACAAATGTGCTTGCCTATGCAGAGACCGTGTCCTGCTCTCCTCTGGGGAGGGGCGCTTGGGGCTGGGGGACAAAGGCTAGGAGGAAAACTCATTGCACAGTCTCTTTAGCTTGTAGATTTGATACGCTATGCAAATATTACAGAGTCAAAATAAATAAAACACAAAGCTTTCAACCCTAGAATCTCCTTGGGGAGGCTCCCTGAGCCCTCTCCCTACAAGGGCAGCATGGGGGCTGTGCAAAGCCAGCTCCATGGGCGAGGGGGTGGGCAGCACACCTGTATCTCCTCGACAGTGTGCACGATGAAGGTGTCCTGCAGGTCCTCCATGGCCCCCTCCATCCAGTTGTTGAAGGGCGCGGCCCGCTTAGCATACTCCAAATACAGTTGGTCAATGGTCTCCAGCAGTTTCTCCGTGCGCTGGGAGTGCCAAATGGCACGGGGATGGGAAGGTGCTTAGTAACGTCATGTCCAAAATCACCAACCACCCCCCCACCACAAACCCAGTAGACTTTAAGATCCTTCTGGCTAGCCCAGAGAGTTTCAGGTCTGAAAGGACCAGATAACTCAGAACAGACTCTTCAGAGTGCTGGTTCTTAATATGGGGTGTACAGACCACCCCACACTGGAGTCACCTGCCTAGCCCCCAGAGAATCCGGTTTGGAGAACAGGAAGATTCTCAAACAGCTGGGGCTTGGTCCAAGTACACTAAATCAGGAGGAGGAAAAGATATGATCAGGGCATCTCCATCAGGGCAAAGGTCAAGTCCAGTGCCAATGTGAGCTTTCCATGGTCAGACCAGGCCTGAAGAACCCAGTGGAGCTTCTTAGCCCAAAGCAAAGGGAGTCGCGAAGCAGAAGGGCCACACAGGGCTGCTGGAGGCAGGTCTCCGTCTCCTCAGGGGCTCTCACCTCCAGAGCTTCCCTTCGCTTCTGGGTTAGGGCCCCTAGATTGTCCCACTGGTCACAGATCTTTTGGCATCGGGCGTTGACACTGGGTGAGTCGTAATAGTCCAGCTCACTGCAGGGGAGGAGAGAGGAAGAGTCAGGTGGCCCAGGTTACCTCTGTGGCCTGCTCTCCTTTCCCTGGGGGGCGGAGTACTCATGACCCAGGAAGGCCAGGTGTGCACACTTCTTTAAGACCTTTCAGGACCCCTCCTCCCACCCTCAACCTCTGGGCTTTTAGGAGACTGCTGGGAGGAGAATAGTTCTCCTCTGCAAGGGCCCCTGCCCCAACCTTGCCTGGAAGCCACATCAGCCTTGACTGCACTGCCCAGTGACAGGAAGCCACTAAGACCAGGCAAGAGGCAAGATCTCAGAGCCACACTCGGTCACCCTCTGGTCCCACACTGGCTGTAGGTTAGGACCAAAGGCCTGTGACAGAATGGTCACAGGCTATTCCCCACCTGTGAGGACGTTCTCAGTCTTCTGTATCGATGACCTTCCTGCCCCAGGACCCGGCTCACTTTTCAGGCCGCAGCCCACCCCCCACAGCGCCACAGGGCCCACCGGGCTTACTTGAGCTCCTGGGCAATGGCGGCAATCTGCTCCACGCGGTCCTGGTGGGCGGCCAGGTCACTCTCGAAGGCTTCGTGCTTCCTGAGCAGGGCCTTGATCTCTGAGAGGGTAGCTGTCTCGTAATCCTTCTGCCGCAGCATGGCCTCTTTGCCTGGGGGTCAGAGGTCGGGTACAAGGCTGAGCAGGAGCTGGGAGGCCCACCTTCTTGATCTCAACCACCCCCACCTCAGGGCCCGAGAACTCCACTTCTGGTATATCCCAAGGAGATAGATGTACCCCATACAATGACTGGTTATCTGCAGTTCAAGAAAACAGATATGCAGCTGGAACATGTGCGATGGGGCAGAGGGCGGGAAAGTCACTCCTTTTCATGGAGCGTGCCAGGGCTACCAGGAGTGGTGATGTACAGACGACGCAGGCTGACAGTCACGGTATAACACGAACTTTATAAACAGCAGGAAACATCGATCTACACCTGCGGTATAACCTGGGGAAAACAAGTTTCTCAGGGGTACCCCATCTTTGGAGTTCTCTCTACTTACAGTTGCTGGCCCCCAGCAGCCCTGCAGGGACCCTGCCCCTCAATTACACCCAGTGGGGGCAGCCTGTCCAGGGCACTCTGCACATAAGCCATCAGTAGCCAGCACCTTCTCCAAGCATCAGGGGCACTGCCCTCTCTTTTAAGGGGTGAGGCAAGGCTTGCATTTCTTGGGTTTTTGTTTCCAAAGGGAAGAGGATGAGAATCGAGCTCTCAGATTGCTGTTAGAAGACGGTCCTCAGCTGCTCCGTGAAGCGGCTGCTGCAGGACAGAGGCTGACCTGGCCTTGCCTGCACGCCCACCCCCGGTGTCTGCCCTGTCAGGGAGGCTCAGCAACTCTCAGGAAATGAGGGCTGCGCCAAAGAGGTGACGGCTTCTCTCCTCTCCACTCCTTTTAGTGAGAATATTAATATGATGAGTTTCGAGGGGAAAAAAATCACAGATGAACCTACTTATGTACTTTTCAGTCTCGCCTTCTATGGATGTCGCGTTAAAACCACTGGATGTATATGAATTACATAACCTGTTTTAAACTACTCAGCAGCACATCACCACTTTCTACACTGCCACCACGGCCATCACACGAGTCACTCCGATGGCCCTGTAACGTTCTGTCGAGTGGCTGAACCCCCAGTGGCGTAACCACACGCTGCACTACCCCATATTATCGTATATTTAGTCCATCAAACCCCTCTGCTGAGTCAAGCACACACCTATCCCCTCCTGCTCCAAGCCACTCCCTAATGGCCCCAGGGTGTGGCCGTCCCTACTCATCTCTAGCCTAATGTCTGAGGACCACCACGGAGCTGAATGGGGGCATCTCAGGGTACTGAGCTCTCCCGGCCAATGGGTCTGCTCCAGGGGCTCCAGCTGAAATGACCTCAGAGCCCTAGGAGATGGGTAGCATGGCTCCCTCTCCAGCCCTGGCCGAGGTTCTGAGGAAAAGACCATTTTAGGTGTGATCTTCTCTCTTTGGAGAAGATTACCTGCCAACAAGCAGACACCAGACGTGGCCAAGTGCTCTGGTCAGGGTGATGGAGACACACAGCTGCTAAGGCCAGAGCTACAGGTGGCTGCAGTGGCAGAGAAGGCGGAGGAGGGAGGGCACCACGGGCTCCCACTCACCGAGTGTATCTCGCGCACCAGGCACTCAACCACCGTACAACGCACAACCGCCTGAGGAGGTATGCCGAGTGAACAGTGTCCCTCTAAACCTCATGCCGACCCAGAACCTCAGAGTCTGACCTTATTTGGAAATAGGGACTTTGCCAATATAATTAGCTAAGATGAGGTCATACTGGATTAGCTGTTGTTTAGTCACTAAGATGTGTCTGGCTCTTTGCAAGCCCGTGGACTGCAGTCCAGCAGGCTCCTCTGTCCATGGGATTTCCCAGGCAAGAATACTGGAGCAGGTTGTCATTTCCTACTCCAGGGGATCGTCCAGACTCAGGGATTGAACCCCTATCTCTTGCATCTCCTGCACTGGCAGGCAGATTCCTTACCACTGTCCCACCTGGGAAATCCTCCTAGATTAGAGTGGGCCCTAAATGCAATGACTGGTACCTTCAGTAAACAACTGAGAGGCAGATTCGGTCACTGAGACCCGGAGAGAAGCAGCCGGTGATGATGGAGGCAGAGATCAGAGTGATGCTGCTACGAGCCAAGGAACACCAAGAAGCGCCAGTGGGACCAGCTGGCACGGGAAGCAGCAGGGGACGCTCCCCCCAGAGGCCCAGAAGGAGCCAGAGCTGGCGGCCCTTGGATTTAGGGCTTCTCGTCTCCTGAACTGAGAGACTGTCCTCCTGTTATGCAAAGCCACCTGGTTTATGGCCCTTCGCAGCCCTAAGGAAGTAATGCAGGAGGTCACAGCATCACCTGCATGTAACAGACAGGGACACAGACCACCACAGTGGTCCCAGATACACCACTTCCAGGTGGCAGAGTCAGCATGTGAACCCCAACCCGGCTCAGGGGAGAGAAGTCACCACAGTGACAAGAGTAATTAACGCTTATATAGCACGCAGCATGCCAGGAACTCTTCTCATTGCTTCTGATGTATTATGCCATTTAATCCTCATAAACATATTAAGCTGATACTATTATCATCCCCACTTAGCAGAGGAGAAAACCGAAGCAACCGAAATACTAATGAGGGACTTCCTTGATGGTCCAGTGGTTACGCCTCTGCACTTCCAATGCAGAGGAGGCACGTTCGATGCCTGGTCAGGGAACCAAGGTCCCATGTGCCATGGGGTGTGGCCAATAAAAAAGGGAGTGGGGTGGGTCATGAACTCGCCTAATGTTAAGGGACAAAACAAAACACAAGAGAGAAAGGAGTTATGGCTGGTGGTTCAGCAGGAAAGCTAGACCCAAGCTTGGGGTGGGGGGCAGGGGCCAGGCTGGTCTCACCGTCCGTCCAGGCCTCGTGGATGGAGGCCTTCTGCCGGAACTTCTCTGCCAGGTGGTCGAGCCGCTCCAGCCTCCGGATCTCATTCAGCAGCCACTCCTCATAGCCCTTCTCTGCCTGCTCCAGGCAGCCCCAGGCATTGTTGATGTCCTGCAGGGATGGGAGGCACAGGGTCAGCCCACCTGGCCCCCAAGCCGAGCCCCCACGGCTCCTTCACACATTCCAGGAGGAGCCTCCTCTCCACCCAGTCCCCCTGGTATGACCTAGGGCTCCTAGGCACCAGGCCTCCTGGGTAGGGAAGTGGGTCCATGCTGCCAGGGGGCGTTAGCAGTGCATCCCAGGGGGGAGAGAGCCCAAGGCCCTCTGGGCGCCAAGACTGGCTTCTGCCAGGATTCTGAGCAACCACTGAGGTCACAGGGCCAGCCAGGGAGACAAAGCAACCAACTGAACAAGGCAGGCAGGGTGGGAGCCTCCCAGCCGCCTCATGTTTCTGGGTTTACTCGTGGGCTCTGGGCAATAGCCATCCCAGAGTCACCCAGAGACGGTGACAGGTAATGAGCACAAACCCACAGGCGTTCAGACAGGGAGCTGCCCTCTACAGTTAGCAGAAGGACACCCCCTGGGCAGTAACAGGCTGACCAGATTCGTGTGCCACCCAGGTCCTTGCCATGTGCCGGGGCCATATTGCATCTGCCACAGGAGGGGCACATTAAAGCACAGAGCACCGCCGCCCCCCTCCCCCCGCCCCTCGCCCATCAAGCAGCAGCTCCAGCCATATAAAAGCTGCTGACTTGGCCTGGAATCCGTAAAAGGACCACAGTTTTCCAAACCGCATGCACAACGTCAGGCCTTTATCTACGCCCCCAGGGTCCTCCCTCCGTCCATTGCCGTTTACAAGTTTCTCCCAGCCCCTTCCACACCTCCCTTATGAGCCTGTGTCTGCTTTGTCAACTCTCCTCTGCAAAGTGCAAAGGCTCTATCCTGGTCAATTTTTTTATTTTAAAATTTTGTTTGCATGTTTCTCTGGCTCATATCTCAAGTCCTGGGGAAAGGGTAAGCGGGGAGGAATAACAAAATAACAAAAAGTGACAAAAAAGGAAAAGAGTTATGACATGGAAAGCTGGTCACGATATAATTAGTTCTTTCTTTTCTTTCTGGTCATGCCATGTAGTATGGGGGATTTTAGTTCCCCCACCAGGGTTTGAGCCTGTGCCCCCTTCAGTGGAAGCGTGGACTCCTAACCACTAGGGAAGTCCCTGTAAGTTCTTTTTTCTAAGCAGCTTATTAAATAAAAGATGCTTTTGGATTCCCTTTAAAACCACATTTACAGAGTCTAAAAGAATCTCTTCTCCCCCAAATCTTTTAAGTTGATCCTGGGTAGGAAGATTATAAAGAATGTGTATTTTCTATATTTTAATTATGTGCATATTTGAAAATGTCCTACCAAAAAAAAAAAAATCTATTAAGGTATTTAAAAAAACAGTTTTTAAGTGCTAAAAAAAGATTCCATGGAAGTGAAAATTATCCTTTTAGCTCCTGAATTATGCCCTGTTTGGGTCAACATGTCAAGTGGGATTTTGTTGGCAGAGATGACTCCTTGAGGGGCGGGGAGGAAAGTGGTAGGGCTGATCCAGGCAGATGTGCTGCGGCTGCTCAGTCGCTTCAGTCGTGTCCGACTCTGTGCGACCCCACAGACGGCAGCCCACCAGGCTCCCTGGAGTGGGTTGCCATTTCCTTCTCCAATGCATGAAAGTGAAAAGTGAAAGTGAAGCAAATCTGCAGGCATCTGGAAAAGGCAAGTATGATCCCGCGCGGTGAGGAGAAAAGGGGCTCTCTCTGTGGAGCGAGGGGGAGCCCCACCTGGCCAAGTGTGGGCTGGAGTGCGGGTGGTCACCTGAGAGAGACAACGATCCCTGGAGCAGCGTGGGCAGGTGATGAGCATACATAGGCCCCACCTCCCCTCGCCCCGCCCCGCCCCCGCCCACAGTGCGTCCTTTGCCGGCCCCTGGGAGCGGCTCCGGGTCAGGGCAGTCCGGGTGCTCACCGAGACCATCCTGCCCTCGGAGGGCATGAAGGCGGGCCGGTTGCTGAGGCGCAGCTTGGTCTGCAGCGTGTTGAAGTTGATCTCCAGCTGGCACTTCTCCTGCACCTTGGGAGGCTTGTGCAGGCGCCGGTAGTCCCGGAAGTCCTCCAGCTTCTGCTGCATGGCGTGCATGGTATTCTCCGGGGCCCGGTTCTCCAGCCATGGGATGGTGCGGCGGATCCACTCCAGCAGCTGTGGAGGGAGCAGGGGAGGACGCTGGGAGGGAAGCCCGGGGACGGGGGCCGCACCTCTCCTGAGGGCACACTTTCCTGACCATCACCCCAGGCCGTTCCCAGGCCACAGGGCCAGGATCCCTCTGAGACGCTCCCTCTGAGAATCAAAGGCTCCATGACGCCTGGCCACTAGGATATATCAACTCACAGCCAGCATCACTCAACCTCCCTGCTCCCCAGGGAGAAACCTGGGGGCAAGATGGCTCAACTCAGCTGGAGACCCGAGCTCTAATTCTTCGTCTGCTACCTGGCTGGGCCTCAATTTCCCTATCTTATCATAGAGGGGTGAATGGCTGCTGGCCAGAGCCCCTGCTGTCTGACCTTCTAGGATTCTAGAATGTGGGTCCTTGACTCAAAGGAGACAACGTTGCAGAGGCAGCCTGGATTTTGTTTCTTCAGTGAGGTGATGGGGGTGGAGGAATGGAAACGATGAGTTAACTCGTGATCCCCTGCAACTGGATCATGTGGCCAGACTACCTCATCTGAATAATGATGACAAGCTAAGTCATCAGGGGATTAAGGGCTGTGACCCTCCCCACCGGTGGCGGAGGACATAACCAAAGCACTGTGAGCTTCTGTGACTTGCCAAGGTGACCGATGTAGGGCAGGGATTAAATCCAGGCACTGGGACCCCAGCACCTGGGCTCTTACTATGCTGGGGGACAGCAAGTCCACCAAGAGGCCGCGTTAAGCTGTCCAGGGGCTGAATTAAGGAAGAAGCAAATGGTGCTGTAACCCAAATGCAGTCAGTGGCAGAGCAGCAAACCCATCCTGTCCCCTCCTGTCCCCTGGGTGGGCCCAGCCGCTAAGCTAGCCTGAGCCAGCCTGATTGATCCCTGGTTCACAGCCCCTCAGAACTGCACACTCCAAATTAAGTTCAAATGAAACTCCCAGAGTAACAGTATACTGGGCCCAAAAGGCCTCTGAGGCCTCTTGGTTCAGCTCTCATTTGTCAAGTGAAAAAAAATCAAGAGCAGAAGTGACAGAAAAAGCGTGGAACTCAGCTCTTCAAAGTCCTGACTGGCCCCTGATCCACCCCCACCCCCAATCTCTGGGGGAGCCCAAGCCGCCCTTCGTCAGCTGCTGTGATGAGGGGCAAGGCCGGCCTGGGACTGTGCCCAGAGATGGATTTGGAGGAATGGATGGGTTCTGGGGGTTCCCTGGTCTCTCAGGACAGGGTGGCAAGGCCTTGCCAGGGCCAGACCAGGAGAACCCAGGGGTACCCACATCACTGGCCAGCTTCTCGTAGTCCTCCATGAGCTGCTCGTTCTCCTGGTTGACGGCCAGCACCTTGCAGATTCGATTGGCTGCTGTCTCGGCCTGACAAGACAGAGAGGGTGGTGGTCAGCCTCGCAACAGCGGGAGCGCCTGGCACACGCCTGCGCCGGTAAGGTCTCCTCCCACCCCTGCAGCATCACAGGGCTGGATGGGAGCTCCCAAGACTTTGAATTCACAGGCTCCTCATCATCCTCTTTACCAGCCCAGGCTGAGTCCCACAGGGCAAGTGAGCACAGACAAAGACCTAAGTGGCTAAACTGGGGGCCCCTGGAGAAGAAACTAAAAGTTTGAGATCCAACATGTATGCTGGGAAGAAACTAAGTCAATGGTTGATATAATTTTAAATCTGGGAGTCCTAGAACAAGGTGGTGAGACGGAGTGGGGCCTCTCAGGATCCTTGCAGAATCTCTCGAGGCTCCTGGCCCAAAGAACTTTAGAGAAGACGCAGGAATTAAGGATCAACCCAGCATAGACAGGACGCCCAGAAAGCCACCCTGGGTGCCTCTGGGAAAGGTAAACACACATCCCACACCAAGTGCTAAAAGAAGACTGAATGGCAAGCAGATGCAAAGGCCCAGAAACCCAGGGGACACGGCTTCTCTGGCTCAGAGGGCCCTCTGCACCTGATGCCAGCAGGGACTTCGCTCAGGTGATCTCTAAATACAATTCCTGTTCACAGTCCTAACCCAGCTCCAAGGAGAGGGGAACTCGAAGCCATGTGGGGTCCTGGGATAGGAAGGAAGATGGCCTGAGAGTGGCAGCAGACAATCATGATGAGTAGACAGATACACATCCTAGGGCCCAGGAGAACGGTGACCCTATAGATGGCAAAGGTTGAAGAGGGAGAAAGATGGGACCTTGAACCCAGTTGATGAACAATGGGTTTCAAACTGCGGCAAGATAAACTGAGTTTAGGCATCAGGAAGAGATTCCTGAGAATGAGGGTGCTTTCATTTGGGAAGGAATGACTGAGAAGATGTAAATGTTTTTTTCTCCTTGTGGAATTCTTCAAATAGGACACATGCCCACCAGGTCACGTGATGCGTGGGTGACTGTGCCGGGAGGGCAGGATGAGCTCACCATAAAGGACCTTTCAAGCTCAAAGTGAAGACACTGACCCTCCACGGCAGGGTGTCAGGGTGGGTGGGCCTCCAGCAGGGCAGCTTTGGCTTGACCAGGGAGTGAGAAGCTGGGAGTCCCAGGTCTCAAGAAACAGAGACAAGCCATCACATCCTTAGACCCTCACCCCCGACCCTGCCACCTAACTCTGTCCTGGAGATGCTAAAGCCACTTCTCAACAGGACAATCAGGAACCCCCGACTGATCATCCTTCCTCTTAAGAACCAACAGGCAACTGTGGGAAATCCCAAGAGGTGACAAGGAGGGAAATGCCTCCCTGGACCTGTCTCAGAAGATGCGAGGCCACAGAGCAAGTAGGGTTCCGGGTACTGGCTGACGTACTCCATGAATCTGCCCAAAGTCACCAGAGCTGTTTCCCAAAGGCTGGGGGGGTGGCCCCCAGGAGAGGCCCATGCTCTCCTATGTGCTGACATGTATGTAAGAACGTGGGGCGGCTGCAAAGTCCCCGGCCCAAAGTGCTGACCGAGTGGGTAAGAATCACAGGCAAGAGTCAACATCGCTGCGAGGGTTAATGGATCAAGCCTGCCTTCACCTTGTTATCCTCTGGTTCATCTTGAGATCCTGAGCTTGGAAAATATAAACTTTGATTTGTGGGTCAATTTGCAGACTTGATGGACTGAATGAGGCCTGCATGCTCATGGGATTCTGGAAGACGTGACTTCTGGGCCTCAAGAGCCTCACCCGCCTCTCAGAGCCGGCTGACTGATCCAGGGTCAAAAGGGGCTCCTCTTGGATAAAGTCTGGGGAGTTTCCGGTTGGGCCTTCTGGGGACTTTTTACAAAGATCATCAATGGGCTGAGAAAATATTTTATGGAAACAAGCAAAAGGGTGACTTCCAAGTACCAAAGGAAAAAATTTCTGACCCTTCCAAGGAAAGTAGTTTTATGTTTTTTTTATGACCCACTATTTGTATTCTAAACTGTAAAACAAAATGTGCTTAGTTTTACATTAGTTGTTTCCA
This sequence comes from Neotragus moschatus, assembly GCA_006410615.1. NCBI lineage: Eukaryota > Metazoa > Chordata > Mammalia > Artiodactyla > Bovidae > Neotragus > Neotragus moschatus. The sequence continues at coordinate 1,711,931 of SJYA01001562.1, read as the reverse complement.
AGTTAGGGCTTCCCTGGTGGCTCAGGTAAAGAATCTGCCTGCAATGCAGGAGGCCTGGGTTCGATCCCTGGGTCAGGAAGATCCCCTGGAGAAGGGACTGGCTACCCAACCCAGTATTCTTGGGGCTTCCCTGGTGGCTCAGACGGTAAAGAATTCTGCCTGCAATATTGGAGACCTGGGTTTTTTAAGTTATGGACTATTATTCCCAGAGCACTTAGCTACCCCCAAATGAAACCCTTGCTATCCCAGGTCAAACTGAAAGGAAGCAGCCTCAATGCTGGTGACATCAAACAGCCAAATGTGGCCAAATGACACCCCATGGCTCTGCCACTCGCCACCCACAGAGTCATGCGAAGGCCACGAAGATCTCATCTGCGACACTTTCTGTCAAAAAAATTCCCCAATCTAGCTAGAATTGCCCATTTCCTTCCTCCCACAGCTTCCTTCGGCTCAGCGTTCCTCCACGTCCCAAGTGAGTTCCCTGCCCTGGTGTTCCTGCCAGCAGCACCCCCAGACGCCAGTCGCCAACTCTGGCTTCACCCCTACTGCCTGTTCCAGGTTGCAGGATGAGATCCAGACCAGTGCTAACTTGCTCTCCCTTTGAGGCTCCACGGTTACCCGCAAACTGTAACCACCTTCCTCAACCTCCCTGAGCCTTTCATTTGCAGAACCTCCCCACCACTCAACCCTTAAGACCCTCAGGCTCAAGTGTCTCCTACTCAAGAAAGCCTCCATGGGACTTTCCCTAGTGGCTCAGTGGCAAAGAATCTGCCTGCCAATGCAGAAGACCTGGGTTCCACCCCTGGTCTGGTCAGATCCCACGTGGCACAGGGCAACTAAGTCCATGTGCCATAACTACTAAGCCCACGTTCTAGAGCCTGGGAGCCACAACTATTGATCCTTGAGCTGCAGCTACTGAAGCCCTGGCACCTAGAGCCCGTGCTCTGCAACAAGAGAAGCCACCACAGTGAGAAGCCCTCACTGCAGCTGGAATGTAGCCCCCACTTGCTGCAACTGGAAAAAAGCCTAAGCAGCAATGAAGAGCCAGCACAGCCAAAACTAAAAAAGAAAGAAAGTCTCCATGTCGCACAGCCCTGCAACACCCCCTCTCCTGCTCAGGTCTGAAGCACAGCAGAGACTGGACCGCAGCATCGTGAGCTTCTTTTATTAAAAGTTGTCCCAGATGGACCACGAATCCCCTGAGGGCAGGTACAAGATTTCTTTGCTTTAGAAGATTCACAACCAACAGATGACAAATGGAACGATGCAAACAGCATCATCTACTTCTAAGAGCATCCAGAACCCACAGCAGATCCAGTTCACACCCTAAGGGCTGTTTTCTCAGAAACAGTTCACAGGCCATGAACATTAAAGCAACAAACAAAACAAAATCTGGTTGCTCACCACACCTTCTAAAACCCTACAGAGAAGAGGAAGAGAGAGAAGCTGAGAAAGAATCAGAACCAAAACCAGTGCATCAGACAGAAGCTGGTCCTCATCTGACTAGGAATGGCAGCCACACACTCGTGTCCACACAGGCACACACACACATATACACAGGCATGCACACGCGCTCCAGACTCGGCTGCCTTCCTAATACCGCTGCCCAAGGCTTGACAAGAGAAGACAGCGGAGAGGACGCAGGGCACCAGACACGGGTTTCAGGAGACTCTCCCACACAGGCTTCAGACACAAGACGGTCAAGATAGGAAGAGGGTAGGAAAGACTCCTCCTTCCACGGAAGAGAGGGAAGAGTCCCCGCCCACCGGCCTGATCGGCCCTAAGCAGTTGCCTGAATCCTTCGAAGTGGGTTGGGAGGGGCAACTGTGGGTGAGGCCCCCAACCCAGGACATGAAAGGAACACTACCCACACCCCCAGCCCCACACCCCCCAAGCTGATGACGCTGTCCTCAGATATGGACCAAAGTAGCATGAAATGACTGCAGCAAGGATGAGTGAGAGGGAAGAGGGCATAGGGGGGAGGTGGTATGAGATTTGGGAAGGAGAATAGCAGGCTGCTATACACTTGCACACGCAAGCACACGCACACACACACACACACACACACACACAGAATAGCAGGCTGCTACACACGTGCCCACACACACATACACACACACACACGGAGAATAGCAGGCTGCTACACACGTGCCCACGCACACATACACACACACACACGGAGAATAGCAGGCTGCTACACACATGCACACGCACGCACACACACACACGTGCATGCGTGTGCACATGGACACCCACACAGGCACAAGCTCCCTCCCGAGCATCATCAGCCAGCACACAGGGAAGGCTCCAGAGACAGGGAAGGCCAGTGTTAACAGGCATGAAGCCCAGGACAGAATCCTGCTGGAAAGACCATGGCAGGGAGCTCAGCCTAGCTCTGGGCGCGGGCAGGACTCCATGCGGTTCTTGGGGCTGGAGGTCCCCCCAGGCAAGTAGATAGATGGTGCTCACATCTTGTCTAAAAGGTGGGGTGTAAGAGGGGCCAGAAGAGGTTGACAAGAAAGAGCAGCAGCAGAAATGGGACAACGAGAAAGAAGCAGCAGCAAGATGCAGACCAGAGAAGAGGCTGGAAGGGTCTGGGCCTCCTGGGGGGCAGGGACACCCAGAACAGGGAGCCTCCAGGCAGGGCCGTTTCCTGCCAAGCAGCGCCCACGAGACCCGGAAGGAAGTGAAGAAGGTCATGTTGCCCATCCAGGCAGGGGATGGGGTTGCTGCCAGCTCACCCCATGCTTCTATTTATTTTTTTAAAAGGCATCTTTTCCCCCAAGGCACTTCTATTAAAAAACTGTCATACTCATTCTGTTAGAAGACATTTTTAGGGCCATTTCCAGGATTATTTTAGTAAAAAATATTCAAATCTTCATGGTCTATGATGTACAGGTGGCAGCCTTGTCTAGTGTGGAACCTGCACCACTGTCCCTGGCAGACATGGGTGGGAAGGATCAGGCAGGACTCTAAGCCCAGGGCCTGGACACCAGGAAGGTAAAAGAATTCTCCCTACCCTGACTGCTGGGTAATTTTAGAGGGTGGTCTTGCTCAAGTAGGAGGAGGGAGAGAGAGAAGTGACAGGGTCCTCAATATTTACGAGAACTGCACTCCTTGGGATAAGGGCTTTCAACTCAGTCCAGGGAAAGAGCTGAGACTTCTTTCCCGTTTGTGGCACCCATTATGCCCAGTGTGTGGGGACAGAGATGCCCAAGGCCATCCAGAAGCGGGCGTTCTCCGGCATCTTTAAGTGTCCTGGCCAAAGTTCAGAGAGCATCCTGCCCTCCTGCAGGAGGTCAGGGTTGTGTGTGTGTTGCGGGGGGTCTTTTCTAATCCCTCCTTTCATTCCAGGGCTGCAGTTCCAAGGGGCTGCTGCCGGAGTATTCGGAGAAGACGGAAGAGGTGGGCAGAAGGGCGCTGGGAGAGTGGGCAAGGCCGAGGGAGAGCTCACCTTCTGCGCACCGAGAAGGCGTGGCAGTGACATGAAACATTAGGTCACATGGCCTTCCCATCCGGCCTTAGCGTGCCTACACATCTGCACAGAGAAGGAGAAGAGGTTGAGAGGAGAAGGAGGCGGCACAGCACAGAATCAACCCAACAGCCACGGTGGACAGAGAGCACAGAGGACAGACACTGAGGGAATGGACAGAAAGAAAAAGTGAGATGCTGGCAGGACAAGCGGGACGGGGTGTGAGAGAGTCCAGGCTGAAAGAGCAAAGGGGGGGGCGGGGGCGCGGGGGAAGGGGCATCACCCCATCATGCATTTCAAATCAGGCCACTCCAACTCCATGCAGAGGGCGGGAAATCTGCCTGAGTGTAAGGCAGGTCCAAGGCCCAGAGCTGATGAGGCCAAGCCTGCTGCTTGTGGTCACAGCAACCTGGATGCTGTGCTTCTGGAGTCCTGCCTGTGAGCGAGCTCTAGGGGAGGGGCGTCAGCTGCCGGCTAACAGAAATATTCAAATCTTCAGTGTCCATGATTTGAGTGCGGAGCCTGCACCACTGGACTGGAACCTCAGACCTCCCTGAGCGATACTGGGTCAGGACACGGGCAGGGCTCACAGCTGCCCGACCTTCCCCTCCCTCTGTCCCTCATGTACTGACCCCGCATGGGGGTCCTGGGCAAGATATAGAAGATGTCAAGGACCAAGGGGGCTGTGGCTAAACCACAGCTGTGAGCAGGACAAAGGGAAGGGCTTCGTGACACTGCTGCAGGACAGGGCAGTGAAGACAGGAGGTGCCCCTGTCAGATTTCCTCCCTAAGGGCCACCCTGCTGCTCTGCTAAAGCCATAGCTTCAGCAGAGGTGGGCAAGGAGGGCTACTGCCCATGGTACCTTCCAGGTGCCTCCTGCTTAATTTCACCCCTGCCACCCCTTCCTGCTGAAGTCTGCCATCTGGGTCCCAGAAGGTGAGCTCTTTCCCAGTGTTCTCTGAGACAGCAGAGAGAGGGAGATGAGTGAAAGCGGAGAGGCTGGGGTGGGGTGGGGGGCGGGCAGGAGAGAGCTGAGCAAGAATATGACACACCACGTTGGCACCGGGGACTGTGACGCTACTGAAGAGACAGACCGTCCCGGACCCTGTCACCAGGGAGAGGAGGGGTGGGAAGGCATGGATCGGGCTCAGGCATGAGGTGCGCTGGGCAAGGAAGGAGCAAGGGGCCCCAGGTACCTTCTGGGCTCCAGAGAAGGCGTGGTAGAAGCTGGACACGTAAGTCATGATGGCTTTCTCGTCCGGGCGGGCGGTTCCAACGATGTCTGTTGAGAAAAATCTGGAGTTAAAGCCAGCTGGTGAACACATGATATACTCCCTAATGTGATGGGAAAAGCAGCTCTCAGAACCGCAAGTCTTCTTGCCAAGATGCTGAGCCTGGATCTAACCAGCATCTGGCATCAACTTCCACTTACAGGAACACAAGAGGTAGAGGAAGGAGTGAATGGTACCCGAGGAAGGAAACGAGACAAACCAGAGTAACGGGTGCTCGGAACAGCTGGTCGTCAGGCTACGAGTTCAATGCCAGGAACCAAAGGCGGTGGAGGGAAGAGGGAAATGCTACAGATTAGAAAAGATACAAGAACTAGAACAATGAAATGCCACATGCACACTCTGGTCAAACCAACTAAAGAGAAATAACGGGCAGATTCTGATTTTGAACCAAGCGGCAGATGTATCCAGGAATTACTGTCAATTTGCTTGGTGTGAAAATTAGTTTATGATCGAAAAATAGAATGAAAATATTTCTGTTTTTAAGGTCTGTATTCTGAAGTATGTAGTAGTGAGATGCTATGACGTTTCTGGGATTTGTTTTAAAATACTTCAACAAAGAAGACAAAAAGAAAAAAAAAAGTGACAAAATCTCAATAACGGTTCTATCTGGATGGAGGGTATATGGAAGGTCCTTATATTACTCTCCCTTCTTTTGCACGTTGGAAAATGTCCCCACAACTTGACATTGTCACAAACTGTATCTTCCATCTCTTCTCCTAAGGGTCCATTCATCTTTCCAGAAAGTCATTAGCATGCCCCTAAATGTTCTCTCCCTCCCTTTTCCCTGTGAAGTTAGATATGCAGAGGCCTCAAACTCAAATCATCTCTGAATTACCCATCACTGCAAGCTTCCATGTGTGTATAGGAAGCACATGTAAATAAATTTTTTCTCTCCCCTAAACAGCAAAGGACCACTGTGCTCCAGCCCGGCACCCACCACCCCAACTCCAAGACCACCCTCGGGCAGCCCTTTTCAGCACCAGCTACCACCTCCCCCTCCAAATCTCAAGGTATCCTGTCTATCTGTGGAACCCCTGAGCAACTAGTGATCCCCAGGCTCCCCAGAAGAGATCCCAGGAACCAGGCCTTCTCCCGTCTGGCCTCAGAGTGCCAAGGCCCAGCCCCCTGGCCGCTAGACGCAGCTGGGAGAAAAGCCGAAGGCTCAGAGGGAAGGGCCTCTCACCTTCCGCATCCAACATCTTGGGAATGTCCAGGTACTTCTCCGCCACATCGAAAGCTGTGTTCAGGTTTGTCAGTGGGTCATCCTAGGGGAGAAGAGGCGGGTGAGAAGCACAAGAAGTCTCTGGATACCCCCACCTGCATGATCATCAAGACTGCGGGGCAAGGGGGTACTGCTGTGGCCCCTCCCTCGTTCAGCCAGCTCTGGGTATAGAAGTCTGGCCTCATGGCCAGGATCTGCTAGCTGGGGGACTTAAAATGCCACCTTTCCTCTTCAAGTTGCAGTTTCTTTGTCAAAGAAATAGAGTGAAGAATACTAGCCTGCAGCCCAAGAAAGAATTGCTAAGAAATGCAAGCTGAGACAGGGGCACTGGCCTGGGAGCCATCAGTCTTGACTTCTGGTTTCAGCTCTGCCACCAGCCAGCTGGACTGGCAAATAACCTAACCTCAGTGGCCCCATCTGTTACTCAAATGTTGGACTAGGAGCTCTCAAGCCCTTTTGGTGCTCACATTCCTTGAAATTTGGGGACTCCTTCAAATAGCCACAGTCTTCTGACTACATTCTGGCTTTTGCCCTTCTCAAGAAAACTTATCGGGGACTGGTGAGGAGATAGAGAAATCACAACCCTTATGCACTGTTTGGTGGGATTGCAAAATGGTACGGCTGGTATGGAAAAACAGTATGGAAGTTCCTCAAAAAGTTAAACATGGAACTATATGACACGGCAACTCCACTTCTGGATCTACACCCCAAAGAACTGAAAACAGGGACTCAAATAATTGTATATCCAGGTTCATCACAGCATTATACACAGCAGCCAAAAGGTGGAAATAACACAAACTTCCATGGACAGATAAACAGACATGGGACACTATTCTGTGGAAAAAAGAGAAGAGATCCTGATATGTGCTACAACGCAGATGAACCTTGAAAACATTAAGTGAAGTGAAATAAGCCAGACTCAAAGAACAAATATGATACGATGCCACTTACATAGGTACCTACTCCTAAATTCCTAGATATAGAAAGCAGAATGGTGGTTTGCCAGGGGCTGGCAGAAGCAGGAGTGGAGAGTGATGGTGTGATGGCTTCAGAATTTCAATTTTGCAAGATGAAGAGCTCTGGAGATGGATAATGGTATTGTGAATATACTTAATATCACTGAACTGTACACTTAAAAATGCTTCAAGTGGTACTTAAAAAAAAATTGTGGAGTATACTTGCTTTACAATGTGGTATTAGTTTCTGCTAAGTTGCTTCAGTCGTGTCCGACTCTGTGTGACCCCATAGATGGCAGCCTACCGGGGTCCCCTGTCCCTGGAAGTCTCCAAGCAAGAACACTGGAGTGGGTTGCCGTTTCCTTTTCCAATGCGTGAAAGTGAAAAGTGAAAGTGAAGACTCTCAGTTGTGTCTGACTCTTAGCGACTCTATGCACTGCAGCCCACCAGGCTCCTCCACCCATGAGATTAGCTTCTGCTGTACAACAAAGTGAACCAGCTGTATGTGTACAAATACCCCCTCCCTCCCACCCCTTTAAAAGTGGTACTTTCGATATTATGTATATTTGACCAAATTGAAAACAAAAATTTAATGTGGAAAAAGANCACCTGCATGATCATCAAGACTGCGGGGCAAGGGGGTACTGCTGTGGCCCCTCCCTCGTTCAGCCAGCTCTGGGTATAGAAGTCTGGCCTCATGGCCAGGATCTGCTAGCTGGGGGACTTAAAATGCCACCTTTCCTCTTCAAGTTGCAGTTTCTTTGTCAAAGAAATAGAGTGAAGAATACTAGCCTGCAGCCCAAGAAAGAATTGCTAAGAAATGCAAGCTGAGACAGGGGCACTGGCCTGGGAGCCATCAGTCTTGACTTCTGGTTTCAGCTCTGCCACCAGCCAGCTGGACTGGCAAATAACCTAACCTCAGTGGCCCCATCTGTTACTCAAATGTTGGACTAGGAGCTCTCAAGCCCTTTTGGTGCTCACATTCCTTGAAATTTGGGGACTCCTTCAAATAGCCACAGTCTTCTGACTACATTCTGGCTTTTGCCCTTCTCAAGAAAACTTATCGGGGACTGGTGAGGAGATAGAGAAATCACAACCCTTATGCACTGTTTGGTGGGATTGCAAAATGGTACGGCTGGTATGGAAAAACAGTATGGAAGTTCCTCAAAAAGTTAAACATGGAACTATATGACACGGCAACTCCACTTCTGGATCTACACCCCAAAGAACTGAAAACAGGGACTCAAATAATTGTATATCCAGGTTCATCACAGCATTATACACAGCAGCCAAAAGGTGGAAATAACACAAACTTCCATGGACAGATAAACAGACATGGGACACTATTCTGTGGAAAAAAGAGAAGAGATCCTGATATGTGCTACAACGCAGATGAACCTTGAAAACATTAAGTGAAGTGAAATAAGCCAGACTCAAAGAACAAATATGATACGATGCCACTTACATAGGTACCTACTCCTAAATTCCTAGATATAGAAAGCAGAATGGTGGTTTGCCAGGGGCTGGCAGAAGCAGGAGTGGAGAGTGATGGTGTGATGGCTTCAGAATTTCAATTTTGCAAGATGAAGAGCTCTGGAGATGGATAATGGTATTGTGAATATACTTAATATCACTGAACTGTACACTTAAAAATGCTTCAAGTGGTACTTAAAAAAAAATTGTGGAGTATACTTGCTTTACAATGTGGTATTAGTTTCTGCTAAGTTGCTTCAGTCGTGTCCGACTCTGTGTGACCCCATAGATGGCAGCCTACCGGGGTCCCCTGTCCCTGGAAGTCTCCAAGCAAGAACACTGGAGTGGGTTGCCGTTTCCTTTTCCAATGCGTGAAAGTGAAAAGTGAAAGTGAAGACTCTCAGTTGTGTCTGACTCTTAGCGACTCTATGCACTGCAGCCCACCAGGCTCCTCCACCCATGAGATTAGCTTCTGCTGTACAACAAAGTGAACCAGCTGTATGTGTACAAATACCCCCTCCCTCCCCCCCCTTTAAAAGTGGTACTTTCGATATTATGTATATTTGACCAAATTGAAAACAAAAATTTAATGTGGAAAAAGAGCCACAACTTAGTAGAGAGAGTTCTGGCTGGACCTCCCACTCTCTTCTTGGTTCCTGAGACTAACCTAAAGCAAAGTGGCTTTGTCAGCCTGCAACTCAGCTTCTGCATCTGCTAAGGTGAGAATCAAAGGGGACGAAAAGATGCATCCATTCATTTGGGACACTTTCAGGAAGAAACTGCTCAAAAGAGAGAAGGGGGAGTCCTTCTGGGAAAGTTTCTGACACTTTCCAGAATGATAAAAACCACTGCCAAGAGGCAGCGGTCATATCCGTCCGAGGCTTTAGGCCATCCTCAGGCCCCGGGTGCGCATGCCCCTGCCCTGCCAGATTCCCAGGGACCACCAGGCCCCCACGCCCACCGAAGGAAGTGCTCCCTGGTCAGAGCCCTTGGCTCCCCCCTGTTCCCAAGCTCCCGAGGCTCTGGCAACCTCTATGCTTTCTGGAAAGAGTCCACGGTTCAGAGGGAACAGGTCTGTGCTAGGATTCTAGTAACACTGTTGCTACTGTATTGCAGAGAAGAGACAGACACAGAGAAACACAGAGAAACGAGCCGGGAGAAATGAGAAGACACCGAGAAGGCAGAGGGTGGGAAGAGAGCTGGCCGGGGATGAGACAAAGGCCCCTGGACTCTCCCTCCCCGAATGGCTAAGGCTCCTGGAGTCAGGACAGGGGTGTGTGGGGTGAGACTGAAAAGCCACCATCAGCACAGGCCCTGCTTTACACAGGGTTGGGGAATAGCTGTGCATTAACTGGGTGCTGCCTCCCTAGCCCCCCCATGCAGGGACCCAGGCACACACACTCCCGTCACCACAGTGCATCTGCTGACCGATTGGGAGGACTGTGATGATGACGCCCTTAAAAAAGTCTCCATCTCCAGGATTCCCCCACCTCGACCCCTGTCTGGTTTGGCTGCACACTTTTCAGCTGGGGCAGTGGGGAGCGGGCGTGGTGGTGGTGGCTTCTCAAATTGCTTTTTTTCTTTGCAAAGTGGCTGAATTAGAGGGCTGGGATTCCCCACCCCCCGAGAGGTAAGCTAGCCCCTGTCCACATATACCTGGACACAGCTACCACAGGGCCAGTCAGCGGGCTCCCCTCCTCTGGCAGGGGCCTAGCCTCAAGCTTCAGGCCCAACTTAGGATTTCTGGAGAGTGTGGGAAACTCCATCCAACTCCTTTTTCCCCTCACAAATCCTTTTCGGCAGCCCCCTCCCACACACACATGCCCCCAAACAGAGGGTCTGATGCCACAGGGCAGCTCCTCTAACTGCAACATCAAGCCTGGCGTGGCCACGGGGGCACAGGCAAGGTGGGGGACTTGACTGAACACCAAGATCTCCAAGTACTGAGGTCAAGGAGGCAAAAACCAGAACGGTCATTCCCAGAAGCCTTTTCTGTCGAGAGATCCAAGCATCGACAGGGGACATTTCAACCTGAGCTCCAGACCGTCTACTGGGGTGGGCTGGGGAGGGCACCAAGCATGGTCTCTCCCAGGATAGCTGCTCTGTGAGGCCCCTCGTGCCGGGATAGGCTGAGAGGGAGGGTGGTGAGTCCAGTCAGAGTGTCCTGGAAGGCCCTCTCCAAGGTCAGGCCAGTGTCCTTTAACCAGCCCAGACGCTAAGAACCACCGTGAAGCTAGACACACAGCTCCCACCTCCCGGTCTGCTCCTCAACACAGACGCTCAAGAAAATCCCCCAGCAGCTTCACGCCAAAAGCACAAATGAAATCAAGTGGCAACAAAACCCCCTCCCACTTTCGGCCAGGAGGGAAAGCAGTTCCCTGGCGGGGACCTGCCCAGGACTGTGCAGCTCATCTCCAACAAGGCTGGGACACACGTCTCTAAGCACGTGCAGTATCTAAAATTATGAGAGTAATGCGCGCACCTTGAGAAACCCAGAAAACCAGAGCAGGGAAACGCCACTGAGGATCTCAGCACCCTAACAGAATTTCTGTGGTGCTTTTGATACCGTTCCTGGCAGGTTGGGCATGCTGGCAAGCACATACAAACTCAAGCAGTCCTGATGGAAGGCGTCTTCCTCTTACTCCCAGAGGGGCCGTCTCCTCGGCTAGTCCAAGAAGACCGACATGCTCTCACGCTGGGCTGTGGGCTCTCAGAGCAGGGGGCCCAGTCCCGCCCTTCCCCCACCCACCCCAGGTGGGGACCAGCTGGGTGGGAGCTGGCGGGGGACGGGTGGGAGGGTCAGGCGAGCACACGAACCTTCCGGAGCTTCCCGTAGTCGATCAGCTCGGGCCGGTGTCGGTGAATCAAGGCACAGAAGCCGAGGCCGTCCTTCCAGCTGCCCGGGGGAGAGGTGGTGGGGGGTGGCCAGAGGGTGAGTGGGGCCAAGCACTCAGGGCAAAGTGCCAAGCAGGGGTCTCCTTTTTTTCCAGAGATGAACCCACAACTCCTCGGGGCAGGAGTTGGGAGAACACAGAGTGGGAAGGAACCTGCTTGCTGCCACAATCCCAGGCAATGGGTTAAGGCTCCGTGGGGTTCAGCAAGTTGTCACATCCCACCCAATCCCCCCACCAAGGTCTGGGGCCCTTGTCTGCTCTGTTTCAGAGCCCCAGGCTGGAACTTCCCGGACACTCTCCCAAGGGGGCTCCAAGAGCATCAACCCAAGATGTATCAGGCAGCATCCAGGACAGAGCAGGCCTCGAAGGGTAACGCTCCCTTTCCAGAAAAGCGACTCCTTCCCCAGGGCTCTCTGTTCTGTTCCAGAGCAGAGACTGACCCAGCCCAGGAGGCCCAGGGGTCCTCAGGGGAAGCAGCCTGGCTTCTGCAAGAGCCCCTCAGCCCCCTGCCACGCACCTTATGTGGAAGTTCTGGATGTTGACGTTCTTGTAAGGGGCTGTCTTTCTCTGACACCACAAGAGAAGCCCTTCCTTCGCTGAAGTCTCTGTGGGGAAGGGGATGACGGGCAGAGAGGTCAGAGGCTGGCTTGGTGGAAGGAGGGTGTGGGCTCCTGAAGGACCCCTGTGACCACAGGGTCCATGCTCTTTCACACGGGGGTCCACACAGAGACTCCGAGATTTCAACCCTGCTGCTGCTAGGCCATCAAATCTATTTCCTGGACAAAGTTTGAGACGTTATTTGAGACACAGAGAAGTAAGCCAGGAATCATTTCAGAACTCACCACCTGATACATTAAAATAATGAGAAAGCGGCCTTTCAAACTTTCAGACTCTTCCCCTCTCACTCCCTTTTATGCAAAGAAATGGCCACAACACAAAGTTAAGTCAGCAGCCTCTGTCGGGCAGCCACTTTGGGGAGGAAGGGTTGATTGGTCTGTGAAATCTGAAATCCAGGACTCTTCAGACAGGGAGGGCCCATGTGCCCTGTGGATTGCACACAGACATGTAAGAAGAAAGCATGAGGACGCCTAGTCACATTTACTGTTCATCTAAAATGAAGAAACAAGGTCTCCTCATATTTAATGCATGGATCGACACTGCTGCTGTGTGTAAAGCAGACAGGTGTCAGTAAGTAAGGCAGGTATCTGAGGGGACCCCAGAAGCTTCCGGCCCAGGAGGGCTGCAAACCACACTGCCCCCATGTGTTCACATCTGTGAACAGCAGCTCACGGTACCCAGTGAAGTGGGTTTCAGTTCACAAAATGGACTTTAAAATGACGCTAAACAATTCCTGCAAAGATAATATAGTAATTCAAGCACAAGAAAATGATAAAAAAAAAAAAAAATCTTCAAAGCTAATGCTTCCGCTTTTAGTTCAAGCTCTTTTCAGTTACAAGATAAAAACAATTTACTCAGAGCTGACAAGAAGTCTACCCAAAAGAATAAACTCATCAAGAAAGCTATTTGAAAACCAGATTTATATCTATTATCACTAACAAGAACCCTAAGCAACTACTGTGGGTATCTCTTTAGTCACTTCAGCCCTAAATACCAGGTATCTATAAACCAAACTTAAGACCTTCACATTGCTGTATCGCTGTCAAACCAAGATTCCCATAACAAAGCAATTTAATCCACACTGTTCTCATTAAAAAATTAATTTCTAGGCCATTAAAATGAATTTTAAAAATACTTTAAAAATACCTCCATCTCATCTTTTAAAAATCTGGTTTGATGTGTTTGAAATAGCAGTGGTGGTGGTGGTGGTTTAGGCACTAAGTCATGTTCGACTCTTGCGACCCCACGGACTGTACCCTGCCCGGCTCCGCTGTACTCGGGAATTTACCCAGGCAAGAATACCAGATTGGGTTGCTATTTCCTCCTCCAGGATATAGACATACATGAATATAACTTACTGAAAAATAAATACACACCTGTCAGACATAAAGGTCAAAAACTGCGGGAGTGTGAAACCAAACGTTTAGAGAGACCACGGCCCCAGACCATGGCGGCCCCTTGCAGACGTGCAAGGTGGCCACCAGAGGGCGCCATAGGAGCAAAGTGGAGGCCCTGTCTTTCTCACGACTGCTGTTCCCCTACTCTGGGATTTAACAACCCCGGAGCTGCGGTTCCAATACACCTCTGGGCTTCCTCAAAGTGAGGGGGCCAACGCAACTATAGGGGCCGGCACTCCAGTTTTTACTTGTCTGTGACTAGGAGAGAGCAAGGACGCCATCGATGGATAAGCGGCCCAGGATGCAGCTTGTGATGAAGGCCCTCTTGCCCCCTGGATCAGGGAGGACGATGCGATGTGAAGGCATAGGAGAGGTGGACGCCTGGGGACAGCGTGGAGCAGAAGGCCTACCTTCCACGGAGATGTCCTGGATGGCAAAGCGGAGGATGATGGTCCAGATCATGCCCAGGGTCATTTTCACATTCCCATCCACGATTTCTACAGAAACAGCAGCAGGACACGTTAGGATGAGTCTCAGCAGGGACAAAGGACACATTTCCTGAGTGCTCACGTCACTCTGTGCACCACTTAGGAAGTCAAAGGCCACACACTCCACTTCTAGAGGGAAGTAGAAGTCAGCACAATTACATGTCACCGTGCCAGGAGGGAAGTCTATTTGGGGGTGTCTTGGGGGACCAGGAGAGTGTGGTCAGTTCAACTGGGTACAACATGAAAGGCAACAGAGAAGGGGGCATCTTAAACCTGGGCAGTGTCCACAAGCCTAACAGAGAAGAGGGAAAGGACTTCTACGCCATCGTAGATGTCCTGGCACCTCCAGAGTGGAGGACCTCTGGGCAAGCACAGCTCTCAGAACAGCCACCCACTCACCTGGGAAGTCAGTGTGGGCAACAGAAATTAACCAACCTGACAAAGGTTTATAAACTGCTACCAGAAGGATCCACTAACTCACAAATCAAGTTCATGATGCCATATTTTTTCATAAAAAAAAAAAAACAGCAGCTTCAAGATCAAAATTAAGAGATAACCCACTAAATTCAGTCTAAGCAGCACCTTCTAGGTTCTTTTAAAAATGCTATAAATTCTATGAAGCTTTTTTTTGTCCCAGGCTTAGAGGCAGGACATACAAAGACAAATAAGCCCTGTCTTTAAGGATCCTAAAAGATGTAGTCATTTACAGGCTTGGAGACTGAGCAGATAACAAACACAGACTCCTTATCTTTCCTGCTCCCACGCCAGGAGACGGCAACCTGGCCCTGTGGTGAGCTACTCTCAGTTAAGACTCTCGCATCGAAAGAATATCTCATTTTCCCCTCCTGACAACAGTAGATTTGGGGGACACCCAACAAGACCATGAGAAGAGACAACGTCCAAGGACCCCTAATCCCCTGAGCCAATGTCCACTTGGGTTTGCTTCCCACAAACCTTTTAAACAAAGAGTGGATTCCTGTAAGGATTTTAACTCTAATACCTCATCCCCTTCCACAAAAGAGAGGGCAAAACTACGTGCTGCTCTGTGACCGGCAAGGTGCAGGTGCTGGGCAGTGAGGCCTGGCCCACAGCCACTTCAGGGGCAGCGTGGGGGTAAGGCTGCTGAGCCTGCGCCAGGGTTTTCAGCAAAGGAAGAACAGTGGCCACTTTGGGCATGGGACAGGATGTGATTCTTCCTGCTGAGACGGGGGCTGAAATGTCCCTCCCAGAACCCTAGGCATCAGCAGAGCAATGGCCCAAGTCTGAGAAACTGAGTTAGAGAGACAGGGAGCTGCAGCAACATACAACCATCCTCCTCAACGACTACGACAGCCGGCCCACATTCTGCAGAGCATGCTGGGGGGGAAGTGGAGTCAGTCAGTCAAGAATCAGTTCCTAAAAGTTTAATATTTTTTACTTTATTTTTTGGCCACATCTCATGAACGCAGGATCTTAGTTCCCTGATCAGGGCTCCCTGCAGTGGAAGCATGGAGTCTTAACCACGGGATCGCCGGGGAAGCCCCTCCTGAAGGTTTGCTATGTTTAAAACGCTCTTTCACTTGTGACTCCCAACAGTTTTGCATCTGTAACATTCAAAGTGCTTATATAAATTGATAAGATAAAAAAGTCTAAATTCATAATAGAGGAGCTGACAAAAAACATGAATAGACACTTCACAAAACACGAAATGCAAACAACCAACTTATAAGAATGTCAAGCTCACTTGTAACTAGAGATATACCATTTTCCCAGCTATTAAATGAACAAAGTTAAAAACAGGCAAATACACATAATGATGGTAACGATGGTATCAATCAAAGGACAGAGAGCCGTGTGGCTATCACCCTGTGGCTAGAAGTATAAATTCGTTTTAAAGAAACACCTTTTGGGGAAATAATTTGTCAACAGGGAGCAAGGTATCTTGAAGTTGCTCAACTTTTTGAGAGTAAAATTCTCTCTCTAGCCCCAGTCAGCCAGTGGTGTGAAATGAAGAGTAAGGCTGGTAGATAAAGGCACCTGCTGCCAGGTTACTTATGATGACCCCACCCTGGAAATCCCGTGAACGTACAAAATACAAGGTGTGACCAAATAAATCCCAGACCCTCTGCCCAAAACACCCAAGGCTTCCCACCCCACTCAAATGCAGCAGTTGGTGGGGCCTCTGGGACCCCATCCCCCTATCCCTGAAGTCACACGGCCTCCCTGTTGCTCCCCTCTCCAGGGATATCCCTCACCTCCCTCCTGCCTCCACTCACCCTTCATCTTCTCACTAAGCCCTTCCTGGACCTCCCTCTTTACTCTCCTGCAACTGATACATGTATTTTCTTTCTCCCTCTTCTAGAACATAAGCTCCCTAAGGACAAAGAGGTTTTCTGTTTTACAGCACCGCCTGGAGCCCAGCACTGTGCCTGGCACAGAAGAAGCCCTCCATCAACATCTGTTAAGCGAACTGATGACTGGAGGACACCAACCACAGGTGCGTGAATGGGCAGAGAACACAACAGCGTCCAGGCTCCTCTAGGACTGGGTGCAGATCTGGAACAGAGCACACTTGTGCTCAACAAACAGACATTTAGCACAGCCATTAAAAATCATAATTATAATTTGTTCATGATTTGGAAAAAAATCTTTGTGATTACAGAAGAAGACAAATATCAGGTATTAAATTTTATGGACACCATCTCAAATCAAGGAGAAATTTTTTTCAACATCAAGAAAAACTCCAGGTGGTAATGCCTTTTTAGGAGTCAAGGCTGCAGTGCCAGTCCCTCTTGACCTGGGGGATGGAGGGGGGGGTGTGTGTACCCACCCACCCCCATTTGTTGTTCAGTTGCTCAGTCGTGTCCAGCTCTTTGTGACCCCATGGACTGCAGCTCGCCAAGCTTCCCTGTCCTTCACCATCTCCCGGAGCTTGCTCAAACTCATGTCCATTGAGTCAGTGATGNGGGATGGAGGGGGGGGTGTGTGTACCCACCCACCCCCATTTGTTGTTCAGTTGCTCAGTCGTGTCCAGCTCTTTGTGACCCCATGGACTGCAGCTCGCCAAGCTTCCCTGTCCTTCACCATCTCCCGGAGCTTGCTCAAACTCATGTCCATTGAGTCAGTGATGCCATCGAACCATCTTGTCCTCTATCATCCCCCTTCTCCTCCTGCCTTCAGTCTTTGCCAGCATAAAGGCTAAATTAAATAACCCAGCCTCCTGCTGGCCTTGAGCTCAGGGTCCTCCCAATACCAAGGAAGACAAGACAGCTTCCTCTCTGGGTCTTGCCAACTTACTTCTCTTCTCTTCCAGTAATACCCAACCCCTGGGGAGTTTGCTTATTGAATTCTCAACTTCTACCAAGGAAGCAGTTGCATGTCAGAAAACAAAGGAGCCCAGTACAGGCAAAGAGAGCGATTTGTTTTCATCCCCGTGTCCTCCTAAGCCCGCTTGTCCTTCAAAAACCCTCCCCAGAATGCACCCCTTCACTAGGCAGCTCTATGTTTGGAGTAAGTCTGTCCATCTCCCAGGTATCTTTATGGCCTGATACACTGAGTCCAAAAGGAGGGTGCCGCAGCTGTAACCGGGCCCCTGGGGGAAAGCCTCGATGACAGATTAACAAATCCTGCTGCGGGTGTGGGGAGATGCCATTCGTAGACCACAGCTGCCTGTGAAGCTGTTCCTACCCTGCTTTTACTCAGAACCTGCCTCTCTCTTGGCCCACTCCAGGCAGGCAGTATTCAGATAGCGGAATCGATGATGCTGAAGAAACTCTATGTGGTAGAAAACTAGACCCTCCACCCTGGGGGGTCACCACTGCCCAGACCAATGGCCACCATCCAACCTAAGGACAGATGCTGAATCATCAAGCCCACTCCCAGCCTCTGGCACCCAAAGCTATCAGGCTTTTCCGGCCTCTGGATTTTAAGATGAAGATTCCTTCTCGGGTGCTCTCATCTGGTTAAATCCAAACCACTCACCCAGGTCAAGTCTCAAGCCCATCAAGTCTAGACATTCGAGAACCAAGCATCACACAAGACACGCATCTGTTCTAACCTCTCGTGTGGCATGGATGCTCCTTGCCTCTGATCTCCACATGAACATCTTTGGGGTCAGGGAACCAATGCCTTTCCCAGAGCACTCACTCCATCCTGTAAGGTTCTGTATGTTTTCCACAGTTGGCCTGCCCACAGGATCTCCCTTCCAGGCCTGGTGCTTCCCACCAAGGTCAGCTGGAGTCAAGACCTTGTCCCACCTGATCATCCTTCAAAGGTCTGGGGTCTTTCACTGGGGCCCAAATCTGGTCCCCAAGGCTCCCCTGCCAGGATAAATGGCAATGTCTCCTCCCACCCCACCCCAGGAGAGCTCCTTCTGGGTGATCCATTCCACTGTCTTCGCTAGTCTACAGCAGCAAATTCCATTTCATTAAAATAAACAAAACCCTTTCTGGGCCTCGTCCGGTTTCCTGGCTCAGCAGCGTGGCCGTCCTGGCATGATCTTGGTGCTCGACCTCTTTTTTTTTAAATTGCAGTACAGTTGATTTACAATGTGTTAATTTCAGGTGTACAGCGAATCAATTCAGTTATACATAAAGACGTTCATTCTTTTCCAGATTCTTTTCCCATATCGGTTATTATTAATGCATTGGCTTAAAATGGGAGAGAGGATTTCAAAGAGGGAAGCCCTGGCCTAAAGGTAGCAGGAAGGCTTAGAATGTCTCATTTTAAAGGCACCTTCAGAAATCTTTTCAAGAAGCAAGGTCTGTGTCAAGGGAACTAGAAAACTCCAGCCAGCTAGGTTAAGTGACCTCCTGGGAGAACAGAGGTGGTGGTTAGCGTATGCCCCTGTCTGGCTGTGCTCCTTACCCCTCTGTTGAGACCACACAGCTAGTGTGACCCACCACTTCACAGCTGAGGAAAATCAGACATGAAGGTTCTGTCCTGGACCCCTGCAGAGAGGCAGCAGTGCCCTGGTGATTGGAGAGGTTTAGACTTCAGCTCTGGAGTCCAAACCCCCAGGGTTTAATCTGCATTCTGCCAAATGGAAGCCATCTGGCCCAGAGCCTGTGGTTAACATACTACACATTTCCATTCTAGCAACTCCTCTGAGCCTTCGCTTCCTTGACTGTAAAATATGGCTGGTGATACTACAAACCTGTTAAAGCTTTCTGTCCTGTCTGGCCAGCCGCAGATCTGGACCTCAGCGAGTGCTATTCTTGCCCATCTTCTTTCTTCCTCCCCTTTGGTATTCAGTAACACACACGCGCGCGCACGCGCACACACACACACACGCACACACGGGCTTCCCTGGTGGTTCAGATGGTAAAGAATCTGCCTGCAATGCAGCTACTAAGACTATTACTATATATACGTGTGCGCGCGCACACCCACTAAGTCGCTTCAGTTGTGTCTGACTCTTTACAGCCCCATGGACTGTAACCCACCAGGCTCCTCTGTCCATGGGATTCTCCAGGCAAGAATCCTGGAGTGGGAAGCCATCCCCTTCTCCAGAGGAGCTTCCAGACCCAGGGATCAAACCCGATCTCTTCTGTCACCTGCACTGGCAGGCGGGTTCTTTACCACCAGCGCCACCTGGGACTCTCTCTCCCTATATATACATTATGGTAGTTGTTACATTCTTCTTTATAAAAGTCTGGATTTCTGGCTTCTTTTGAAAAAATCAGCACATCTGGCAACACTGGATATGTATTCCCACTCAGCAGCAATTGGTTAGATCTACACAGCAGCTGCCCCTCTTAGAAGAACGTGTTTTTCCCACTTCTCCCCACTCCCCACTCATGCCTGCTGTCACCCACCTCACACATCTGGCCCACCTCACCCATCCTCTACCTCCCTGCCCCAGGGAGCATCTGAGCTTGTAGCAGGCCACCAGAGTGGTAATTTCTTTGGCTTCCCATCCCTGCTTAGCTGAAACTTTTTCTGCCAAGTCTTGATTCCTCCCTAAGAGAACAAACAACTCTTTTCTTCTTCAGTACCCTGCTGTACACAGGCCTTCAAACACTGACTGAGCACTGACTGGGTGCGGCATGCCGCTGGGAGCTGGGGCCACAAGGATGTAGGAGACAGGATCTCTGCCTCACAGCCCAGGGGATGGGACCCAGAAGGCACCACCCACAATGACCTCAAGTGCTAGCCTGAGTTGGGGATAAGGCAAGGGTCAGCAAGCTCTTCCCGTAAAGGGCCTGATAGGAAATATTTTCAGCTTGCAGGGACATGGTCTCTGACACAATTATTCAATTCTGCCTGCTGCAGGAAAGCAGCCAATAATATGTAAACAAATGGGTGTGGCCGTGTTCCCATATTTACAAAAGCCCAGGTCAGCCAGGTTTGACCTGACGGACTGTAGTTTGCCAGCCCCTGTGCTCAAGTTTCTCAGTTTGATTTTGCTACATCAAATCCCTCAATTTTCAGAAAAAAGGAGGACTTTCAGATCATCAGCCAGAGAAAAAGATCAGCTGCCATGGATTTACTGGAACAACACCCCGCAGGCTCTGTAAGGAAAGGCCACCCCCTGGGGCATTTCTCTACTGTCACTCTGACCTGGATTTGAGTTCTGGCTTTATCACTTGCTGAAGACGGGACTTTGGACAAGTTAATCTTCGTTAGGCACATGTTTCCTTTTTGTAAAATGGGGATAACAATTCGAGCCATCTCATAGGGCTATGGCGAGGATGAAATGAGATCACTGGTATAAAGGGGTTTAGCACAGTGCCTGCTGCAGAACAAGTGGTCAGTAACCACA
Organism: Neotragus moschatus; assembly: GCA_006410615.1. NCBI lineage: Eukaryota > Metazoa > Chordata > Mammalia > Artiodactyla > Bovidae > Neotragus > Neotragus moschatus. The sequence goes on along the minus strand of SJYA01001562.1, from coordinate 1,691,376 downwards.
GTCGAGGCCATATCTACAGTGAATGAATGGAGCCCGTATACTACTCACCTTTTAATCTCTGGCACCACAGAGGCGCCCAATCCATTGATGAATTCATGGGACACAGTCCTCATGGGGCCTGGTTATGGTACTTTAATCACCTTGACCCTCTCCAGTTCCTTCAGAACCGAACACAAGAAACTGTGCCACCTCCTTCTAACCATTAAGAACATGCTAATAATGATTTAAACTGAACTTNGGAGTAGAAAGGAGCCAGCAGCCCCAAGCTGGACTCGCTCTCCTGTTCCCTCCCCAGAGCCTGGACATGACCTGTGCACAGGTGGTCCCAAGCATCCTATCCTGCAGGAGAAAGGCGCACTCTACTGCATGGAAACAGAGGCTGCTGCCTCCTATGCCAACATGTGAGGGAGACAGGATCCTAGAGCCTGCAATCTACAAAGCTAGGTGGCTTCAGTCATGTCCAAGTCTTTGTGGCCCCATGGAACAGAGCCTGCCAGGCTCCTGTGTCCATGGGATTCTCCAGGTAAGAATACTGGAGTGGATTGCCACGCCCTCCTCCAGGGGATCTTCCAGACCCAAGGATCCAACCAGCATCTCTTATATCACCTGCACTGGCAGGAGGGTTCTTTAGCACTAACGCCACCTTGGAAGTCCACAAAGGTAGATAGGACCCATGTAAGAAACAGTCGGGACAGCACTAGTCAGCCCAGGGCAGGGGCACTTCTGAGCCAGACCTCCTGGTGCTGGAGAGAAGGGCTCCCAGAAGGTCTAACAGGATAGGGTGCCATAATCAGAAAACATAACATCTGGAATGAAGCCCAAGGTACTCTGGACTCCTCCTTCCCCCCAACACACAATCATCACTCGGCAAGCAGCAACCAGTTGCATGGAGAGTTTCACACAACTCCGGACTCCCTGGAGAGGAAGTAATTTCCTCCTGCAGAGGAAACTGCCGCCACCCAGCCAGACGGCATCACATAGCTTCTTGCTCCTCTCCCAGCCTCTCCAGGGACCAGACAACTGAGAAGCAAAGGAAAGCATCACGGCCTTCCTAAAACCTCGCCTTTCCCCAGGCTCCTCACCCAGACCCAGCGGCAGGTGACTGTTCTCCCACTTAGAGGGCACAATAATGACATGGGTGACATTTAGTGACACTCACTAAGCACTCTGTCCTGATCATCACATTCACTCTTCACAGCAAGTTTTAAGAGGGAGATTTTGATCCCTGTTTTAGATAGAAAAACTGAGACTCTGGAAGATTAATTAACCCAGCTGGCAAAAAGCAGGCCCCAAGCCCCAAACCCCAAACCAGGCATTTCCCAACCAGATCCCAAACTCTTTACTTTCTCTTTCCTCTCACTGAGTATCTCGAAGTACAGGGTCCCAGACCAGTGACTGCCACAACAAGAGAGACAGCCCAGCTCCGGGAGCCATGGCCAAGCCGATGGGTAACTATACACCCCACCAGTGACCCATGGACCGAGCAGCAGGAAGTGACAACACAGATCCTGGCCAGGGGCCAGCACACAGCACGTGGTGGAGGGCCACTCCGGACAGCCAGCAGAAGCCAGTTCGCTCTGCAGGGTGAGCGTGTCTGGGGGCCCGAGGCGAGACAGTGGTGGACCGCGAGGAGAGCAGGGAGCCGGAGGGGAGAGCTCACTCTGTTAGCAAGAGATAGACCTTTTCTCCACAGGAATTTAGGAAGTGTGCCATTAGTCTCTGGAACTCCCTGGAAGACAAGGGATCACACAGTAACCTTCTAGGAGAGAAACAGCCTGGGGCAGGAAGAACTGGGGGAAAAAAAGCCAGGGGGGAAAATGGAGCCAGTTGGCTCTGGGGTCCCTGTTCCACTCCAGGGTGCCCAGCAGACTGCACCCTGCTTCACCAGATTTACAGAGAAGAGGGATGGGGATCTGGCCACCAAAGGCCCTCCTCCCTCAGGAGGATCCGGAGCTTCACACTAGCTCTGCAGCTCCAGGCCTCCCCAGAGCTGTGCTGTGGCCGGCCTTGGACACGGAACACCAAGGAGACTCAGCTGGCCAGCCCACCCACCTCGGCTGCCAGCTACCACGGCAGGCCCAGCCAGCCAGGGACCCGGCCCTGGGGGAAGGGGCAAGGGGACGTGGGGGAGGGCCCAGGGCGCTGTGCTGAACTAACACCCCTGCCATGGAGGCTCAAAGTGCCTGAGAGCTGCAAACAGTAAACTGTCAATACGTAAAATATTGCAATTCCATTTCTGGGTATAGGCAGTAAAGAACTGAAAGCAAGGACTTGAACAGGTATTTGCACACCCACGTTCCTATTCACAATAGGCAAAAGGTGGAATGACCCAAATATCCATCAACAAATGTACAGGTAAACAAAATGCGGCATGCCCAGGCAATGGAGCATCAGCCAGCCTTAAAGAGGAAGGGAATGCTGATACACCGCAGCGGGATGGACATCAAGGACACTATGCAGAGAGAAGTAAGCCAGACATGAAAGGACAAATGCTGCTGGATTCCACTTTAACGAGGTTCCTAAAGCAGTCAAGTTCACAGAGAACAGCGAATGGTGGTGGCCAGGGGCTGGGGGAAGACTAAAGGGGAGCTGCTGTTCCATGGGTGCAGAGTTTCAGGTTTATGAGACGGTGGGGATGGCAGCACAGCAATGAGAATGTACCTGTGCCACTGAAATGCCCACTTTAAAAATGGTCAAAATGGTAAATTTAAGTTATGTATACTTACAATTAAGTAAATGTATATATACATATATATGAATTAAATATGAAACATTGTGTGTGACATACAAAAATAACCATGTTACCTGTGGGGAATTGTTTATTGTTTTGTTTTTACCATGAGCATGTTATACTTCCATAATAAAACCAACAAAGACATTTAGACTTATAAAGCAAATAGATTTCAAATCGCAACCCACGATGGGATTTAAGAACTCCCGGTTCTTAGAATGGTACAAAGATGCCGCCTGACTCCTCTCTGGCCACCACCACCAGCCTGGCCTGTGGTGGGCCATGAGAAATACCCCTCCAAAGGCAGTAAGTCAGGCTTTGGGTGCTGGCCAGGTGTACCGCCTATATCCCCTGGCCCTCCTCTGCCCCGGTGGAATCAGCAGGGGGGAAGTACCCACCCCGCAAGCCAGAGGTGATGGAAGGGTTGGAGGGCCCCTTCCGGGGCTCTGGCTCCAGGATGACTCCAGTTATGGTTTCCCAGGGAGGAAATGAGCCCAAGCACCCTTCTTCTCCTTCTAGGACAGCACAAGGGAATGACTTGGCCCATCCCTGCGTGCCGTAACCTCTCCCGAGATGGCACTGGTGAAACCACCCCACCATCCTCCTCCACAGTGGGAAGGAAGCAGACTGAAGAGGGAGGCAGAGGAAACGGCTCATCTGCCCATTTGAGGAAGACGCGGGACGAGGGAGGTGCAGAGAACCCTCAGCTCCCTCCAGAACACACCAGGCTCCGCCTTCAGTCCTGTGTTCCCACTGACTAGTCCCTGCTGACCCATCCGGGACCTGCAGACGCCAGACAACTGGCCTTGCCTCGGTTTCCTTATCTGTAACTCGAAGGGGATGGACCCTTTGCTATCGAAGGCTCCTTTTAGCTCTGAAACCCTAGACTTCCCTGGAAGCTGGGTGATGGGCCAGAACCAAGAAAGGGCTGGGAAGACAAGACTGAGCCTTGAAACAGGGCAGCTTCAGAGCAGAGACTCAGAAGGAAACACAATGCTTCTAAATGGAACACCAGCACCTCCACCCTCAGGCCAAGCCACCCACTCATCCATTCATTTCATTTTTTCTGAGCTCTTACCCTGTGCCAGGGACCGAGGCAGTACTGGAAAACGGCAGTGAGTCAGCCAGCCTTGGAGGTGCTCACAGCCTCGTGAAAGTTGCCACCAAGTTTCAAGACTTGCCATCGCAACCCCTATCCCCAAGGCCAGCCTTTTGAGGAAGCAGAACCTGGAAGAGTCACAAACAGCAGGCAGAAGGGGAAGCCCAATGCACCCCCAAGAGAGTACCAAACAAAACTTGAGAGTCAGGAAAGTCCGGTTCAAATCCTGAGTCCACCGCTGATTCGCTGTGTGACCTTGGACAAGCTTCTTCAGCCCTCTGGGCCTCAGTTTCCTCATCTGTCAAGAATGAGACCAGTCTTGGATCTTGTCTGCGCAGGCCCTTCCAGCTCTGACAGCCTGGACCTCCTGGACACAAGCCCTCAAACCCGGGATCACAGCCGGGATGCCTGCGGGAACCAGCAGCACTGCTGACCCCTGCAGGACCCTCAGATCCAGACAAGCCGAGCCGACAGCCAACTCCGGGCGCTCCGCGGCTCGGCGTGCAAAGCCCAGCTGCTGGAGGCAAATGCCTGCTTCACCCTCAGGGATAAAATGGATATCCAAGTTGTCTCAGAGTTGGAACCTTTTATCTTGGGATGGGGTCAGAGGACCAGAAGGAAGCTCTGTGCATTCCCTGTGCCCCACTGTTTAGCACGGGGAAGTGGAGCCCTGCTCGCCCCATCTCTGCCGGATTTGAACCATAAACACAGCCCTTTTCTGAAGGGAAGGACTTAACACAAACCAGATGCAGCAAGGACTTTCCCCCACCCACTCCTGGCCCTAAAATTAAACGTTCAGTGTCCCCTCTGCCAAAATTCACTTGAAGGCCAAGCCTTAAAGAGCCAGCACCTCCGGTTCTCACCCTCACACACACTCAATCACATCCCCTCTTAAACAAAATGTCAAGGTCCCCAAATGGAAAGTGTGGATGGGCGGCCTCCCAGGAGTGCCCAGCAGCCCTGGAGGCCAGGGACAGATTTAAAAGGAGAGATCACTGGGGAAGCAACGCTGACATCCCGCCCCCCTCCACCAGCCCAACAGGGACCAAAGTGCAGCCTCACAGGAGGGGATCGTGAACAGGGGATTTGCCCCTGGGGAGGGCACAGGTGGGGCTGGCA
>SJYA01001562.1:1452117-1684506 GCA_006410615.1 Neotragus moschatus | reverse complement strand
CCAGACCCAGCGGCAGGTGACTGTTCTCCCACTTAGAGGGCACAATAATGACATGGGTGACATTTAGTGACACTCACTAAGCACTCTGTCCTGATCATCACATTCACTCTTCACAGCAAGTTTTAAGAGGGAGATTTTGATCCCTGTTTTAGATAGAAAAACTGAGACTCTGGAAGATTAATTAACCCAGCTGGCAAAAGCAGGCCCCAAGCCCCAAACCCCAAACCAGGCATTTCCCAGCCAGATCCCAAACTCTTTTTACTTTCTCTTTCCTCTCACTGAGTATCTCGAAGTACAGGGTCCCAGACCAGTGACTGCCACAACAAGAGAGACAGCCCAGCTCCGGGAGCCATGGCCAAGCCGATGGGTAACTATACACCCCACCAGTGACCCATGGACCGAGCAGCAGGAAGTGACAACACAGATCCTGGCCAGGGGCCAGCACACAGCACGTGGTGGAGGGCCACTCCAGACAGCCAGCAGAAGCCAGTTCGCTCTGCAGGGTGAGCGTGTCTGGGGGCCCGAGGCGAGACAGTGGTGGACCGCGAGGAGAGCAGGGAGCCGGAGGGGAGAGCTCACTCTGTTAGCAAGAGATAGACCTTTTCTCCACAGGAATTTAGGAAGTGTGCCATTAGTCTCTGGAACTCCCTGGAAGACAAGGGATCACACAGTAACCTTCTAGGAGAGAAACAGCCTGGGGCAGGAAGAACTGGGGGAAAAAAAGCCAGGGGGGAAAATGGAGCCAGTTGGCTCTGGGGTCCCTGTTCCACTCCAGGGTGCCCAGCAGACTGCACCCTGCTTCACCAGATTTACAGAGAAGAGGGATGGGGATCTGGCCGCCAAAGGCCCTCCTCCCTCAGGAGGATCCGGAGCTTCACACTAGCTCTGCAGCTCCAGGCCTCCCCAGAGCTGTGCTGTGGCCGGCCTTGGACACGGAACACCAAGGAGACTCAGCTGGCCAGCCCACCCACCTCGGCTGCCAGCTACCACGGCAGGCCCAGCCAGCCAGGGACCCGGCCCTGGGGGAAGGGGCAAGGGGACGTGGGGGAGGGCCCAGGGCGCTGTGCTGAACTAACACCCCTGCCATGGAGGCTCAAAGTGCCTGAGAGCTGCAAACAGTAAACTGTCAATACGTAAAATATTGCAATTCCATTTCTGGGTATAGGCAGTAAAGAACTGAAAGCAAGGACTTGAACAGGTATTTGCACACCCACGTTCCTATTCACAATAGGCAAAAGGTGGAATGACCCAAATATCCATCAACAAATGTACAGGTAAACAAAATGCGGCATGCCCAGGCAATGGAGCATCAGCCAGCCTTAAAGAGGAAGGGAATGCTGATACACCGCAGCGGGATGGACATCAAGGACACTATGCAGAGAGAAGTAAGCCAGACATGAAAGGACAAATGCTGCTGGATTCCACTTTAACGAGGTTCCTAAAGCAGTCAAGTTCACAGAGAACAGCGAATGGTGGTGGCCAGGGGCTGGGGGAAGACTAAAGGGGAGCTGCTGTTCCATGGGTGCAGAGTTTCAGGTTTATGAGACGGTGGGGATGGCAGCACAGCAATGAGAATGTACCTGTGCCACTGAAATGCCCACTTTAAAAATGGTCAAAATGGTAAATTTAAGTTATGTATACTTACAATTAAGTAAATGTATATATACATATATATGAATTAAATATGAAACATTGTGTGTGACATACAAAAATAACCATGTTACCTGTGGGGAATTGTTTATTGTTTTGTTTTTACCATGAGCATGTTATACTTCCATAATAAAACCAACAAAGACATTTAGACTTATAAAGCAAATAGATTTCAAATCGCAACCCACGATGGGATTTAAGAACTCCCGGTTCTTAGAATGGTACAAAGATGCCGCCTGACTCCTCTCTGGCCACCACCACCAGCCTGGCCTGTGGTGGGCCATGAGAAATACCCCTCCAAAGGCAGTAAGTCAGGCTTTGGGTGCTGGCCAGGTGTACCGCCTATATCCCCTGGCCCTCCTCTGCCCCGGTGGAATCAGCAGGGGGGAAGTACCCACCCCGCAAGCCAGAGGTGATGGAAGGGTTGGAGGGCCCCTTCCGGGGCTCTGGCTCCAGGATGACTCCAGTTATGGTTTCCCAGGGAGGAAATGAGCCCAAGCACCCTTCTTCTCCTTCTAGGACAGCACAAGGGAATGACTTGGCCCATCCCTGCGTGCCGTAACCTCTCCCGAGATGGCACTGGTGAAACCACCCCACCATCCTCCTCCACAGTGGGAAGGAAGCAGACTGAAGAGGGAGGCAGAGGAAACGGCTCATCTGCCCATTTGAGGAAGACGCGGGACGAGGGAGGTGCAGAGAACCCTCAGCTCCCTCCAGAACACACCAGGCTCCGCCTTCAGTCCTGTGTTCCCACTGACTAGTCCCTGCTGACCCATCCGGGACCTGCAGACGCCAGACAACTGGCCTTGCCTCGGTTTCCTTATCTGTAACTCGAAGGGGATGGACCCTTTGCTATCGAAGGCTCCTTTTAGCTCTGAAACCCTAGACTTCCCTGGAAGCTGGGTGATGGGCCAGAACCAAGAAAGGGCTGGGAAGACAAGACTGAGCCTTGAAACAGGGCAGCTTCAGAGCAGAGACTCAGAAGGAAACACAATGCTTCTAAATGGAACACCAGCACCTCCACCCTCAGGCCAAGCCACCCACTCATCCATTCATTTCATTTTTTCTGAGCTCTTACCCTGTGCCAGGGACCGAGGCAGTACTGGAAAACGGCAGTGAGTCAGCCAGCCTTGGAGGTGCTCACAGCCTCGTGAAAGTTGCCACCAAGTTTCAAGACTTGCCATCGCAACCCCTATCCCCAAGGCCAGCCTTTTGAGGAAGCAGAACCTGGAAGAGTCACAAACAGCAGGCAGAAGGGGAAGCCCAATGCACCCCCAAGAGAGTACCAAACAAAACTTGAGAGTCAGGAAAGTCCGGTTCAAATCCTGAGTCCACCGCTGATTCGCTGTGTGACCTTGGACAAGCTTCTTCAGCCCTCTGGGCCTCAGTTTCCTCATCTGTCAAGAATGAGACCAGTCTTGGATCTTGTCTGCGCAGGCCCTTCCAGCTCTGACAGCCTGGACCTCCTGGACACAAGCCCTCAAACCCGGGATCACAGCCGGGATGCCTGCGGGAACCAGCAGCACTGCTGACCCCTGCAGGACCCTCAGATCCAGACAAGCCGAGCCGACAGCCAACTCCGGGCGCTCCGCGGCTCGGCGTGCAAAGCCCAGCTGCTGGAGGCAAATGCCTGCTTCACCCTCAGGGATAAAATGGATATCCAAGTTGTCTCAGAGTTGGAACCTTTTATCTTGGGATGGGGTCAGAGGACCAGAAGGAAGCTCTGTGCATTCCCTGTGCCCCACTGTTTAGCACGGGGAAGTGGAGCCCTGCTCGCCCCATCTCTGCCGGATTTGAACCATAAACACAGCCCTTTTCTGAAGGGAAGGACTTAACACAAACCAGATGCAGCAAGGACTTTCCCCCACCCACTCCTGGCCCTAAAATTAAACGTTCAGTGTCCCCTCTGCCAAAATTCACTTGAAGGCCAAGCCTTAAAGAGCCAGCACCTCCGGTTCTCACCCTCACACACACTCAATCACATCCCCTCTTAAACAAAATGTCAAGGTCCCCAAATGGAAAGTGTGGATGGGCGGCCTCCCAGGAGTGCCCAGCAGCCCTGGAGGCCAGGGACAGATTTAAAAGGAGAGATCACTGGGGAAGCAACGCTGACATCCCGCCCCCCTCCACCAGCCCAACAGGGACCAAAGTGCAGCCTCACAGGAGGGGATCGTGAACAGGGGATTTGCCCCTGGGGAGGGCACAGGTGGGGCTGGCAGACGAGCACAGCCATCCCATAGGGAGCAGGCCTGAGCTGCAGCCTGGTCCCGGGGGTGGGGGGTGGGGGGGCATGCTGGAGATTCCTGGAAGAGTTCATTTCCTGGACTTCAGTTTCCAGTCTCGAGAAAATGGAGTGAATCACAGGCATTTATTTAACTCTGATCTCATTCAAAGCAGTGATGACTCGGATAAAACCCATCTTAGGAGAACTGGACTCTTGCTGGGCTTTGCGGGCTTCCCAGCTGCCAGGCAGGTGACTCCCTGGTCATGAAAGTTCTCCTGGTCCTATTTGTTGTTGTTTCACAGTTGCTCAGTAGTGTCCGACTCTGCAACCCCATGGGTTGCAGCGCGCCAGGCTTCCCTGTCCTTCACCATCTCCCGGAGTTTGCAAGTTCACGTCCATTGAATCAGTGATACCATCCAACCATCTCGTCCTCTGGTCCTACATGTATGTCCAATTCTGGCTGAAGGCCCAGACGGTCCATCTACCTGCCTCCTCCCCTCCCCATGGCCCCTGGCCATGCTAGGACCACACCCTAGCAATCAGCACTAATCAGCTTGCTCAGCACATCTAGTCTCCCCAGCAAGCAGACATACACCCTGTTCTCAAGCTCAGGGGGCCGTGTCTTACCCACTCCGTGTGCTTCATGGGACCCAACAGTGCACAGCACGCAGCAAAGTGCTCAGAACAGACAGTTAAATCTCTCTGAGCTGCTATTCCTCAAGAAAAAGGGCAAGTGATGGCAGAAAAACATTTGGAGAGGGATGTTGCTGCAGACAGCAATTCTCTGACTTGCAAAAAAAAAAAAAAAAGAGTACTATTTTTTTTTACGTATTTAATCCTACAACTTCAACACAGTCATTTTCACTTTTGTACGCTATCTTCCTGTTTACACAGATTTTTACAGTTGCAACCGATTACAATGTACTTACTAGATGAAGTTCGCTTTCAACATTCTGTTGAGCATTTTATTCCTGTGTGATCATGCGAAATGTCACTTAAAGGCTGAAAAGATGTTCCACCACGATCATGTGTCAGGACGGTTTGTTAAATTCCTCCCCTGACGTGAATGAGGCACAGGAGCCTTCCCTTCTGCTCCTATGGACAGCACAGAGACTATTCTGAAGCCTTTCTTTGTTTTAGTTGGATACTTTCCTGAGGACACAATCCTGGGGGTGGAATTACCCGGCCCAAGGGTAAGAACATTTCCATAGTTCTGCTATATAAACAAGCCCCAGATACTAACCCACAGGCTGCACCAATCCTCAAGGCCTTCAGAAAAGACCACAAGCACGCACTGGACTAGAAGCTTGCCCTGATCGGATTCTCTTCTTACCTTTTTAAAGTTGAGTTGTTCTGACTGGAAGAGTTCATCTTCTCTGGGCCTACAGGTTCAGTGCTCTGGACATCTTTTTCTTATATCCTACCTCTAAGTCCCACCTCCTCTATACCCATCCTTCTTGTAACCCTAGTCCACTCTGACATCAGTAGACCCTGTAGCTCCCCTAAAGCTTTCCCTACCAGACTCAGGCCCCCCATTTCTGAGGCCCTTGATCCCCTTCTACACTGTCACCCCTACAGTGCCACATCTCCCCTGTAAAACTCTTAGCCCCTCTGCTAGGCAGAAGGCTGCCACAGGGTTTCTTGACCTACAGCCTCCAAGATGACCCCCTAAGGGTGTGGAGTCATTAGGGAATTGCCTGTTAAGCTGAGTCCTATAGGCCTTCGAGCTTCCTGCAGCCTGGGCGCCTACCTTGAGGGGACAGTTTGAGTCTAGGCCAGCAAACACNTCCATAGCCCCCAGACATTGGAAAACTCTCCCCAACTGTGTCAGATGAGCCGACCACAGGAAAAACAGCACTAGGGACATCAAGCCTCCCCTAAGTGCACCTCCTCAAGGGCCTGACAGTTCCACAGACGGGCAGCTCTAAGAAGCCATCATTTCAGCATCACCTCTTCTTCCCATAAGAGGGGCAGCTACGGTCCTGCCCAAATCCCACCCAACTCAAAGGCAAGGCCAAAGTTGCAGGAAAAAGGAGGCTTCTGTGCACCACCTCCTCCATACTGAAAATAACACAACCATCCAGCTGAGTCCTACTGTGAGCACAGCACCAAGCGCTCCCAGTATATTCACCCATCTTGGCATCTGAAGCCACCTAAGACACTGAACAGAGTCCGACACGATTGAAGCGACTTCGCATAAGAAAGTGTTAGTTCTTGGAGTTCCTGGGGACTGAGGCCTCCATCCCTATTTGAGGTTAAGTCGTTCCATGGACAGACCTTCTTCTTCCTCCCACCCCAGTATTCAGAGCGGACGCATAATTGCTTGGGTCACAGACATCTCACTGTGGGTTGGAGGTGTTGGCCACCCTGACCCCAGGACCAGCACCCCGGCCAAGAGGTCAACAAGGGCCAGTCCAGATCAGGAAGCGGTCTCTCCTGCCTCCGGGAGGCCCCCTCCCAAAGACAAGCTGTAGAGGACAGGGTCACCTGGACCACAGGATACTCGGTTCAGAGAAGCGAACAGGGAAGTGAGAACCCGTGTGGAGACGGCAGGCACAGGTTCTCATTTATGACTCGGCCTAGTTCCCTTCAGTTTCACCAAACACCCTGGCTCTTCTGACGAGCCTCACAGGAACTTGGGGAATGCGGTCAGGAGCCAGGACCGGGCAGGATCTTCAAGACACAGATTCCACTTCTTGATCGCTTGACCCCCCCGGCACTCAGCAGCCATACCCCTGGCCCTTAGGTCTCGCCTGCCAATGGGCAGCTACTGCTAAGTTGCCAATAGGCAGCTACTGCTAAGTTGCCAATAGGCGACAGTATTTCACATGTTCCTCTCAAATGTTTAAATCCGGAGAGTTTCCCAGTCACCTTATGTATCTAGCACTAGATAAAAATGTTAGTGAGGCCTTGAGAACCTTCGAAATGTAAGTCTACAGCCAGACAGGCCAATGCCCGAGAAGATACTTTGGGTCCAAGGAAAACCAGGCACCCCCACCTCTGCCAGGTAGGGGTCCCCTAAGGATGGCCATTAAGGGGCGACTGTCGCAGATCAAACTCTTACCTGATAAGAGGCAACAGATTCACCGCTGCAGCCCATCAAACCACACACTTCCACGCTCTCAGATGAGGGAATTCTAGGTGATCCTTATTTACTTCTTTGTATTTTGCTGTATTTTTTAAATTTGCTGCAGTAAATATTATTTTTCATCTCAATCAGTTTAAAAAAATAGGTTGAGTATAACCTATAAAAGTACTAAACCACTTTGTTTTACACCTGAAACTGTACTTCAACAAAAAATAGCTTGTATATTACAGATGGCACATTAAGCTAACCTGCCCTTTCTATTTCTATTATTTTTTAAATTTTATTTATTTTTAACTGAAGGATAATTGCTTTTCAATATCGTGTGGGTTTCTGCCAAACACCAACATGAATCAGCCATAGGTATACATATGTCTCCTCCTTCTTGAACCTCCCTCCCACCTCCTGCCCCATCCCACCCCTCTAGTTGGTCAGAGCACAGAAATACAGACTGCATCACAAATCTGCACGTCAACCCTTGCACAGGGACCATGCTAATCTACTCTGTATCGTTCTAATTTTAGTATATGTGCTGCCAAAGCGAGCACCATTTTATTTTTTATTAGTCTGCCTTTTAAAGGCAACTGATTAGTATGTAAAAGCACTTATAGAGATGATCATCTCTTTTGACCAATTTACTCAGCTCCTAGATATTATCCTAAAATGCAGGAAAAGGTCCACAGTGAAAGGAGTATTTATAGAGGAATTACCTATGAGAGCTGAAAGCTGGACACTATGAAAATGCCCAGGGGTGGGAGTATTAAGAGGAGCAGTTTGTCACCTGGCGCAATAGTCGGGCAGCCAGTCGAGGTCCAGGCCTGGGCCTGACTGGACAGCCTCATCCCTGCTCTGCAGCCAAGAGCCAGGGGCCAGGAGCACCTTGTTGAACAGATCACCAAGTGCTTCCAGAAGACAGCTTTGGCCTCAGTGGCTCTCCTTTTAAAGAGGTGGTGTGAGCCAAACTCTTGTTTTCCTAATGAAATAGCAGTTTTGGCCCCAGACACCCAGCACTTGCAAGCACAAGTTCTCATCTCAGAAAAGCCTCCGAAAACCTTTGAACACAGCCCAGGAGTCCACACTGACCGCCCTCTAGCCCCTGTCAGACAAGTGCAAGTGAGTTTCCAGGAAACGCTGACAAGTGTCTCCAGGGACCGGGGCCTCGCTCAGGCTGCAACTCTAGAAAGAGTGGAACCAGCTTTCATTCTACAGCTCCCCAGAGAAGTGCCTTCACACCAGTGTGATTTAACGTCATGCCTTTGACTCTACCGCAGGTTGATTTAAGAACCAATATACAAAAAGGTCTCTGTGAGCTCCATGAAACTAACACGGACGGCATCATCCAGCACGTTCTCTCCTAAAATGGAAAAGCCCTTGGTGCTCGGTGCTCACGCTAAGAGACAAGGTGTCTCTTTCCCACGAACCAGCGCACTTCCCTTTATTAGGAAGTAGATGATAATTCCAATTTCTCCTTTTGTTTTAGCTCCTGAGAAGGTCAAAACTAGGGTCAGTGCTGACTTACAAAAACTAAGTTCTTTTAACATTATTTTCTCAATCACCTCACCCACCTACCACCACCCTGACAAAGCTCTGGATCTTCTAACTTTTTTTTCTTTTTTTTTGGAGTATGGTTGATTTTAAATGTTGTGTTAATTTCAGGTAGACAACAAAGTGAATCAGTTATACTACTACTACTAAGTCGCTTCAGTCGTGTCCGACTCTGTGCTACCCCATAGACGGCAGCCCACCAGGCTCCACTGTCCCTGGGATTCTCCAGGCAAGAACACTGGAGTGAGTTGCCATTTCCTTCTCCAATGCATGAAAGTGAAAAGTGAAAGTGAAGTCACTCAGTCGTGTCTGACTCTTCGTGACCCCACGGACTGCAGCCCACCAGGCTCCTCCATCCATGGGATTTTCCAGGCAAGAGTACTGGAGTGGGTCGCTAGCCACTTTTTCTTAGATTCTTTTCCCATATAGGTCATTACAGAGTACAGAGTGGAGTTCCCTGTGCTACATTTGCATTAAGTTGTTTTATTTTAATTGGAGGATAATTACTTTATGCTATTGTGCTGGTTTCTGCCATACAGCTTCATGAATCAGCCACAGGCATACATCTATCCCCTGCCTCCTGAACCGCCCTCCCATCTCCCACTCCACCCCTACCCCTCAAGGATGTCACAGAGCACTGGGTTCACGCTGTCCTCAAATGCTTTTTGGAAAAAGAGGCAGGAAAGTACAAATAAATATGTATTCATGAAACAGTCTGTATACTTGGAATCTCACTTGCTCCAGGGAAGGAAGATAAACGCTGTGTGCCTATATAAAAAAAAAAGTATCTTTGATAAAAATGCCAAGTGGGGAAATATAAAAGTAAACTAAGTTGCAGATCCACTGTGACAACCGTTATCAAAATAACACAAGCATGAGGATAAAAACAAAATTGGTTTCTCAAAATTTAAGTAGTTGTGTTTAGGTGAAAGGGTTAAAGTGGTCATTCATCGCTCCCCCAAAGTCATTTATCTTCTCAGATGGAAACAGAGGTCCATGGAGGTGAAGCAAGTAGGCAAGTGAGAAACTAGAAAAGCCAAGCTCCCCTGGCCTTTTCAGTGTTATCCCCAGGCTGCCCCAAGGAGGGAGGGAACAGGCTCCGAGCCCCCATCTGGATCCTGAGGGACTGGAACCCAGTAGATGATGGTCTGCATTTAGTAGGGTCTTGAGGCAGATGCCTCGTGCTCTGAAACCAGTTGCTTGAGATGCTAGTCCTCACTTAGCAGTCAGTGGACAAGTTCTGCACACTCCCCCGTAAGAACGATGAACTACACACATGGGCAGTAGGGAGGCACGGGCTGTGAGTCACAAGCCCAGACCTCTAAAAATATATCTAGGACTCGATCGGCAAACTAGTGACCCCTAATCCTTCCAGTGTGCAATCAAATCCCAGAAGGCTTCCTCATCCACCCTCAGAAACCACCCCTACACCTGACCAACAGAAATCCACGAACAGCCTGAACTTCCTCAAAGCCCTCAGCACATAGCATCTATCTAGCCTACATGCCGAGACTACAAGGTCCCAGGTGTAGCTGGTGCCCTGTCAATGTAAGGTGAGCGGCCTGCAGATATGACAGTTCAGCCCTGCTGAGCACCATGGTTTGGCCAAGTGGAACAGAGGCTTTCTCCCTGCCCCTCTGAAGTCGGGATCCCGAGTGCTACCGGAATGGCATGTGGCTGCCTCTTCTGCCTCCGTCTCATGACGATGGCCCACATCAGGCAGAGAAGTATCAGTGGTCCACGAGGGGCAGAAGCAGGGTCCTGCTCAGCCCTGGATGGCAAGCAGGACTTCAGAGCAGGCTGACTCATCACCTTGCAGGTGGAGTGAGCTCATTCCTTCCAGGGCATCCTTGGAACTGGAAACCCAGAGCAAAGATGGTTCCCACGGCAACAGGCCAGCACCTCCTCCAGAGTCGCCTTCCTTGGAGCACCACTCGTCTGTGCCCACGGTCACTTAACCAACTCTCTCCCAGCTTATATTCTTAGAACACAGAGTAAGAAAAGACCGTGAAGGGCCAGTGCTCTCCTTCCTCCATGTCCTTCCCATCTCATTTCTCTTAGGGTTAGCTGAATACCTCAACTAGAAGGTTTTTGTTTTGTATTGCTTTTTGGCCACGCCACATGGCTTGTGGGATTTGTGCCCCAACCAGGGACTGAACCCCGCCCCTCAACAGCGAAAGCACGAAGTCCTAATCGCTGGACCATCAGAGAATTCCCCCCATTTCCATTTCAGTAGATCCAAACACATTTAAGACCAGGTAACTCCCAACAGTTCATTCCTTCTTTGGAAAGTATGACTACTAGAAATTCTGAGCTTGACTCCATTTCCACTCAACTTCCCCCAAGTCCTGCTCCTCCAAGCCCTGGGGCCCACTCAACATGCCAAGTCCAGCACAGCCTCTTCCACCCTGGTGATTGCTCTAAACAGCCAGCTTCCTTCAAATACTCCTCTGACACGGTTCCCCCACCTCCCCTGCCCTGTTCCCAAACCTCTGCTGGAGATTACATTGGTCTCTAACCCTCTCAACATACACTGTCCAGTTCAGACAGGCCCAGAGCCCGCTACTGCCCCCACAGACCCTCTGGGCTTACCGTCACCCACCCCGAGGCCTCTCCCCTTCCAGCTGCTCCCCGCCCCACCTCACACTCGTTCCCCGCCCTTCCCTTCCCAGAACTTGACACTCGCTGTCTCATGTTTTTGGTCACACTCTGCCTGGTCCACCTCCCCCACTCTGCCACCACCCCCCTCGTCTGACTCACTCTCATATATTCTAGATTTAAATTTTAGCTCACAGCATCATCTCCTGCGGGAGGTCTTACTGGTTTCCTCAAAGGCAGCCTGGGGCCTTCCTTGCACGCCCTTAGCTGTAAAGGTTGTGACATCCTTGAACATGGCAGGGAAATGCTAGGTGGTGGTTCTCTGACTCAACTGGCCTCTTCAGAGACACACATCCTGCATCATCTGGCCGTGATCTGAAAAGAGCAAGTGCTTAACATCTCCTAAATCCAGGGGGCAAGCACCTGGGTATCTGTTTTACTATTCTGTACTTTAAAAGTATTTGCATGCCACTTAAAAAAAGAGAGACCTCATAATAAATACGAATGGAGTGGACGAACTATTGCTGGCTGCACTGCCTTTAGCCACAGCGTATGCGTCTGAACAGCTCATGGGCCTGCTGAACTCATCCTCAGGAACTTTCTTCGCATCTGGGGCTGGAGCCCAATGCCACATGGCCCAGTGAAGTCAGGTCAAACCTTCAAATATGCACCCGCAGCATGCCTGGCACAGCAGTGACATGAGAGCGAGTTCTTACTAGTCCTACAGCAGCATCTCATCTCTGTGTCCTTTTCCTCTCGAGAAGTTCTTAGCAGTTCATCCTAGTGTGCTAATCTCACTGTAAAGTGTCCCAGGTGGCTACGTATGACCAGCAGGTGCCACTGCTAATTGCTGAGCCTGGGTAATGGGTACACGGGGACTCATTATACTCTTCTCTATTCCTGTGCTTGAATTTTCCGTATGAAGATTCTATTTTAATTCATTCATTCACGCAACTAACATTCCTTAAGTGCCCACGATATGCCAGGAAACCGAAAAAGAGAGAAATAAGAAATAACCCCTGTCCCTATGAATTGATAACTTTATTAAATTCTAAAGTATTTGCTATCCCTCCCTGGCAGTTAAAAGCCCAATGGCATTTATAACAAGAAGACAGGGGAGACTTCCCCACAGGAACAAGTAGCTAATGAGGGGCTTTCTGGGCCCTGTGTCTCCTGGGCTCATCTTCCCAGCCCTGCCAATTCCATCTGCACTTGAAGTCTTCTCCATACAAGGGGCTCCCCTCATTAAGAAAGTGGATTCAGGAGACCAAGGGTGGGCCTCAGAGTCTCACTCCTCAACAGAAAGTCATGCCAGCCATGCCAGGATCCCTGCAACTTAAAGGCAACTTCCCCTCAAAGGGCAGGATGCCAACTCCCTTCATTCTATCATTGAATCTATCTATCACTCTTCCTTGAGTCCACTTGGTATCAGGTGCTAGGCCAAGGGACAGAAATAAAAGCCATGGGGAGGTCTCTGACCTCAAGGGAATCATGTATGGTCTTACTGACTGGAAATCCTTGGATTCAAGTCCCAGCTCTGCCCCTTGCTAGCTGTAGCACCTTGGATGAACAACTAAACTTCACTGGGCCTCAGTTTTCCCATCTATAAAGTGGGGGTATTAGTGCCCGCCTCACAAAGTTGTTGTGAGGAATATATGGGTTAGTACATGGAACGTCCTTGTTCCAGTGCTTACAAGTCAAAAGCTAAGGACGGTGCGAGGCACAGCATATAGCTCTCACAGTATTATCACATCATTATTATTATTATTCGCCAGGCTCCCACAGGCCCTACTAACAAGTTCCAATGACAAAGGGCACTGAAACTCTCTGAAAAGAAGGAAGCACAGAACCAGACCAGATGCGAGGGACAGGCTCCGACTGGCTTCTGGCTGCCTGTGGATCACGTGTTCTCCTGCCTGAGTTTTTCTGAGCAATGCCCCGGCCACAGCCTCATAAGTAAGAGGTGCCCATGAGCCTGAAAATGCTTTCCATTCTCTCTCAGAGGAGACCAGCAAGGCGCCTTCATGAGGGAGACACCCAGCCCACCCGGACCCAGGATACTCTAGCCCGGCTGGGAAGCGTTTTATTGTTGTTGTTGTCTGACAAGGGTTCTGTTCGGCTGCCACTCTCTGCTCATGCTGGGCTTCAGCGGACGTGGGCACTTGGGCCCGCAGACCTGGGCATCACCCCCCATCTGCTGTAAACTGGCCTCAGTGCAGTCTCTGCCTTCGCAGGGCTTTGATTCCCTCGGCTATAAACAGGGCTGATATCTCCTATCTCGTTGTTAGGATGAAATAACATTCACGATGTGTAACAGCAAGCACAGTAGCTGCAACAAAGACAGGGAAACACGACCGCGGCTGTTTCAGAGGGTGGGAGCCTGGAGCCCCCTACAGACACAGAGCAGCCCAACCCTGACACAGCCCTGCGCCAGGGCAGCCTGCAAAGGCAACCAGCACCTTGCATTCCGAGAAAGGCAAAGAAAGCCATCCCTCTGGTGGACCCTACCTCCCGAGGCCATCCTCAGGCGTGGCCAGTGCCTGGGGTGCCACTGCGGGGCAGGAGGGAGAGACAACAGACGAGGAGAAGAAGAGGGAGGCAAAGAGGAGCGTGGAGGGGTTCACAGGAAGCCCCCATCTGGGCTGAGCCGCCCCACTCCACTGCTGCCTCGGCGCTGGGACCTGCAGGGACCAGAGAGATAGTCACTTTCTGGCTCCTCAGGAATGTGCGTGTGCGTCAGGAGAGAGGTATCTGGGGCCTAGGAAGGGTGGAGACCCCTCCCTTCTCCAGAGAGGGGTTTCCCTTCAATCAGGCCGACCTGCCATAAAGCAGCATGCCCTGGCAGAGAGGAGAGGAGACGGTCAAAGTGGTGGTTAGGAGTGCAGGCTGTGGCTGGGCCACTCTGGCTTCACAGGCCAGAATGCCACTCAGGAGCTTGGGTGTGCCTGCCGTGTCCTCAGTCATGTCTGCTGCTTTGCGACCCCAGGAACTGTAGCCCGCCAAGCCCCTCTCTGTCTACGGCTTGGGCAAATTATTTAATCTCAACAATGCTCGAGTGCTTCTGTAAAGTGGAGATGAAAACGTATTAGCACCTAGATTTTACGGGGTGGTTATGACGATTCAGTGCTAAGTGCTACTATCAGGACCACTAGCATCACCGGCACTGGTCCCTCTGACTCATCTCTGGCTCTCCCTCCTCAACTGCAAAATCAGAAGCCAGTGCCAGGAACATCTGAGCTAAGGGCAGCCATGCAAAGGGCCCACCTGTCTGTCCATCACCACCTCCACCCAGCAGAGCACAGCTGTCAGCAACTGTGAAATTCACCTGAGCGTGACCACCCACACAGATCCCCAGCAGCCCCACCTGCCTGCAGAGCACGGAGGCTCACCCCGTCTATCTGTTGCCAGGTGTTCTGGAGCCCACCGGCAAGGAAGACTTCAGGAGTTGATGTGTATGTCCCCAGAATAAATTATTTACTTAAACCAGCCCCACAAGGAATGAACCCAAAGCAGTGTGTCCTTAGACAAGACAGATCACCACCATGGACCTCAGTCTCTTTATCTGATGTGCAGAAGGTCAGGTGACAGTATGGGTTCCCTTCTGGTCGGGCCTTCTGTGATTTGATTTCTTCAGACTGCTACAAAGGAAAGGATAGAGCTGGGTTCTGGGAGTAAACAAAGTGGAAAAACAAGGCTGCTCATTGACACCAGTCCCTTGGGCAGATTCCAGGCTGAAACCCTTGTTCCCTGGCTCCGGCAGGAGTTTCTTCTACCCACAAAACCCACGGGCAGGCCGTCTCCCTCCCACCAGGCCATGGGTCAGCCAAGCCTACATAAAAGGCTGATTATGAGTGGTCTACCTTGCAGCAGGCAGAGATGCCCTCCCACCCCTCCAGAGCCACCCCTAGCATTCCCACCCCTGGACCACACCTGGAGCATCCTTAGGCAAAGCTGAGGAACCCATCAGCACCCCAAACAAGGCTCTCCACTCTCCCCTCCCCAGGCACCTGGGCTTCCCACTCGGCCACACCCCAAGCAGGCATTTCCAGAGCAAGAGTCCCTGCAGGGCCCAAGACAAAGAGCACTGCGGGTCCCTAAGGGAAGTTCATTCACCTGGCCCCACCCATACCCTCCCTAGAGGGTGGGAACAAATTCCTGAAGGGTGAAGACACAGAAGACTCCTGCAGATATGAGACAGTGTTTTAGCAGGTTATTTCAGGGCCAGACTGCAAGCCCAGGGATCGACCTCAAGGTCACCTCAAGAAGTGTTAGACTGCAGAATAACCCGTCCCCACAAAGAGGACAAAGGAACACAGGATACTGGCATTGACCCAGACCCTAAAGATCGTCTCCATGTGATAATCCAAGCAGGACATTTACAACAGAGCCCCACTATAACCCAGTCCCCTCATTTTATGATCCCTGGGTCGGGAAAATCCCCTGGAGAAGGAAATGGCAACCCACTCCTATTCTTGCCTGGAAAATTTCATGGACAGAGGAGCCTCGCAGGCTACAATTCATGGGGCTGCAAAGAGTCGGACACAACTGAGCGACTAACACAACTCATTTTATAGGTAACAATCCGCTGTGACTTGTCCAGCGTCACACAGTGGCCACAGGAAGCTCTAAGAGGAGACCTCGGGTCTCCCACAGCCCCGGAACCTAACGCACAATTGTTCTCTCTGCTCCCAGGAAAGAGGACAGGGTCTCCCAAAGCAGCCCTCTGGCCTAAGAATGCAAAAAAAGGAGCGGTGTCTCCATACTGACTCTTCTAAATGACACCCCTCCAAAGTCCCAGCTGAAAGGGAGGAGAAGGCAGGCAGACCAAGGTCCTACTGGACCCCACACCCTGATGAGATGCAGGGCCCTGGGTTCTGTTCCATACCCTCAGGAGGCTGAGCCTAAAGACAGCAGAGCAGGCCACCCGTGTCCAGTACTTGAGAGAACCCTCGGCCCTGGGACCGGAAAGAGAAGGAAAACCGAGGGCCAAGTTTACTTCCTTTGAGGTCCCAAACTCTCACAAGAGGACCAGAAACTCCCGAAGAATTTCTGAAGTAGAGGCCTCAGCCAAATGCCATAGGGCAGGGAGTGGAGAGACGTGTCAGCTGGGCCAGCACCTCGGGAGAGGAATGTGAAGTGGGCCGCTAGCCAAGAGAGGAAGAAACGCAGCTGGACTACCTAATAGGGAGCTGGAGGCCTGCGCTGGCTCCCACCAGCCCGCAACAGGACACGCAGGGAAGGGTGCCAGGTGGCGTGGCAGGCTCAGAGCCCATCCTGAGCTACAGGCCAGCTTCCCCCTCCTGACCCCAGGGCACCCTTCTGAATCCCAGGAGCCTCCCGAGGCACTGCTCTGTGCCCCGGATTCAGCCCCATCACTGGAATGACCCTTGGTGACTCGAAGGGTCATCACCCCCAGTACCTTCTCATCTGCAGACGTCTCCTGCTGGACTGTGGCTCCCACACCCCCCCAAAAGGCATCCACTGTCACTGTCCATCCAACATTCGGTGACCACTGATTACCACATGCCCAACGGAGCTCCCTGAGGAGTCACCTTTTCTTGGGGTGCAAGAACACACCTCCCTCCCCAAGCTTGGACCTCCCAAAGAGAGAAAGAATGTGGTCTTTATTCTGGGGGGCAGAGACAAGGTACTAGGCAGAAATTACCAGCAAAGTCACAGTCTGGTTCAAGATCTCCATAGCAGACTGCAAAAGTAGCTCCAGTTCCTCACCCCTGCCTATATCTACCCCCCTCTGCAAGTCACTATAAAGTGTCATCTCACTTGCTAAAAATGCAATTTCTCAGGCCCCACCCCAGACCCACTGAATGACCAACACTGAGGATGAGGCTCCGCAATCTGTGTTGTAACAAATCCTCCAGGTGACTCTGATGCACATCCAAGTGAGAACCACTGTTAAACCACTCCTATCCTTCTAGGCTTCAAGGCTCTGGGATGAGGAGGCATGAGTGCCCAGATGTCACTGCCACAGGCTTCAGGAGCCCCAGGCAATGGACCCCTTACTAGGAAGCCCCAGGAGACCCTACAGACTCACCTTCACTCATCCAAGGAGTCCCCAGTCAGTCACAGATGAGTGACATCCACTGAGAACCTTCCAAATGTCCTCAGAGCTAAGAGTGTCACAACAGCGCCCTAAGCAAGCGCGGTGAAGGCTGCCAAGAGGCTGCCAACATATCTGTCCTCTCCAGCTCTCTCCAACCCATCTTCTACCCAGGCGCTAAGTGAGCAAGGCAAGGGGCTGAGTGGCCCAGAGCCAGGGCAGAAGGGAGAAAGGGCCAGAGCCAGGAAACCAAGCGTGCACAGACAGACATAACTGGAATCCCACTGGCTGCCCCTGGGACACAGCCAAGATGGACTCAGCCAGCCACGGCTTCCCACCTCCTGCCTCTTCCAAAACTATGTGCAAAGAACAGCTAACTTCCAAAAGTTGCAAGAAGCCACTGTGAGACATACAATACAAATTCATTTAGAAGCATGCCTTAATTCACAGTAGCTTTTCTGTCATTGCATATTTACTTCATCAAGGAACAATAAAAGCAGAAGGGCTCCCTCCCGGGAAGAGAAAAAAATGGCAAAGTAGTGTGCGTCCCTAAGAACCTCACTCGAAGAGGGCAGCAAGCAAAGGAGCACATTCCCCAGGGGATGAGAACCAGGTGTCAAAAACACACGTGGGAGGGAAGAAAATGAAAAACAGACTCTCTGCCCCTGCCCTCCCTCACCAAATACCAGTGAGTCTTTGAACTCCGATGTGGCAGGAGCAGCAGGTGAACACAAAGAGCCACCCGCAGAGGCAGGAAGCCCGATTCTGGCCCCACCTGCCACCTGTAAACATCCCCCAAGTCCTCCAGCCCCTCCAGGCCTCAGCCGTCTCATCCATGGAATGGGGGTCAGAGCTCCTGCCAAGTGGGTGTGGGACAAGGAAGCACAGAAAAGAGCAGTGTGCACGGTGATACGCTGGATGTGACACCATCTGTCACGCACAACCAGACAGGTAGGAACTGTATAAATGGATTCTTAGGAATGAAAACCACCAAACTGGATAGTGATCAGTTCCACTGGGGGACAGGAACGGGACTGGGGAGAAGAACGCCAGGGTCTCCAATCTGCAATGTTCATCTTCTTTGCAAACTGGCTTCAGAGCAGAAAATATAGAAATAACAGCTGTAACCGCCTGAGCCCTTGCAGGTCTACATTTCCTTACTCTCCCAGCCAAATCATTTCACACGGGTGTTCTGAGGATTAAATGAATTAATATCTGTGAAACACTCAGAGACATGCCTGGTCCACAGCATAGCCCAGGCTTGGCTCCTGTTCAGGGGAGGGAGTGGGTGCTCAGCTCCGTAATTCCAAACACACTCCCTGAGCCATAAGGTGGACCTAAGCTGGCCTTGTCCTGAGCCAGCAGCTTCCATGGAAAGGGACTGGGAGCAGGTGCCCTAACTGGACACCCCTAGGCCCCAATATGGCCTTGCTGCCTGTACCAAGCAGACCGTTAAGGGAGAAAGGGGGGGGGGGGGCGCAGTTATCCAGACAGGCCCAAGGAATTAAAATCCCAATGTGGAATTCTTTAATTTTAAAAAAGCTGAAAGCTGACTATATACAATGAATGAATCTCTAAGTTTACCACTGCTTAACTTACCAAAAAAAAAGAGATAGGTGGCTAGAGTCTGGAAAATTATCCAGATTTCTAAAGGGAGTCCTCAGGACTTCATGCATGAAAGACACCTCCAAAGAGCGCCAGCTAGCACAGCATCCAGGATGAAGGGCAGGAAACCAGGGGTCTGGGCCCCCACCCCCACCCCCGCCTTCCCCGGCTCCGCCTCCTCCAGCTCCCAGCTCCCAGGGCCAAGTCTGGAAAAGCACTCTGGGTTCCTGGAAAGAAAGGCCTTTCCCGAATATCGGGAACTCTACTGGAAAGTGCCATTAGACATTATCTGGAGATGTCTGCGGTGTTTGAAAGGGAGCCACTCCCCTGCCAAAGTCAAAGCAGTGGCCAAAAACAACAGAGGGGCTCCTCAGAGCCAGACACACACC
Source organism: Neotragus moschatus (assembly GCA_006410615.1). NCBI lineage: Eukaryota > Metazoa > Chordata > Mammalia > Artiodactyla > Bovidae > Neotragus > Neotragus moschatus. The sequence goes on along the minus strand of SJYA01001562.1, from coordinate 1,665,352 downwards.
ACACGCATGGACACACACACACACACACAGAGAGACATACAAACACATACACATGTATACACACATACACAAATATACATATATACACACACTCACATACACTTGTTATACACACATGTATACACATACAGACATACAAATACACATACCCACTCACACGTATACACACATACACTCACATATACACATACCCACATACACACACAGAGAGAGACACACAGACACATGTATACACATACACAAATATACATATATACACACATACACTTGTTATATACACATATATACACATACAGACATACAAATATACATACCCACTCACACGTATACACACATACACACACTCACATACACACATACACAGAATATCGGGACACAGACACACACCCACATACACACACCCACCTCCATTCACACCAACACACATCCTCGCTCACAGACCTGGAGGTCAAAACAGACCTGGGACCTCAAAGCTACTGGCCCTGCCCCCAGTACAGCCTCACACTGGGGAGGCAGGGATCCCATTTTCTGGTTTGGGGACGTAGAAGAATTAAAAGTCCCACTTCTCTCTCCACCTCAAACCACAGGCTGTGACATGCGCACATTTCCACATGGGACATAAGGAGAAAGACAGAGCCTGACAGTAACAAGCCCCCTCCCACCCACAGGCAGGACTTGCCGCCTCTCTTCCAAGATGGAAAGACAAGTTCCATTAGGAGACCTGCCTGAAGGGGGCCACCCACGATGCCGCACCCTCCCCTCCGGTCACTTCACCTACAGATGACTTGAAAACGGAGCCCGGCACCTCTCTGTTCTATTCCCCTTGGTTATAATCAGCTTCGCATATGACTTTTAAAAAATAAATCTTCAGGCCCATAAAAATGCCCCCCCCCGTAAGCCCTGGCCTCAAATCACAGGCCCACAACCACACTCCGCAGCCCCCAAGTACCCACCACCACAGAACAGGAAAAACAAGGTAGAGACCAGGTTCCTTTCCCTCCCCACCCCCACCCCTTTTCCACCATCATGGCCTTTGATTTAGACCCTCAGCTGCAAGGTGATGGGATGGGACAGGAAGGGCACAGTCTCCCCACCTCCACCAATGCTGTCCCCTGGCCTGGCCTGCAGCACTGAAGACCAAAACAGTTCACCCCAACCTAACCCCTCAGACTCATCCTCACCCCCCTTCTTAACAGCCTCAAGGCTCAAATCAGAACCTGCATCTTTGTATTTACAGGCACAGGCTTCTAAAGTCAAAACAAACACTGAGCATCAGCTACCTGGCTAAAAGGGAGCTAGGTGTCCCTGGAGACCAGAGGGGCCAGCAGGAGCTGCTGAAGCTGAAGGGTCCCAAGGAGGAGAGGAGGGGGCACGGATGACTCTCATAGCAGGGAAGCCAGCCCCCACAGCTAGGGTCAGCTCCAGGAGAGGCCACCAGGCTCCGGAGTCTATTCCCCTCAGTTACTCCTTCTACAGAAAAGTGGGGAGAAATACAACTAGAATCCTCCACTGCCTTTTCAACCCAGAAAAAGAATTTCAAAAAGGCCTGCACCCACCCCTTCAGTGTCACAGGCCCCCTAGACAAAGACCTGGATTCAAAACCAACTCTACCCCATTCAGACTTCAAGAGACCCTGGTAAAACCACTCCCCCTTTCTGAGCCTCACTTTCTCTGTCTATAAAATGGGAATAAGACCTCACAAGTCTTTTTATCACAGTGAAAGGAGAGGACACATGTGAAAGCATAAATGTTAAAAATCATGACCCATCTAATGAGTATTCGGTTATATTCCATCTCCATCTTAAAGTGAAGTCGCTCAGTCATGTCCCACTCTTTGCAACCCTATGGACTGCAGCCCACCAGGCTCCTCCATCCATGGGATTTCCCTTTCCTTCTCCAAGGGATCTTCCCACCCCAAAGATCGAACCTGGGTTTCCCGCATTGCAGGCAGACTTTTTACCATCTGAGCCACCAGGGAATCACTATATTCCATCTAAGGCTATTCCTTATTATATTATGTATGTAAGCCTTGTCTCAATTAAAACATAAACTCCAAGATAGCAACGGGTGCATCTGTACTTCCGGTGAAGGGTGGCATTTCAAGGTCAGTCTGCCTGGGTTCATTCATAAACTCGTTTATTAGCTGGTCGATCTTTGGAAACCTACTTAAACCCTCTAAGCCTCAATCTCCCCATCTATAGTAACAAGGGAAGTTAACAGTATCTTTCCCAAAGGGATTTTTTTTCAAGATTGAGATAATCTAAGCCATGCAAACTTCAATCAGTGTAAACTAGAGTCTTTTTTACTTATTTGGAGAACCAAGACATCTTAATAAATATTATCAGTTGATCGTTGGATATAAAACAGACAACTCTTCTTTCTCCCCTTCACTTCTCTCATCTTCTTCTCTTCCCTTACTTGAGGGTGGATGGTGTTTACATTCCTTCCCAGATCTTGGGCACGCGAAATGCTTTAAGCCAAAATGAAATGTTTGTTTTAAGGACCAAGGGTACCAGCCCCTTCTCACTGTGAGCCTTTGGGTGTGAGCCTGTTATTCTATATTTCTAAGCTCAGCATCTTCATCTATCAACTGTGATCATCCGACATGCCTTACAAGGCTGTTGTGAATGTCACACGAGGCTGCAGAGAACATATCCCCCACAGAGGCCATGTGCAAGAGGTTTCTCTACATCCCCTTCCCCCGCCCCAACCCTGCGGGTGACAGGCCTGGAGAGGACCCCGCAATCTCTCAATGAAGAATGGATCCCAGCCCAGAAGTAGCCCACTGCAGCCAAGGACCAAGCAGGCGGTTTCCAGGGTAACAGCATCCTCTGCATCTACTCCCGATTTCCATCCCAGCTGCCTTTTATTCTCCTCCTACCTCTGTAGTGGGCTAAGTCACCTGTTCCCACTATTGCTAGGCAACCTCTGAGAATGGGCAGCTATCTCCTGGGGGAGGACCCTGGCCCTGCCCTCCCCTCTTCATGCCTCAAGATTTAGGGAAATTTGCCCCACTTAGACCCTCCCTGTTAACCGTGGGATGGCAGAAGGTGGGAAGTAATCCCAGGCCAAGCAGGCAGGTCCCATGGGACTGGCTCAGCCTTTGATCAATGAGGAAGGACAAACCTCCACCCCCAGCCCAGGCTTCTGTTGCCTGTGCTTATCTGGGATCTAGTCTTTAAGCAGTTTCCAAGGGCCACATCAGGCTTTTTATGAAAGCTATCCTTCTGGATTATTTTTCTCTTCTGTTCTCCCACTCAGTCGCAATGAACCAGGATCCCTGACCTTTTCATAAACAGTGAGCGAGAGAGAAAAGGTGGACTCACAAGTGAGAGAAAGAGGGGCGAGGATGGAGAGAGCTCACCTCTGGGAGGTGGGATGAAAGGCAACTGTCATTCTCTTCCTAAATTAGCATTAGCTGAGGGTTTTTAAAGTTGAGATATAATTCTTAAACCGTCAAAGTTACCCAGTTTAAAGCCTACAGTTCAGCGGTTTTTAGTATATTCACAAGGTTGTGCAACCCCTACCACTACCTAATTCCAGAACGCTTTCATCACCGGGTTTTGTTTTGTATATGTTTTGGCTTTGGTTAAGTGTTGCTAGAAATGCAAGCATTCGCTTTATAAGCAGCAGAGCAAAATCTGAGGAGGCAACGCAGCCCGGCTTCAGACCCCAGCTCCACCTCTCGCTGGCTGTGGGTCCTTGGATAAGTTATGTGACTGCTCTGAGCTGGTTCTCTCCTCTGTGAAACAGGGTCAGAGTATCCCCCTTGCAGGATTAGATGCGTTAATGCATGTGGAGTCCTTAGCACCGGGTGGAATGCTTAGCACATGCTCAGAAAGTGTGAGCCACTGTGATTATCATAAGAAAAAGAATTTCTTCAACTTAAAAAAAAAAAAAAATCCAGTCCCGTTCCTGGCTCTGCTAGCAGGCAGCTGGGACAGCCGGTTTCTGTCTGAGAGGGGTTGGAGGCCTTGCTACACCCACCCAACCCCTTTGCAAGCAATGGCACCACCTGGGGTGGCCGAACAAGCACGAGGAGGGGGCAGGGTGAGGTTGCGACTGTCACCTGCGTATCTTTGTGGCCAAGTGTGACTACTCCAGACTCACAAGGTGCCCTGCACAGCAAGATCCTGCCAGTAACCCCCAGCCAGGCGGGACAAGCAGGAGAGCGAAGGACCAGCCCTCTTCCCAAGGTTACCCTCTACCCACTGAGAAGGGAGGGTTACCCGACCTGATGCTCAGCCCAAGAACCAGCAGGAATCCTGGCCCTGTGTTAGGGGCTCCCAGGATGGCTGAGCCTTGCCTTGCTGAACCCCCTGCCCTGGCCACTCCCCAGGTGTCTTGCCTCAGATTGGGCAATTAGGACTTAGGATACTGTGCCATCACCAAAGGAGACGGCACACCCTGGACTAAATCCCCAGTCCCAGCAGGGTGACCCAGTGTGACCAGGACTATGGAACCCGGGTTACAGGGTCCCTCTGCCTGCTTGCTGCCTCTTAGCTGTGACCCCTCTGGGGAGCTGCTGACTGGACTGTCCAAACCACATCTAGCTGCTGGTGGGCTCTGGGACCCTTTCAGTATCCCAGGTGAGTAACTCAGCCCAGCTCCCTAGACCCTTCCTGCAGCGACACGGGCCCTTTGACCACACTCAGATAAAAGCAGGGTCCCAGAAACATGCCCTGACACTTCAACCCTGAGCCGCACACCAGGTCCCAGGAAAAGTGGGGATGGGTCACACATGAGGGGAGCTCAGGTGCTGGACAGTCCCAACAACACCTGCACGACAACACTCGCTCGGAGGTGTGGGGCTCCAGAGCCCAACCTATGAGCTGTACCAATAGCCTGGCCTCTTAGCAAGGTGAGAGGTCAGCTCTGGGAGGGGCAAAGGGAATGGGGAAGGAGGACAAGGAGGGAAAACAATGGCAAGTGGACACACTGTGCCCCTGCTCCTCCCAGTCTTTCCCCTCCAGTAGGGGAAGCCCTACCCCCTGTACACACAAACACACACACACCCCACCACCACCCCTGATTATTTGCCAGGGAAAGGAAAGACTTCCCAGCAGAACCTTCCCTGTCGCCTCTCCTGCCCCGCAGTGGTCAGTGCCATGCCCCTGGCTGTGACTGGTATGGCCTGGTGGGATTTTCTGTCTTTCTGCACCTAACCTGCCATTGTCACAGCCCCACCTAGATGGAGCATCTGCTACCTAACAGGGGGTTCAATCAGCTCTCAGACTGCCTCCACAGGGAGACGTCGCCGCTTTTCCTCACACTATGCAGGGACTAGAAGGTGAGAAGCAGGCACACAGTAGCAAGTCTGTGGCCGGGCCATGTCTCAGGCGGCCCCACCCTGCCAGGGCATGAGGCGCCAGGTCTCACGTGACAAGTCCTCAAGCCAAGTTTATGGTTTGTGGCCACTGGCCAGGCGCCCAGCCCCAGGCCTTCCTCAAGAAGCTGGAAAGAGGAGCCCCAAATCCCAACCACAAATCCCAGGTGACAGGACGCCCATTTGGTGTGACCTCCTCGCACAGAACCGCCCACCGTCCCCAGGGACGGTCCCAGGGGTGAGGGCCTCTCCCAGGCCCCATCCCACTGAGCAAGGAGGCCTTGGCAGCCCTCCGCAAGAAGTCAGACTCCAGGAAGTGAGATTCCTCCTTTTGAAGAGGCTGAATCCTACAAGCCCATCTCAGCAGCCCCTCAAGGTCTCATCATTGCTCAGAACTGGAAAGTCTGGCCGCCCTGTGCCCCAGGCCCTCTCATGTCTCTCTCTCCAGGGCAGCCCTGAGGCTCCCGATCTCTCCCATCTCTCTCCCAGCTTCTGTCCACCACTCTACCAACTAGCGGAACACCTGCACTCAGAGCACCCACGTGGACCGAGTTTCGAGAGGAAGCAGCTGCAATCAGAAGCCAAGCGGGGCTGGGCGAGCTGCTGCGGGTGTGAGCAGGGCCTCAGTCAATTTTCAGAGGGGCCTGAAGACACTCTGCGGTGATTCTGCCTGTATCACCACCAGCCGATACTGTTTTTAAGCACTTTGGCATTCATCAGTTAATTATCAGAGGGGCCTGAAGACACTCTGAGGTCATTTTACCTGTATTCATCAAGGTCATTTACCTTCGGCATTCATCTCTTCATCCTGGATTCCTAGGAAGGAGGGAAAGGGTAGGCAAGGGATTCTGTACCATTCTATAGGTCAAGGGATTGAGCAAACGGAAAGGTCGGGTGACATTCAATGAGCCAGCACTGAATTTGGGGTCAAAGGTCAAGGACAACCCAACCCCGACACACTCCTGGCCTCCTTCGGAAGAAGATTTATATACTACATCTTATCTCAAAGCATCACCGTAAAAAGGCCACAGCAGCTCTGGTTCCTCAAAACATTTACTGAGCACTCACTATATACCATGTGCTATGCTAAATTTCCTACATACCTTACTTGGTTTGTAAGCTTCTACTCAGCTATATCAGGCAGGAACAATTATTATCCCCATTTCCCTCTTGGTATCATCAGGCACCGAGCAGGTAAGTGACTCACGCTGGATCACACTGCTAGCCAGTGGAAGGGTGAAGACTTGAACCAGGGTGCCCAGAGCATGTCCACCTGCAGAGGCCGGAGCCAGAATCCAGTCCCAGAAAGGGATGGTTTATCTGGAATGTAAAGCATTTCATCCCAATCTCTACTGCTCTGGCCTGGAGTTAGGAGCCATGCATGATGTTTACCCAATTATTTCATCATCATTTCTGGATCACATGCAATAGATCTGACTCTGTGCTAGGCACTAGGGATTCTGCAGAGCACAGGACAGGCTGGGTCCTGCCCCCATGGACACTGACGAGGAGTGAATCGGGAAGGAGTGAACACTAGGGGTATGAGGATGGAGATGAGGGCCAATTCTCTCCTCTCTCAGGCTTTTAGTCTTACCAGGCATCACTCACTCCTAACCTCCTGGCTTCAGGGTAGGCAGACGTCCTGATCCTCCCCAGATAAACCCACCTACAGCAGACTCTCCCCTCTTTGCAATCCTCCACCTTGGTAGCTCCTCTGATAATGGTCTCGCAGTCCAGGACATGGATGCATGCATGCTCACTCCGACTCTTTGTGACCCCATGGACTATAGCCCGCCAGGCTCCTCTGTCCATGGGGATTCTCCAGGCAAGAATACTGGANAATCCTCCACCTTGGTAGCTCCTCTGATAATGGTCTCGCAGTCCAGGACATGGATGCATGCATGCTCACTCCGACTCTTTGTGACCCCATGGACTATAGCCCGCCAGGCTCCTCTGTCCATGGGGATTCTCCAGGCAAGAATACTGGAGTGGGTTGCCATGACCTCCTCCAGAGGATTTCCCATGTCTCCGGCGGCTCCTGCATTGCAGGCAGACACTTTACCGCTGAGCCACCAGGAAGCCCCTCGAAGTCCAGAAGCAAATGTAAATAAAGCAGCCTCTCTTCCTGCCACATAGCTTGACAACCTAGCTTGACAACCTGGCTTGACTTAGATACGGAATCAGGATCTGGGCCTATTTACAACTACCTTCTTTCACCTGCCAGGGCCATCTCTCTGTTTGAACATCCATCAGCTCAACAAATATTAATTAAGGTCCTACATGTGAAAAACAAAACAAAAACCCAGGGTGGCACCTGTGGGAATACGCAGTACACCAGAGCCTCCAGGATTTAAGAGGGAAGAGAGAGAATAAAATTGAACAGCAGAAGAGGCCCTTTTACATATCCTCTGCTGTCCACCTAGTGGTAAAGGGGGCGGGGGGGGGGGGGGGGGGGAGTAGGTGCTCTTGCAACCAAATTCTCTAATTCTAAGATGGTGACCCAGAGAAGTCAGCCTTGTAGCTGAAACCTGCCTTGGGGGGGCCTCTCTGCCCAGGGGCCTCTCCGCTGCTGACCAAGCGCATNGGGGTAGGTATTAGCTTCTTTTTATAAATAAAAGATTGGAGGCTAAGAAAAGATAAGTAACTTGCCCAGGGCTGCAAGCATACAAGTGTAGAGACAGGATTTTACTCAAAATCTAGCCAACCTGACTCCAGGCACACATGGGCACACACACAAGGACGTGGGTGAGAGTGATGTGAGGGAATAAACTGAGGACTCTGGTCATTCCCAAAAGATGGGCGTTCAGAGCTGGGACCCCTAGAAAAGATGGCTTCAGTTCTCAGCCTCCAACATCAGAAAGACTGTGAAATCCAGTAAACTGCCCCAAGCCACGGCATTTTGTGTCTTGAGGCAAGGAGCCCAGCAAGATTAACTCTGCACTGAAGCACTCTTTGAAGGGACAAGCCATGGCCAACCCAAGGCAGGTTCTTGAGTCATGCCTGCTACCTGCACAGACTTCTACCAGCATCTGCATCAGCCTTGGCGTCACCCAAGAAGTCATTTAATCTGATGCTTGTAAGGCGCCCTGAAGGATGGGCAGGGCAGGCCAGAGGAGGAAACAGAATGGAAGGGCCATGGGGACAGAGACCTGGCCTGTCTAGTTCACGTTCCACCCTCTGCACCGGGATCCCAGCCTGGGGCAGAGTAGGGGCTCCAAAAGTACTTACTGAACAAACTAATAAAAGCTCAGAGAAGCAAAATGACTGGCCCAAAGTCTCACCCACAGTCCAGGTTGTCTGGTCTAGGACAGAACATGGGGGTCTTCAGTCTCCTGCCCAGTGGCCTTTGTATCTCATAGCACTGTGACCTCCTTCTGCCCCTCCTCACCCCACCCTCACTCTCCCGCCTCCATCTGGAACAGTCACCCTCTGTCCCACTCATTGGCTCTGGTCCCACTCAACCCTCACCTCCCAGGGTCAGCATGGAGACTGTCAAAAGCACCAAGTTACTTTAAGTCTGATCCTCCCATTATAATACCAATTTAGATCCCCATCAGCCTGCTGAGAACTAGGGGAAATGTGCAGAAACTGAGGTAACAGAGACTTAATGGCCCAGGAAAAAAAAAAAGCTGTAGACCAGATTCAGTCAAGGCCCAGAGCTTGTGGGCCTTCTCCATCAACCCCACCAAAGCAGGTGTTCGCTCCCCTTGGTCCGAGATCTTTGCAGGCTCTGGGTGCCAGACCCAGCTTTCCGGCCTCCTTCACCAACTAAGGAACGAGTCAGGGGAAGCTGCCTGCTGGAGCACGGCTGCAACCCAGCCCCGCCGCGGCTGTATGGACGCTAGGCTGGTTACTTCCACCTCTGCCTCTCATTTCCTCATCCTCCTGTTGCCCGGCTCCCAGAACTGCTGGGATAACAACTGAAACAATATATACGATTAGAACAGTGCCCAGCATACACCAGCCAATGCCAGCTCTTGGAACTGTGGGGTTTGTCCCTGGGTAGCCAACCTTCCCAGGTGACCCTGTTCCCACCTGGCTGCCCAAAACCCTGGTGCACACCCACTGCCACCCAGGTCAGAGTTCCGAGTGAGTGAGTGAGTGTGTGTGTGTGTGTGTGTGTGTGTAGGGAAAGAACAAGAGACACTAATTTTTCTCCCCCACTGCTTTTAATATACTCACTCATTCATTTGATAATAATGAATACCATGGGCAGGTCCAATGCTTAGTCCCATAGTCCTTAAAAGGACCTAATTCCTAGTTCTTGGGCAGTCCTGTCACTCCACCCCACCAGGCACACAGTAGGTGCCAGGCAAACAGAAATTTCTACTCTTCTACCCACCCCCCTACAGAAGACCCCCAAACATCCATCACACACTAATCCCACTCCTCCTGTCCAATTAAAAATCTATTCTCAAGGAAGGTGCACCTTGAAACTCCCCAGCCTTTACCCCTATTAGAATCTCCAGTTTATTTCATTCTCAACTTCCCAACAGTCCAATTGACCCAGCGGATAAACTAGGCGAGGGAAGGACTCACCTCTCCCCCAGTCCTCCCCGAGGGGCTCGACAGGTAGAGGGGGAGGGGTGTAACGACCTCAAGGCAAAGAAGTCGGCTAGAAGCACGGCAACCTTCTGATGCGGCTGCTGAGGGCTAGGCCCAGCAGAAGCCAAGACCCTGGGGCTCAGGTCGCCCTGCTTTGGGAAGTCCTTTGTGCACTGTTTTAAATTACCTCTGCTTGTCTGATGAAGTGAGTAAAAGGGCGCCAGTTTCAGGGCTTAGGATTCCTGAGTGAGCTAATACAGGATGCCTTTGGCTGAAAAAAAACTTCAGTCGGCTCCCTAAACTCCCCCCCTTTTAAGTTTAAAAAAGGGAATGAATGTTACCATTTTTGGACATAAGCGTTCTCCCTCAAGCCCAGCCCTAACCGCACTATCCAGGGGGACGCGCCGTCCTGTGTGTCCCCCCCGTCTCATTCCCAGATCAGCGGAGGGGTGGAGGTGGGGGTGGGGGTTAAGAAGGGACCGGATGGGAGCGGGCCGCGGGGGAGGGGGGAAAAGGGTGTTCAGGGNCCTGTAACCTTATGCCTGACAAACAAAGCCTTGTTGTTGTTGGAGGAAGGAGGGCAAGACCGAAGAAACACCTTTAAGTTCGTGGAGCCTGCCTGCTCTACGCCCGTCCTAAGTAAGAGGCAAATCTCCCCAGTGGGCTCACGCCCTGGTGGGCTCACGCCCTGGTGGGCTCCTCTGAGAGCTCCGGGACTGAAGAACAGGAGCCAGAGGCCTCCAGTAGCGTCTGCACAGAGTAGTGCTTAACCCATGTATGCCCCTGAAGGATGGCTGGGTTTACTGTGAAAACAACTGTCAGTTCAGAGGTGAAGGAGTTAGAAAGGGCCACGAATTAGGTTACCTGAGAGGCCAACAGATGGGAAAGTTGAAAAAAGTGCCTGTGACTCCCAGGAGAGCCAGCTGCTGCTTTCGTAAGCAGATATGGGTGATGGGTCACTCCCTGCTCCACTAAATCTCGCACGTTTATACAAGTGTCATCGGTCAGCACTGTGCCCTCTACAAGTCCTGGCTGAGGAAGCACTGCTTCTGAGCCACGGAAACAGCAGATTTATAGGCTATTTTATATGCACTTCTGAACTATGGCTCTAAACCTGATATCGAGGGCAATGATGGTGCTCCAGCCATTCATTCTCTCAGTAAGTATTTGTGGAGCCACATCCATGTGTCAGGGGATGTGCTAGATGTTATGTATCTGGAGATAAAAAAGACACTCCTTGCCGCTGGCAGTTCAGCAGAGACACACAGAAACAAAAATGTACTTCAAGGAGATAGATACTTCCCCAGCCAGGGGACTGTAGGGGGTAGCGAGGGTGAACTTTGAGCCTAGCATAGGAAAGGAAGCTCCAGGTATCACTTTTTGGAGGAAGGGGAATTCAAGTGAGCCTTAAAGAACAAGGGTCAGCCAAACAAAGAGGAGACTGGGAGATTATTCCAGGCAGAAGGAACGGTGTGAGCTAATACATGGGGGCAGGAAGCTGCATGGTATAAAAGAAATGCTAGCATTTCAACATAGCTAGACTAGAAATTCAAAGCCAGGAGGGGCAAGAGACAGTGCTGGAGAGGTGGACAGCAGCCAGACAGTGAAAGCCTTCTCTCCCACATGATGTGGGTCTGAGGGGAACAAGGCTGGCTGGAAGCTGTGACAACCAGTTGCAAAGGAATTGGAGTAATCCAGGTAGTGATGGAGCCGGAAGTGCTATGAGAATATCCAGAGTCAGCTATCCAGTAAGCAGGTGATGGCACAGCCCTGACTTAGGAGGAAACAGAATCTGAAAGTCATTTGACTATGGATAGCATGGACACCATGAGGGACTCCAGAGAGAATGCCTTGGTGGAACTAAGAGTGCCCAGCTGAGCCCAGAGGAGCAGGACTTAGAAAGGAACTGTAAAGAACAAGGACCCCTGGGGGAGACAGAGAGGAAATGGTCCTCAGAAGCACAGGGAGCCTGGACAACAAGGCGTCATGAAAATCCAGAATGAAACATCAAAGTGAGGGGCATCAGCAACATCAGATATGGCAGAAAGGCCTGGAAAGTAAGGCCGGAAAAGTTGTCTCTGAAATCAGGCAGCATGCATACTTTGGTTTCTCGATTTTTCACAAGTTTAATGTCTGTGAGATTTGTTTATGTTGTAGCTTGTATCCGCAGTTGATTTTTCTTTGTTTGTTTTCTTCCTGTGTAGTATTCCATTGTATAAGTATATGCTAAGTAATTTACCTACTCTCCTGTCATTTGTATTGTTTACAATTTGAAACTATGAATAAAACTGCTATAAACAGTTTTATATTTTTATGTGTGCTTTTGGTGAACATATTTCTCTTGGAAAAATAATTTCTCTTGGAGATATCACATATATATCACATCCAAGAGAAATTTTATATATATATATATACACCTAGGAAGAGAATTATGTCATCCTGTTGTAGAGGTATATGTTTCATTTTAGTGGATATTGCTAGTTTTTCAAACCGACTAAGAATTGACTCTCCAAGCAGCAAAATGTGAGAATTTCAGTTGCTCCATGTTCTCCCACCACTCAGTGTTATTTTTTTAAATTTTAGTCTTGAAGATTGGTGAGTAGTGGTCTGTTTTTAAGGGTTTAATCTGTCATATACCTATTGACCATTTGAATCAATAACTGTCATTCCCACTGCCATTGATAATAGCAATTTTTTTTAGCTGCTTGAGATAACAGATGATGACATGCATATCTTATTAATTTCCCCAAATTTAATTAATTAGTTCATTCAAAAATATTTATTAAGCAATTGCTCTATGAAGATATAAAAGCAAAGAAGAAAGATGCGGTCCTCTCTTAGAGGAGGTAGAAGATCCTTAGCAAATATTCCAGAAATGCTTGTTTGGGGAGGCTGTTTGGCCCCTTGTGGGGGCTGTTTTGTTTTGCACTGGAGCAGGTCCATTGTGACTTTTCAATAAAAATGTTTAAGAAAAGCAGCTCCTTTAAAAATAAATAGGGACTTCCCATTGGTCCAGCAGATAAGACTCCATGTTCCCAATGCAGGGAACCCAGATTTGATCCCTGGCCAAGGAAATAGATTCCACAAGCTGCAATTAAGAATTCACATGCCACAACCGAAAAAAAAAAAAAAAAATTCACATGCTGCAACAAAGATCAAAGAAGACCTGGCACAGCCAAATAAATACATATTTGTTTAATAACGAAAAAGAAATAATCCCCCGGTCACATCAGCAACCCAAGTAAAGTAAGGGAAGATCATGAAGGAAAATGGGAGGGTTCAACTGGAACAGCACTGATTCCTTTCTCCCCAGAAGCTCAGCCTTTCCAGCCCCTTCTCTGTCTTTTTGGATTTCTCTGCATCCGGTGACAAAGGAACTGTGACTGTCTTGCCATTCTATAGGCCAGTGGGTGTGAATCGAGACTGAAGGAGTCTCAAGTCAGTGGCCGGGAAAACACTCAGGTCCTTTCCACCAGTTGGGGCTTTCTCTCCCCAGCTCCTCGAGGAATGGAACTCCTGGCTCAGCAGCAGCTCCGAGAGGCTAGTTTAGTCCATTACCAGCACTGCAGGCAGCCCGACTCCAGCCAGTGATGAGTCACCCGGAAAGCCACAGGTGCTTTGTAGCTGAAAGATCCTAGCTCTGGTGTCGATGACTCAACTTCCCTTGGAAAGAGGGAGGAATGGTATGTCTGTGAGTTCTGGGAGTACTTACCAAGCCCCCACTTTGTGTCAGGCAGAACGCTAAGAGACTCAAGAAGAGTCCTGGTGTTCCCAAGCCTCCTGGTCTAGCTGGGACCAAACCACAGGCTTTCTCCCCTAAAACACATCCATCCAACAGACAGTTACCAACAACACAGTCTTCGGATAAAATGAACTGGATTGATATATGCCAGGAATGTAAAGAATGCAGAGTTCTAGCCGGGAGCCTGTCCTGCCGCTCCAGTGCTCCTTAGGCCCATCTTCTTCTGAGTCTGGAACTGACCACACAAGGCCCTGTGGGGAAACACGCGAGTACGATCTGTAAGATTCTGGAAACCAAAAGCACCACGGATTTCGCAAGCCCAGAGATCTGGGGGTTTCCTTCACTGTGTCCTGAACCTCTGACTTACAGGCTGAGGTTCCTTATGGGCTTCTCATAAGGGATGGTTGTATTTGTAGAAGGCTAGAGGAGAGGGGAAATCACTCACCAACAATTGAATGCATTAAGTCACTCTCCCCTGAGCTTCTACAGCACATCATTTGTAACTGAAAAGAGCTTTCTTTTTCTTTTTTGCTTTGCTTTGCTTTATTGTCCTTTGCCCACATTTCATCTCCTACAGCCCTTATGCAGTCTTACCCTTCTACTTCCTGCCGCCCCCTCTCCGCCCCCGAGCCTACCACAGCACCTAGAACACAAAAGGTCCAACGCAAAAATACCTGAGTCAAATTTCATCTCTGGGCCTCCCTTTCCCCCTTCAACCTGTGGGAGGCTTTGCCATCATCCACATAAGCATTTTGTCGGTCCTGGACCTCCCCCAGAAACCAGCGCTGGAAAAACTGACCAGGTCATCATCCTTCTCATCCCTGCGGGCAGCTCTCAGCCCTCAGGCCCAAGTCCTCAGCTACCCACACCCAGTTCCTGGCCCTCCCACCACAGGCTCATCAGGGGAGGAAAGAGGATGATGGGCAGGGTCCCTCCTGCAGAATCTTTACTAAAAGACTGGCCTGGTCAGGCAGAAATGTTTCTTTGGTTCTCATGCTCTGCCCAGCTCTCAGGTTTTAGATCTTGGATGATGGAACATCTAGTTGGTTTGGTGCCATTTTCATCTTTTTTTGCATATGTCTCTCCCCCAAAGTCCAGGTGGTGGTTATTTAGTTGCTAAGTCATGTCCAACTCTCGAGATACCATGGACTGTAGCCTGCCAGTCTCCTCTATTCTACCCATGGGATTCTCCAGGCAAGAATGCTGGAGTGGGTTGCCATTTCCTTCTACAGGGAATCTTCCCGACCCAGGAATCGAACCCGGGTCTCCTGCATTGCAGGCAGATTCTTTACCGACTGAGCTACATGGGAGCTACCCCAAAGCCCAGGGGTCAATCCAAATAGAAACCTCAGAAATCTCCCCCTCAGAGAGTCAACCTGAGGTCAGCTCCAATCAGGATAAAGTCATGCCTAGTGGGTTCCCCAAACTGAGCCCTCTGAGAAGGGTGGGGGTCTCTCCCTAGCTGCCTCTGCTGCTGCTGCTGCTGCTGTTGCTAAGTCGATTCAGTCGTGTTCGACTCTGTGCGACCCCATAGACGGCAGCCCACCAGGCTCCCCCCTCCCTGGGATTCTCCAGGCAAGAANTCCCCAAACTGAGCCCTCTGAGAAGGGTGGGGGTCTCTCCCTAGCTGCCTCTGCTGCTGCTGCTGCTGCTGTTGCTAAGTCGATTCAGTCGTGTTCGACTCTGTGCGACCCCATAGACGGCAGCCCACCAGGCTCCCCCCTCCCTGGGATTCTCCAGGCAAGAACACTGGAATGGGTTGCCATTTCCTTCTCCCCAGCTGCCTCTAGTTCCCAGCAAATACCAGAGCGAAACACCCAAGTCACAACTGGGAAATTCCTGGTGACTAGTACCCTCCCACCCCCACCCCTTTGGGAGGGACAGGCAAATCGCAGGCTAGGGGAGTGAGTCAATCCCAGCTTACCCCACTGGTCTTCCACAGAAGCTCATCCTTAGAGGCCTGCTCAGGTCACTCCATGGAAATAATGGTGTAGCTTTTGGGGAGCATGTGTCCTTAACTGAGCACAGGATAACATCAGAGGAAGAGCCCCGGGGGTGGGGGTGGGTTGTCAAAAGACCTGAGCTCCTCAGTTTATTCGCCTGTAAACTCAGAGAGCTGGACTTTGCCAGATGGTCTTTAAGTTCTAAGAACTGTGCTAAGAACATCCTTAGGCTCCTACTTCAGATANTGAGCACAGGATAACATCAGAGGAAGAGCCCCGGGGGTGGGGGTGGGTTGTCAAAAGACCTGAGCTCCTCAGTTTATTCGCCTGTAAACTCAGAGAGCTGGACTTTGCCAGATGGTCTTTAAGTTCTAAGAACTGTGCTAAGAACATCCTTAGGCTCCTACTTCAGATATTCAATGACAAGAGGGTTTTAGCCTTGGGAAACAGTAGTTCACAATCTGGAATACAAAGTAAGTCCCTCTATAAAGGATACAAATTCTCACAAAGTTACTTAATTTCTGTTTTAATGGTCCTTAAATGTGAACAAATATAAAACTAGGCACAATCTTCTTAGGGTTTACCATCAAGATAAAATCAAAACAAGGTTACAGTTTCTATTTCACAGAAATGGCAAAACCAATAAGATTTAAAGGAACCATTTTCATTTAAATGTGACTGTTGCTATTTGCTGAAATTAAACTACAACTCCCAGCATGATGTAAGTTCTGACTGTGATAGAGCAGGTGTTCCTTTTGCTTTCAGGAGGCCTGTATCGCCACAGTGCCAGATGATGACTCAGTTCTCCTACTAGTTTCACTGATCAGGGCATCATTTAACCTTCATTTGATGGAACACACTGCAATGCACTAAGTTCCCCTCTGCTGTTTTCTCATTAGCACTCTGCAATTAAGGTTTTAAAAAAATTCTTTTTAATCTTTTTGCCAATAGGAGCCATCTCTCGAGTTTCAATGTCCTTACCTCTAACAGAAAAAGAATCACCTTCATCCCACCTATTTCCCAGGATGGCTGTGAACATCCATTTGCTAAGCTTAATCGCTCAGTCATGTCTGACTTTGCGACCCCATGGACTGTAGCCCACCAGGCTCTTCTGGGCAAGGGGTTTTCCAGGCAAGTATACTGGAGTAGGTTACCATGCCCTCCTCCAGGGGATCTTCCCAACCCAGGAGTCAAACCCAGGTCTCCCACATTACAGACAAGTTCTTTACTGTCAGAGCCACAGGGGAAGCCCAAGAACTCCTGCTCCAGGGGAACTTCTCGACTCAGGAATCAAACCTAGGTCTCCTGTACTCCTGCATTGCAAACGTATTCTTTACCAGCTGAGCTACCAAGGAACCCCATTCGTTCACTTACCCAACCATTAGGTACTGAGTACCCAGTCTGGGCCAGATACTGTTCTAGACACAGAGGATATAGCAGGAACCAGGATGGACACTATCTCTGCCCTACACAACTCACATTCCAAAGGGAGAGACTGAGAGTAAGATAAACGAAGAAAATAATATGATATTATTCAGGGGGAAACAATTAAGCAGGGAAGGGGAATAGAGAGGGTAGGGATCTGATATATGGGTTTTCCAACACTACCAGACAATTCTTCAACATCAGCTGGATGTCCTCCACATAATTTACCTCAATTCTGACACCATCTACCTGGAAACAGCATCGTATCCCACAGGTCAAGGCTCAATCCTACGTGACTTCGGATGCCAAACAAAAATCTGGGTTGCCACCTGTGTTTCTGACACACTGGCTATGAATTCTGAGATGGTCACAACCCCCTCTGAGCTAGAGTGGCTCAGAGTAAACATTTTACCTACTAGATTACCAGTTTATTACGCCGCTACTGCTTCTGCTGTTTAGTTGCTAGGTCATATCTAAATCTGCGACCCTATGGATATAATTCAGAAATAACTAGATGGAAAGATGCATAGGCCAAGGTATGCAGGAACGGGTACAGAGTTTTTAAAGTCCTCTTTGGGGCACGTCGTTCTCCCCAAAACTCCATGTGTCCGCCAACCCAGAAACCGTCCAGAAACACTCCCCGACACCCTGTCCTTATTGGGATTTTGTGGAGGCTTCATTACATAGACGTGATTGATTAGATCATTGGCCACTGGTGATTGATTCAACCTCCAACAGCTTCCACTTCCCTGGAGGTCACAGGAAGGGGGCTGAAAGTTCCAACCCTGCAATAACACAGTTGGTTCCCCTGGCAACTGGCCCCCATCCTTAGGCACTTTCCAAAAATCATACAATTAACATAAACTGTAGTGTGGTTGAAAGGGGTTTGTTATGAATATCAAGACATCTTTATTGCTCTTACCGCTTAGAAAATTTTCAGGGGTTTAGGAGCTCTGTACCAAAAACAGGACAAAGAGCAAATATATATTTCTTATTATAAATCACAACATCACATCTCCCCACGTAGAGGGCAGTTACTCTTTTAAATGGGGTGTTTGGGGAAGGTTTCATTAAGTAGGGAATATTTAAGACCTAAATAACATGAAAAAGGAAAAGCATTTGAGGGACAGCCAGGAGGCTGGCATGGAATAAGCGTGTGAGACACACGAGGAAAAGCACAGGGCAAGTGTGGGCATAATAGATATTCATCGTTTCACTGCCCAGAAACCATTTCCTCTCCTGGCTACTGGGCCTCGACTTTCCTCTAGGGAGACACCTGTACCGCAGGCCCTGCGCTGCAGGTAGAGTTGACCACACCCCTAACCACCAGGGCTGAGCAACAAAGGGCCAATCAGAGCACAACGATTGGTTTGGGCTGGGCATGAGAGCCAATCAGAATGCATGACTGGCAATAAGCCTGTTGCTGGCACCTCTGGGAGAGAGGCACACAGTCTTTTCCCCTGGAGATCCTAGCAGTGAGGATAACAGCAGCCTGGAGCTTTCAGGAGCTACATGGAACCTAAGCAAAAAAGCCAGTGCAGAGGATGGCAGCTCTAAGGAGTGAAGAAACACTGAGTCCCGGTGACATCTTTTGATTCCCTGTATGAAGTTGTACTACTTCTGGACTTCTCAGTTGTGTTTACTAATTAATTTCCTTTTTTTGCTTGAGTTGGCCTATCGGATTATTTATTGATGCGTAATAAAGAACTGTGAAACTAGCTGAAAACAATAAGCATTAACTATCTCACAGTTTCTATAGGTCAGGGGTTGGGAGTGATATAAGCTGGACGGTTCTGGCTCAGGGTCTCTCACTGGATTTCAGTCTGGATGTTAGCAAAGACTCTGAAGGCCTGACTGGGCTTTCACCCATGTGGCTGTGGGCAGAAGGCTTCAGTTCCTTGTCATTGGGCTCTCCATAGGCTGATTGCATGTTCTTACAACATGGTAGCTGACTTCCTCCAAAATGAGTTACTCAAAAGAGCAAGTGAGAAGGGCCTTTTATGGCCTCAATTCTGAAGTGCACATTGTCACTTCCACTTATTCTCTTTGTTAGCAGTGAGTTACTAAGTCCGGTCCAGTTAGAATCATTACTAAGTTACTGATCCCCTCCCACTCAAAGGGAGGGTATGTCTTTACCTCTTGAAGGGAGGAGGACCACCAAAGAATTTGTGGACCTATTTTAAAGCCACCACACCTAGTTTGAGTTTGGTTTTCTGTCACTTGCAATCAATAGGCTTCTGAAAGATATTCAGGAGTTTAGCACTATCGTATTAATACTGTTGTGTCAGATTTTATTTTGGGGGGGCTCCAAAATCACTGTAGATGGTGATTGCAGCCATAAAATTGAAATATGCTTATTCCTTGGAAGGAAAGTTATGACCAACCTAGATAGCATATTCAAAAGCAGAGACATTACGTTGCCAACAAAGGTCCATCTAGTCAAGGCTATGGTTTTTCCAGTAGTCACGTGTGGATGTGAGAGTTGGACTGTGAAGAAAGCTGAGCACCAAAGAATTGATGCTTTTGAACTGTGGTGTTGGAGAAGACTCTTGAGAGTCCCTTGGACTGCGGAGATCCAACAAATCCATTCTAAAGGAGATCAGCCCTGGGATTTCTTTGAAAGGAATGATGCTAAAGCTGAAGCTCCAGTACTTTGGCCACCTCATGCGAAGAGTTGACTCATTGGAAAAGACTCTGATGCTGGGAGGGATTGGGGGCAGGAGGAGAAGAGGATGACGGAGGATAAGATGGCTGGATGGCATCACCGACTTGATGGACGTGAGTTTGAGTGAACTCCGGGAGTTGGTGATGGACAGGGAGGCCTGGTCTGCTGTGATTCATGGGGTGGCAAAGAGTCGCACAAGACTGAGCGACTCAACTGAACTGAACTGAACTGAACTGAACATGGCTTGTGGCAAAACAAACAAAAAACCAGTATCCAAGAAAATGGCAACTAAGCGTATCTTATAAATGCCAATTTGATCCTGTCCTACCTAGGCTCAAAAATCTCCAAAGGCCCTCATTTGTCCTAAAGTCTACATTTCTTTACGTTAGGCATAAAATCCACACAACTGGTCCCTGTGTCCTCACTCCCACGAACTCCCTGCCGCAGAGTCTCTAGGCTGCTTGCCCTCTTCTGAATAAGCCATGTTTCCATGTCTCTATGCCCTGTTCAGGCTGCTCTAAGTTCTCCCTGTAGAACTCCGTTCCTCTCTCAAACCCAACTCAAACATCACCTCCTCTATGAAGATTTCTTTGGCTTTATTCCCCAAAAGGATAATATTGCTTTATTGATGTCGGTGTTAGTTGCTCAGTCGTTTACAACTCTTTGTGATCCCGTGGACTGTAGCCCGCCAGGTTCCTCTGTCCATGGAGTTCTCCAGGCAAGTTGCAGGTTCTTCGTGTTTGTTATATCCAGTTCTTAAATCCATAACCCTGAATGTATGTGCTGTTTCAATCTTTCCTTATTACGCATAAGAAGTTCAGTCGCCCCAGAGAGGTTGAGAAATGTGTTTATGGTCATCTAGCTGATAAGTTGGAGAAGGCAATGGCACCCCACTCCAGTACTCTTGCCTGGAAAATCCCATAGACAGAGGAGCCTGGTGGGCTGCCCTCTATGGGGTCACACAGAGTCAGACACCACTGAAGCAACTTAGCAGCAGCAGCAGCTGGTAAGTAGTAGGACAGACACTGGTACACTCATTTCCTTCTCCAATGTGTGAAAGTGAAATCGCTCAGTCATGTCCAACTCCTAGTGACCCCATGGACTGCAGCCTACCAGGCTCCTCCATCCATGGGATTTTCCAGGCAAGAGTACTGGAGTGGGGTGCCATTGCCTTCTCCTGGTACACTCTAGTTAGTTAGTTATTCCTTCCCCTGCTCCTAAACCACCATGTTCATATACCCTGAGTACAGTTATAGGTGACTCTGGCTCTCCTGAGACACCATGAACTTCTTTGGGGTCCTGGGTCCCCCATCTTGTACAGTGATCCTTCATGGAGCATTTAACTTTATGTGTTAGACACACTTATTAATGTTGTCCATTTTCCAGATAAGGAAAGAAAGCTTCAGAGGAATTAAATAGTCAAGGTCTGACTCTAGGATTCACGCCCTTATAGATAACAGTGCATGAGGCATAGCTCCCGGTATGCATTCATCAGAGGGCACGACTGAAACCTGGGCAGCCGCAGGCACCCCATCCACCACAATCTCCAGCTGGGCTTGGGAGGCTGCTGTGTACCTGCCTCTGGTTGAGCTGGGATTGGAGGGGTCGGGGGCTTACAGACATGAAAAGTGGAAATACTCCAACGGGAAGCCAAGGGCCGGATTCTGGTGCTGACTCAGCTTCCATCCAACCAAGTGACCTTGGGTGGGTCTTTCCACCCCATGGGACCTCCTTTCCTAATGATTGAAGGGAAAGTGGTAAGATTCCAGCAAGCCATGCCAGGTGGGATTTGAGATGATCCCACACAGCAAGGGGCAGTCCAGACCCCTGTGGGGCCCAGGACTCCTCTACAACTGGCATGATGCTTGCTCTGGCTACCAAGGTGGGCCTCTGTCCTAGACTGAGTGAGCTGCCTGTGGGCCAGCCCAGCTTCTAGAGGTACCACTCAGAGTCCTCCATCTCATATAAGAAGCTGAGATGAGCTTTCATCCCATATGCCTCCCCTTAAATGTGTTCAAGTCAAATTCTAGCTGCCATTCTTGTCCTTGCCTAGGACCCCAGAGGAGATGAAGCCCATCTGGAGTTTCTCACAGGCCTCCACCACCTTGGCCAGCCAAACTGTGTTTGGATCAACAACAATTTCATCAACTTATTTCCGCCTCCAACCCTTACTAAATGCATTAGCCCAACAGGAGCCCCAGGGTTGACCTTTGTGGCATCCACTGTATGGCTATTATTAAAGACACAAACAAATAGGGATAATAACTCACAGTGAAATGGTTCTTTAGCCAGAGGGCTAGAGGACTCTGAAACCATGACCTCATGGCCTTCCTGGCACCTTGCCACCAGCCTTTTCTTCAAGTCTCTCTTCCACATTCTGTCTTCTGGGAAGCCCTTCTCCACATTCTCTCTCACTCTATTTTGGCTCTAGCTTAATACCATGTTCCCAGGTTCCAGTCTGGAGGAGAAGCCTCATAAAGGACACTATCCAGGGCTCAAAGATTTTCCTGGCTCCCGTTTGCCTCATCATCCCACATAAATCTCTTACTGACCTGTTTCTCTAGGTGCTCAGAAGAAAGAAGAATTATTAACAGTGAATGTGTTGAAAGTGTTTTCAAACTAAAGATAGGGACTTCCAAGGTGGTCCTGTGGTTAAGACTCCATACTTCCTCTGCAGGAAGCACAGGTTCAATCCCTGGTTGGGAAACTAAGATCCCACAAGCCGCTCAAGGGTGGGTAGGTGGTGGGGGGAGGGAGGGGGCAAATGAAGGATGGAAAAAGAACCTGGGGTAAATGTAATCTTGAAGCTAGTATATTCCTCACCGTGGCTGTTGGTTCCCCCTGCTCCTGGTTGAAAGTGACATGTCTGACTCTTTGAGACCCTATGGACCATATAGTCCATGGAAATCTCCAGGCCAGAATACTGGAGTGGGTAGCCTTTCCCTTCTCTAGACAATCTTCCCAACCCAGGGATCAATCCCAGGTCTCCTGCATTGCAGGTGGATTCTTTACTAACTGAGCTATCAGGGGCCCAAAGTAAAGTATAAGTTATCCCTAGAGAATTATTGATATAAATTTAGCTGTTGGGTGCTGCTATTGATATCTTTATTTTCTTTCATTTCTTTTATTTCATTCTTTCTTTCATTTCTTTTCTTTTCTTTTTCATCTCATTTCCTTTCTTTCTACCATCTGCAAGTCAGAATACATTCACTGTCACATCAAAACTACCCAGACTAGGGCCAAGAAGAAGTTAACCTACCCCCTGCTGCTGCTGCTAAGTTGCTTCAGTCGTGTCTGATTCTATGTGACCCCAGAGACGCAGCCCACCAGGCTCCCCTGTCCCTGGGATTCTCCAGACAAGAACAGTGGAGTGGGTTGCCATTTCATTCTCCAGTGCATGAAAGTGAAAAGTGAAAGTGAAGTCGCTCAGTGGTGGCTGACTCTTCCCATGGATGGCAGCCTACCAGGCTCCTCCTCCTTCCATGGGATTTTCCAGGCAAGAGTACTGGAGTGGGTTGCCATTGCCTTCTCCAACCTACCCCCTAGATCTCTCCATAATATTTTGGAAACTACAGCGGGTCAAAATGTGTGAGCCAAACACCTTTCCCTAAATTATCTTGAAAATAAACCTGCAGGAGAAGATTATCCGAAATGAGAAAGGAAAGTGCAAAGTGATCGGAAAAGAAATAAAGATTAGAGTCTCCAAGAAGTACAGCCTTCTCTACAAAACCATGATGTGGCTTGACAACCAAATGGAATAATGTGGGTTCTGAGATATTTTCAAGTGTTTAAAAAAAGAAGTGACGGCAGAATCAGGGAAGACCAGCATGTGTGTTTAACTCCCCCATAAATATCGATTTGCTCAACTCCCTGTGAAAGAAACAGCAAAAGAATCACAGCTCCTAGATCAAGGTACCTGCTGGCCCACCTGGGGAAGGGTTAGAGACAAAGCTGCCACGTGGACGAGGTAAGCTGCAGAAGGGAGAGTGACACAGTGAGGAAGGGAGAAAAAGAAGTGGGCAGAACTCGAATGAGCCAGAAGGAAGCATGACATGGGGAGAAAGGGAGAAAAGAGGTGAGCAGAGCTAGTATGATCAAGGTTCAGAGAGGGCTGGTGGTGGCCCTGACTGACACACGTTCTCCATCAGCAAAATGGGGACAGTGGCAGTATCTCTGAGGCAAGGTGGTGATGAGTCAGGGTTCTCCAGGGAAACAGAACCAGTAGGATGTATATATAGAGAGAAAGAGACTTGTTACAAGGAACTGGTTCCTGTGATTAAGGAAGTGAGCAAGTCCCAAGATCTGCAGCGTGAGTTGGCAAGCTGGAGAGATGATGGTGTAGTTGCAGTCTGAAGGTCAGCAGCTCAAGAGCCAGGAAGGATCGATGCTTCGGTGTGAGTCCAAGGGCAGAAAAAAGGGCCACCATTGCTGTTTGAAGGCCATCAGGCAGGAAGAATTCTCACTCAGAGGAGGTCAGGGATTTCTACCCTATTTGGCCTTCGACTGACTGGAAGAGGCCTACTCACATTAAAGAGGGTGACCTGCTTCACTCCCTCAAGTCATTTAAATGTTAATCTCATCCAAAAAACACTTTTACGGACATCTCCAGAATAATTCTTGACAAAATGTCTGGGCGTTTGTGGCCTACTCAAGTCGACCTATAAAATTAACCATCAAACAAGGTTACGTTGAGACTGGACCAAATGAACTTGCATCTGTGAATCAATATATTTGTATTCAGGCGCACAGATGGTACCCAGCTGAGTTAATCACTACAACTGTGCCTTGTTCTTGCCCTGAAATTCTCTGTTGTTTCCTAGGTAAAGTACGTCCTGGAACTGAGGGAAGTGGGTGGAGACGGTCCTGGAAGGGGAAGGTAAGGGGAATAGCAACCAGGGAAGTGTTTCTGTTAGTGGCAGAAGGGTGACAGAGCTGGGACCGCAGCCTCTGGGAGACAACGTGAGGCTTTCCTGGCTAACACTTTGTGCTCCCAGTGTAAGGGGCTGGGTTTCAATCCCTGATCTAAGAACTAGATCTCGCATGGCGCAACTAAGATTTCGCATGCTGCAACTAAGACCCAGTGCAACCAAATAAATATTTAAACAGAAAAAGAGACAACTAGAGAAGCTGAAACATAGGGCTCCTAGGGAGGGGGACTGAGGTCAGGCCTTGGCAAGTTGGTGGACTCTCCCGCAGGAAGTCCCAGTGGCGACAACCCATGCCTTGGTTCCTTGAGGCCTGCTTGTTCTATCAGTCTCAGTGCCAGGGCCAGCCAGGAGGGCAACCTATGCTCATATCCCCAGCTATAGCTTATACAAAGCATCATACATACACAGTCCCTATAAGCTTACATGAAACATCAGCATCATACTTACACAGTACCTTTGCTGCTGCTGCTGCTGCTAAGTTGCTTCAGTCGTCCGACTCTGTGCGACCCCATAGATGGCAGCCCACCAGGCTCCCTCATCCCTGGGATTCTCCAGGCAAGAACACTGGACTGGGTTGCCATTTCCTTCTCCAATGCATGAAAGTGAAAAGTGAAAGTGAAGTCGCTCAGTCGTGTCTGACTCTTAGCGACCCCATGGACTGCAGCCTACAAGGCTCCTCCACCCATAGAATTTTCCAGGCAAGAGTACTGGAGTGGGGTGCCATTGCCTTCTCTGACACAGTACCTTTAACATTATATAAAACATCAGCATCATACACACACAGTTCTATAAGGTTTTATATATATATGTATATTTAATTTTAATTTTTTTTACCATCAAAAACACTTTGTATCGGGGTATAGCTCATTAACAATGTAGTGATACTTTCAGGTGAACAGTGAAGGAGCTCAGTCACACACATACATGTGTCTATTCCCCCCAAAACCCCTCTCCCATTCAGGCTGGCACATAACATTGAGCAGAGTTCCATGTGCTATACAATAGGTTTTGGTTGGTTATCCTTTTCAATATAGCATGTGCTAAATATAGTGTGTATATGACGTTCCCAAAGTCCTTAACTATCCCTTAACTATCCCACCACCAACCCCCGGCAACCATGAGTCCATCTTCTAAGTCTGTGAGTCTCTTTCTGTTTTGCAAGCTCGTTTATATTTTTCTTTTTAGATTCCATATGAGCTTTTTAGATGTCATATGAGCTTTCTCCTCCGACTGATTTCGCTCAGTATGACACTGTCTGGGTCCATCCATGTTGCTGCAAATGGCCTTATCACATTCTTTTTAATGGCTGAGTAACATTCATATGTGTGTGTGTATATGTGTGTGAACAGGTAAAGGAGATGTTGGTGTGATGTATGCACCCATCTTCACCCACTCATCTGTCGATGGACATCTAGGTTGCTTCCCTATCTTGGCTGTTGTAAATGGTATTGCAATGAATACTGGGGTGCATGTATCTTTTCATGCTGTATTTTTCTCTGGATATATGCCCAGGAGTGGGATTTCAGAGTCATATGATAGCTCTATTTTTAGTTATTTTAAGGAACCTCCATATGTCCTCCGTAAAACATCATCATTGTACATACACAGTCCCTGTGAAGTTAGGTTATAAGGTTAGATTAAATTAAATTAAATGAGGATACAAAGTCCTTCTTATCAGAAGCTAGCCAGCCACAGAAGCAGCCTCACTCCACAAGCTTCCTCAAAATTCTGGAGGAGGTGCGCAGGGCACCTGCCTCAATCCCTGGGAGGCAGGATCTCCTAGAAGGTTGGATTTCTCACTCCACTATAGTAGGGCCGGGGTCATGGTTCCAGAAGCATGTACTTCTGACAATGTAAGTGCAAGTCGAGAGAAATATTCACAAACATGGACAGGCCTCTCCTGGTTCTGGACCAGACTCCACAGCCCCAAGGCCACATCCTCATGTGGAGCTGAGCAGAGTCAACACCCACGAGTCCCCAGGCATCACCTGTGCCCGGCTTGCCAGCATTCCTTTTGTCACAAGAAATCATACAGTATTGTGGATGGAGACTTCCCTGGTGGTCCAGTGGTTAAGAATCTGCCTTCAGTGCAGGGGGCTGCAGGGAGGACATAGGCTGGATCCCTGATCGGGAACTAGGACCCCACATGCCCCAGGGCAAGTAAGCCTGTGCACCACAACTAGAAAAGCTCCCNTTCGACTGACTGGAAGAGGCCTACTCACATTAAAGAGGGTGACCTGCTTCACTCCCTCAAGTCATTTAAATGTTAATCTCATCCAAAAAACACTTTTACGGACATCTCCAGAATAATTCTTGACAAAATGTCTGGGCGTTTGTGGCCTACTCAAGTCGACCTATAAAATTAACCATCAAACAAGGTTACGTTGAGACTGGACCAAATGAACTTGCATCTGTGAATCAATATATTTGTATTCAGGCGCACAGATGGTACCCAGCTGAGTTAATCACTACAACTGTGCCTTGTTCTTGCCCTGAAATTCTCTGTTGTTTCCTAGGTAAAGTACGTCCTGGAACTGAGGGAAGTGGGTGGAGACGGTCCTGGAAGGGGAAGGTAAGGGGAATAGCAACCAGGGAAGTGTTTCTGTTAGTGGCAGAAGGGTGACAGAGCTGGGACCGCAGCCTCTGGGAGACAACGTGAGGCTTTCCTGGCTAACACTTTGTGCTCCCAGTGTAAGGGGCTGGGTTTCAATCCCTGATCTAAGAACTAGATCTCGCATGGCGCAACTAAGATTTCGCATGCTGCAACTAAGACCCAGTGCAACCAAATAAATATTTAAACAGAAAAAGAGACAACTAGAGAAGCTGAAACATAGGGCTCCTAGGGAGGGGGACTGAGGTCAGGCCTTGGCAAGTTGGTGGACTCTCCCGCAGGAAGTCCCAGTGGCGACAACCCATGCCTTGGTTCCTTGAGGCCTGCTTGTTCTATCAGTCTCAGTGCCAGGGCCAGCCAGGAGGGCAACCTATGCTCATATCCCCAGCTATAGCTTATACAAAGCATCATACATACACAGTCCCTATAAGCTTACATGAAACATCAGCATCATACTTACACAGTACCTTTGCTGCTGCTGCTGCTGCTAAGTTGCTTCAGTCGTCCGACTCTGTGCGACCCCATAGATGGCAGCCCACCAGGCTCCCTCATCCCTGGGATTCTCCAGGCAAGAACACTGGACTGGGTTGCCATTTCCTTCTCCAATGCATGAAAGTGAAAAGTGAAAGTGAAGTCGCTCAGTCGTGTCTGACTCTTAGCGACCCCATGGACTGCAGCCTACAAGGCTCCTCCACCCATAGAATTTTCCAGGCAAGAGTACTGGAGTGGGGTGCCATTGCCTTCTCTGACACAGTACCTTTAACATTATATAAAACATCAGCATCATACACACACAGTTCTATAAGGTTTTATATATATATGTATATTTAATTTTAATTTTTTTTACCATCAAAAACACTTTGTATCGGGGTATAGCTCATTAACAATGTAGTGATACTTTCAGGTGAACAGTGAAGGAGCTCAGTCACACACATACATGTGTCTATTCCCCCCAAAACCCCTCTCCCATTCAGGCTGGCACATAACATTGAGCAGAGTTCCATGTGCTATACAATAGGTTTTGGTTGGTTATCCTTTTCAATATAGCATGTGCTAAATATAGTGTGTATATGACGTTCCCAAAGTCCTTAACTATCCCTTAACTATCCCACCACCAACCCCCGGCAACCATGAGTCCATCTTCTAAGTCTGTGAGTCTCTTTCTGTTTTGCAAGCTCGTTTATATTTTTCTTTTTAGATTCCATATGAGCTTTTTAGATGTCATATGAGCTTTCTCCTCCGACTGATTTCGCTCAGTATGACACTGTCTGGGTCCATCCATGTTGCTGCAAATGGCCTTATCACATTCTTTTTAATGGCTGAGTAACATTCATATGTGTGTGTGTATATGTGTGTGAACAGGTAAAGGAGATGTTGGTGTGATGTATGCACCCATCTTCACCCACTCATCTGTCGATGGACATCTAGGTTGCTTCCCTATCTTGGCTGTTGTAAATGGTATTGCAATGAATACTGGGGTGCATGTATCTTTTCATGCTGTATTTTTCTCTGGATATATGCCCAGGAGTGGGATTTCAGAGTCATATGATAGCTCTATTTTTAGTTATTTTAAGGAACCTCCATATGTCCTCCGTAAAACATCATCATTGTACATACACAGTCCCTGTGAAGTTAGGTTATAAGGTTAGATTAAATTAAATTAAATGAGGATACAAAGTCCTTCTTATCAGAAGCTAGCCAGCCACAGAAGCAGCCTCACTCCACAAGCTTCCTCAAAATTCTGGAGGAGGTGCGCAGGGCACCTGCCTCAATCCCTGGGAGGCAGGATCTCCTAGAAGGTTGGATTTCTCACTCCACTATAGTAGGGCCGGGGTCATGGTTCCAGAAGCATGTACTTCTGACAATGTAAGTGCAAGTCGAGAGAAATATTCACAAACATGGACAGGCCTCTCCTGGTTCTGGACCAGACTCCACAGCCCCAAGGCCACATCCTCATGTGGAGCTGAGCAGAGTCAACACCCACGAGTCCCCAGGCATCACCTGTGCCCGGCTTGCCAGCATTCCTTTTGTCACAAGAAATCATACAGTATTGTGGATGGAGACTTCCCTGGTGGTCCAGTGGTTAAGAATCTGCCTTCAGTGCAGGGGGCTGCAGGGAGGACATAGGCTGGATCCCTGATCGGGAACTAGGACCCCACATGCCCCAGGGCAAGTAAGCCTGTGCACCACAACTAGAAAAGCTCCCATACACTTCAGCTAGAGAAAAGCCCCGGCATGCTGCAACAAAGACTCAGTGTAGCAAAAAAAAAAAAAAAGAATTTACTGTGGGTGATGAGCAACGCTTTGAGAACTGGGCAGAAGGCAAAGACTGTCATTCCCCTGCTGTCCCTGCTGGGACCCCACACTCAGGAATCATTCCCCTGCTGTCCCTGCTGGGACCCCACACTCAGGAAAGCCATCTGGGTGAGATCGGATGAACACGGCCAGAGGGAGCAAGGGGCAGGTGGGCAGGGGCTTAACACTCAGCTCTAGAGTGTGGTCCCTGTGCCACCCTGAGCTAGTTACCCAGCCTCTCTGGGTCTAATTTATCCTCTCTTCTGAAGACAACCCTTCTCATCCTTGGCTAAAATCACCTGATGAACTTCAAAAAGACAACCACACCTGGACCCCGAGCCAGATGGACAAAATTAGACTCTCTGGGGGTAGAACCCACGAACCGGTAAGTTAGAAACATTCCAGGTGATTCTAATGTGCACGTCCATCTTTTCTCTTTCCCAGTCTCTAATTCACTGGTTTGGCAATCAGATAGCCAGGCTTCTAGGATGCAGTGGCATGGAGACCAGTAGTGATGAGACCGATTTACATGGCTCCAGAATTCAAGTTTGGAGTCACAGGAGCAAATTACAAGGAGGCAGATTTAGGATGAGACTCAGAAGAAATTTCTGACCATTCCTGAAATGCCTTTTCTGGAATTGGCTTAATAATGATCAGTCTATGAACCATATAAGATGATCCACCGTGTGTGAATTTATATTGAACAAGCCTGATTTTGCAGAGATAGATAAATTACCTAGCTTAGCAGACTTTACTCCAAATAGCTTTTGATTGTTTCCAAAAATCAAACCCATCCCCAAGAGCGATCACAGAGTCACTTCCCACAAGTTCCTTAACCTCTGAGTGTCCGGGGCTCCCTGACCTAAGAGGACTGGGAGGCTCACCCACTTGCCTCACCTGGGTGAGATTTCAGTGAAATAAGAAAGGAATGTGAATGCTCCAGATTCTGCCAGTTGAAACTAAATGAAGGTAAATCCTCATGCCATCGGTGAGGATCTGAAAAATGGCATTCATTCCTGGTTCTGAAAGCAGGACCTGGACTGGAGAGCTCTGGGCCTGGGTTGGACTCTAGCATCATTGCCGAGAACTGACCTGACTTGACCTCCCTGGATCGCAGTTTCCTCATCTATTAATGGAATTGGGAGGGTCAACTGGGAAATACTTACACAGATCTTAGCACAGAGTCTGACATTTGGCAAATGCTCCATACACACTGATACCTTGTCAATCATTATCACCCTTGAAGTAAATCCCTACATTTTGACTGTTTTGAAGGGGACCAGGCTTGCCTGGATGTGTAAGTCTTGGAATGTTTGTTAGAAAACCTGCCCCACCTCTCTGTGGTCACAGCTTCCGGAAAGTGTTGATTTCCATTCAAGTCCCAGGCCTTTGGCTCAGGAGCTCCACTCCTGTGTATCTTGTCTGAGCGCAAGAACAGAAGCCAAGGCAAGCGTTTGCTTTGGAACAAAGAAGGAACAAGGCTGGGTTTCTGGAGGCACTCGCCATTTCCGAGGAAGGAGTCATTAGGTTCTCATAAGATGAAGTGGTGAAGCAGAGTCTATTTTCCTCAACTTTCTTGCACAGCTCCTGTGGGTCAGGAGAGGGTGGAGGGAGGTACCAGAGCCCTCCACAACCAGGCCTAGATTTTGAAAATGGACTTGCATATCTTGTGTGTTTTCCAAGGTTAGGCTAAAAACATTTCCAAGTTGCTTGCTCCCATCTTCTTCTTCATAACTGGATAAGTGTGTGCGTGCGTGCGTGTGTGTATGTGTGAAACTCAGTATGTGTGTAGGGCAAATACTGCTGGGGAAGGTGTCCAGGTGAGCAATCCTGAGTCACTGGCTCTGGAAAATACCACCAGAGCCCAGACATAACTTTCTAAAGGCTCCTCTCCCTCACTGTGGGATTCAAGAAACTGCTTTCCTGATGGAGCTGAAAGTATCAGCCTGGTTGCAGAAACCCCCACACAGAACCACCCCCCAAACACACCCAGCCAACACTGAGAAGGGATAGCTGATTTTCCATGGGCGTTTTGTTTCTCCTCCTTCAGCATTCAGATTTATGTTTTGCTTCTAGAACCACCATCATTTCATTAAACTCCACTCAAAAAAAAGGAGAGGGCAGCCACAGCTCAGAATTTTGTTTTGAATTTGTTTTCTTATTTTGTTGTTGTTAGAGTCAAAGCACAGACCAGGTGAGGTTCAGAGGTGCTACTGCATGTTGATATTCCCAAAGGTTTCTTTCGTGCCACTTGGCACTGAGAGGCAAGAGTACATTCTTCCCAGCACCGCCCCCAACCCCCATCTCTGCCCTTCTCCCTGCTGTGGATGGAGGCTGCTGGTGGCAATGGTTCAGGGAGAGTGGAGCTGTCGCAGCTGGTTGTACGCAGAAGGTGGATGCCGGGGGCTGTCGGTGCTATATCTCTCAACAAACCCATGTTACTGCCCTAGGATTTCCATGGAAGGAACTGGGAAGCGTGGAGAGAGAGAACTCATAATACGTAATACCTGCTGCTCAATAAGGATTGTGCGCTTCCATGAGAAACTACTCACATCTCTGCTATGCTCCAGAGGTCCCTGGGAAGGTCTAGTCAGGTAGCCTTGTGCGATTTTGCCAAGAATAACCATCTTGCTAGGGGTGGGCAAGAATCAAACATTTAGAGAGTCCCTTCCAGGAGCCAACATTGAGCTAACAACCAGACACAAGTTCTCTTATTCAATCTTCGCCACAGCCAGGTAAGACAGGGAGGGGAAACCGAGACTCATGTTGCGTTTCAGTCAGGAGAGGCAAGGCTGTGCTGTAGTAACAAACAGTCTGAAGAATCTCAGTGGTTCTATGCGATTAGAGTGTACTTGCCACTCACAGAAGCCTTCCATGCTTCCAAACTCCAGAAGCCGTCCATACTCCAAAACGCTGACTACTTTGACCTTTTGGCCCACCATGTCAACTCAAGGCCTCCACTGTAATTGCCATGGCAGGGGAAGAGAGAGACTGGAAGACTGTGCCTGAGTTTCTCCTTCAGCCTAGAAGTGAACGGTTGCTGCCAGTTCAGTTGCCAGAACTAGTACTATGTCTCCACACGCCTACTGAGTCTTCCACGTGCCAGGAAGGGCACAGGATATTGGTGAGCATAGGCGATACTGCCCGCAGGAAGGTTTAATACCTAGCAGGAAGTAGTGGGGCTTCCCTGTTGTCTCAACGGATGAAGAATTTGCCTTCAGTGCAGGAGATACAGGAGATGCGGGTTTGACCCCTGGGTCAGAAAGATCCCCTGGAGGAGGAATGGCAAACCCACTCCAGTATTCTTGCCTGGGAAATCCTATGAACATGGGAGCCTGGTGGCTGCAGTCAGAAGGGTCACAAAGAGTTGGACACGACTGAGCAACCAAGCACAAGGTAGCAGCTGGCAGAACTAAGATATCAAGTGAGCTCTGCCTGGAATCAAAGCTCAAACTCTGCCCATGACACTTGGAGCCAGTAAGAGGACTCCTTCCCTCCAGGCTCAGTTAGCAAGCAGGCCTGTGTGAGCATCCTTGCATAACCTGCTGGGGATGAAAGTGAAAGTGAAAGTCACTCAGTTGTGTCCAGCTCTTTGTGACCCCATGGACTGTATAGTCCATGGAATTCTCCAGGCCAGAATACTGGAGTGGGGAGCCTTTCCCTTCTCCCAACTCAGGGATCTTCTTCCCAACTCAGGGATCGAATCCAGGTCTCCCGCATTGCAGGCAGATTCTTTATCAGCTGAGCCACAAGCATGCCCAAAGGCAGTCATTAAATAGCAGTAATAGATTCCTATATTTATACAAAGCGTCCCCGGTTTTCAAGGCTTCTTAAAGTATGTTGGTTCACCAAACCCTTAAAACAACATAACCAAACAAAAAGGGAAAATTTTGTATCCTCGCCTCTCAAGAAACTGAAACCGGAAAGAAACTGGCCATAGTAGAGCTAGTCATTGAAAAACCCAAACTAGAACTTAATTTATATACAACCTCATCTGAAGCTCTTCCCAACCCATCCTACTCTCTGTAAGTTCAGTCTGGAAAGACCCCTCCTTTCTACCCAGACTATCTCCCCTCCTCTAAAATGGCACTCTCAGGACACCACACCCTCGGTGGACCCTCTTCTGGGGGATGTTATTATTAATGCATGCAAAGCAATTAATGTGTCACACTGTGCAGACTTAGGTTTAAGAACATTTGAGACAGAATTAACTTTTTAATTGTTATTGGATTATAGTTGCTTTCGAATGTTGTGTTGGTTTCTGCTGTACAGCAAGGTGAATCAACCGTATGTATACACAGGTCCCCTCTTTTTTGGACTCCCTTCCCATTTAGGTCACCACAGAGCATTGAGTAGAGTGCCCTGTGCTGTATAGCATGTTCTCATTAATTATCTATTTTATACATAGCATTAACAGTGTATGTATGTCAATCCCAATTGCCCAATTCCTCCCACTCCCCCTTCCCTCTTTTTTTAAAAAAATTTAATTTATTTAAATTGGAGGCTAATTACTTTACAATATTGTAGTGGTTTTTGCCATACATTGACAGAATCAGCCACAGGGTTACATGTGCTCCCCATCCTGAGCCCCCACCCACCTCCATCCCCATCCCATCCCTCTGGGTCATCCCAGTGCACTAGCCCTGAGCACCCTGTCTCATGCATCAAACCTGGGCTGGCGATCTGTTTCACATATGATAATACACACGTTTCAGTGCTATTCTCTCAAATCATCCCACCCTCGCCTTCTCCCACAGAATCCAAAAGACTGTTCTTTACGTCTGTGTCTCTTTTGCTGTCTCGCATACAGGGCCCCTCTTCCCTCTTGATGCCCATAAAACCATGGAACTCTTGACAGACTTGCACGCCATCCTTGCGCGGGGGCCATGCTCATCTTCTCTATGTTATTCCAGTTTTAGTATATGTGCTCCTGAAGCGAGCAACATTTGAGACAAAACATAGATAACAGGCAGAGCTGGGTGAATGAGAGAGTCTAGAAAGTCTGTCTTGAGAAGCCACTAGCTTGTTGAGTTGTGGATAAAGAGGGAATTCATTTCCGATGGAAATTCTTTCTTTTAGCTCTCATTCCTTTGTTCTAATCCATTGCATTTTTGTTTTGTTTCCTGACCAAGTTGCACAGCTTGTGGGATCTTGGTTCCCTGACCAGAGATCGAACACAGACCCTCAGCAGTGAAACCATGAAGTCTTAACCACTGGACCACCAGGGAATTCACTAGTCTATTACATTAAAAAATTTGCTAAATGCCTTTCCCTGTACTATTCCTTTTAACTTCCTGAACAATTCTGTTAGGGAATTGAGAACTTAGTCAGGTCTTTCTTCTCATTGGACAAAAAACTGAAACCTACAGAAGATGAAGTGACTTGTCAAACATCAGAGCAGGCCAGAGCCTGAACTCAAACAAAGAGGCAAAAATGTTAAAGAGGAATAACGGTCGATATTTGTGCAACAGTGGTGAAACCATCACATTTAGAGCTAGCTGGCAGTCTCTAAATTAATCCATTTTATAAAAATCAGGTTTTTAGTATGAAATACTTCATACATACTATGGAGCTTAAATACACATATATGATATTTAGAATAATAGAACACTGTATCTACCACCCTGCTTATGTCCAGTGTTCTAAAACAATAGGTCACTTCAAGCTATAAAAATAGCTTGCAGGGGATATGGGTTTGACCACTGGTCAGGGAACTAAGATCCCACGTGGCACTTAAGCCAGTGCCTTCTGGAGCCTGCATGCCACAATGAAAGATCCTACCTGCCACAACAAAGACCTGAGGCAGCCAAATAAATGAATATTAAAAAAAAAAAAAAGACAAACTCTTGGCTCAAAATTCAAATCACCCAGAAGATGGAAACTTTTAAGTCTCTTTTCTCATCCTGTCAACCTCTGAATCCCATTCTCCAAGGATAACTGCTGTCAACAATTGGACACTAAATCTTAATTACATTCATTCTGGAAACAATCCAGACATATATATAATATATATATATATATATATCAAGAGTCATAAAAATGTCTAACTTTTGGTCCCATCACCCCACTGTAGGCATTTATCTCAGGAAAAGACCTCTCCGGATGCTCTTCTCATGGCCAAGCTCATTCCCACACAAGTCCTTGCCCTTGTTATTTTCTCTGTCTGGAAGCCTGTCCCTCCAGATTTGCTCATGGTTGGAAGCCCTTCAAGTCTCAGCTCAGATGTCAATGCCTCTGACAGGTTGCTGGTGGTCACCTCTCTAGACTGGCTCCATCAGAATCAAGTGGCACAGAGTAGGAACATATATTTCGAGTTGAGAGGATAAATGTCCACTCATGAAACCACCACTGGACTACTTAGATAAGGAGTATTACTTGACTCACTTTGGAACCCAGGAAGCTACTTCTGCAAAGAAACAGTCCTTGCAGAGGGTTTCAAGACTTTTAAGTAACCGGCAGTGTGGGAAGCACCAGCCAGGGGCCATCCTGTCCTTTCTTGCAGCATCAGAAAGGCTGCCTTTCAGATGCAGATAGCGCATTGTGGGCCATCTGCCCTCCCTCTCAACCCTGTTCATCCTTGGCTTCTAAAACAAACAAGTGGTAAAGAAGCTCTGCTGGGTGAGAGTCTCTGTCAAAACAACACCTAGTCCTACTTAATTAAGATGAATAATTTGAGCACTCTCAAATCAGACAATGGAAACATTAAGATTTTCCACAAAAACAGAAGCTTGGCCAAGTGGGAGGGACCCCCCAGAAGCCTCCACAGCCTTCTGAGTTGGGGGTGGGGGTGGAATGTCTTGCTTAGCCTGGGGGTAGGGAGGTAGGGAGAAGAGGTGAGAAAGGGAAGCCTAGATCTTAATCTAGTACCACAAACCCTCTTTTTCCCTCACAGCAAAGTGAAACATATTTACTATAGAAGAGTCAAAAGAAAAATCAAGCCTCACATAATCGGGCCATCCAGAAAGGCAATATTTTGTAATGTGCGGTGTTTTTTGTTTTCTCTTTTTTTCTTTAGCATAATTATATTTTAAAAAACCAGAATGTGGTTATGCTATATACTTACTGCCTTATAAACTGCTTTTTTCACTTAATAATATATTGTAAACGTTTTCCCATGACATCCAATACTACTCAACACTTTTTTTTTTTTTACAGCTATTTAGTATCTCCTTGTACGGCTGTATCATCAACCAGCACCCTGTCATTGGAGATTTAGGTTGTTCCCTGTTTTTATAGGCAGCTTGTTAATAGCTGTTTTTGAAATGCACCCTTGATTATTTCCTTGGGACTAATTCCCAGAAGTGTCAAAGGGTATGTAAAATTCTAAGAGTTTTTACATACAACTGCTGTGGACAGTATATTTATATGTTGAAGAGCATTAATAAATGTGGTTGACTACCTTATTTTTGGTCTCTTCACCTCTGTTTTTACAGAATGTAGTGATAGTGAGCTAGGAATAGTATACAAAGTTTACATTCAGATGGGAATTTCTGTCTTTAAAGGAACTTATATTTAAGAAAATCTTTTCATTTTTGATCTGGAGAAACATGAAGCAAGTCCATTAAACAGAAAAAAATGATTTATTAATTGATCAGATAAATTAAAGATAGAAAATTACTGGGAGACCCTGATCTTCCTTATTTTCTCTCATTACTAATTACTTAATTATTTAATGTATTAACTTTGCCACATGTACATTTATGTTTCATGTTTGCTTTTTATGGCAACGCTAATGACTGATTGCCCAGTAGCCCTTTCCAACCTCCTTCTCTGTTTTCTGCTTCCTACTATGGACAATGAAAAAGCCAAAACATCCCAGACTCCCTAGCAGGAGAGGGTGACAAATTTTTGCCCAGTAAGAACCAAGGGGACATCTCTTGCAGGGATCTGGGAAAGTTTTTCCCATTTGACAAAAGGAGAGAGTTCACAAAACAAGCTCTTATCACCTTGGTCCTGAACCCCATTCCCAGTTGTTGAATATTGTCATGTTGGTGCATAAGACTCTAGGAGCTGTGGCAGCCATTTTATAACCATGAGGCAATAAGCATCAGAATTTAAAAAAAAAAAAAAAAAAACTCTAATAATGGTTGGTCCTCAATTATATCAGGGAGGCTATTGAATATACCCTAGATTTAACTCTCCAGATAAATATCTTCATGGCTTAAGTTAGTGGTTCTCAACATTAGTGCTTAGATTAGCACATCAGAATTAGTTGGGAATTTTGTTAAAGTAAGACTGATTCCATAGGTTTGAGATTCTGTATTTTTATCAAGATCCCAGTGATGCTGCTAGTTCAGGGACCACACTTTGAGTAGCACAGCATCACCATTTTATTGGCATGAGGCTTCTTAATTGGTACATCCTTTTTCTGGGTTCAAAGATCACCCTCATTATTTCACTATTTCCAAGTTATTTCACTATTTGGGAATTATTTCATTATTTGGAAACAATGAAATGGAAGGAAGAAGTCTTTCCTGATGAGGGTCCATTAGCCCCTCTGAATCACCAGTTCCCCAGTCAGGACTGGAGGATTCCTAAATTAATGCAACATCCAGGAGTGAAGTCCTGGGTCCTGAAGCTGCAGACTGTTTTCAGATGTGCTGTCTTGCACTTGCTGTCCTGGTCAGACAGGCTTTTCTGACCAGACCCACCTAGACAGATTCAGTCTTAAAAAGAGGGGCTGTACCTAGAGCTCAGCCTTTCTTTCAGGACCTTCCTCAACCTGCTGCCATCTTGGCTCTGCTGGTCAGGTAACATCTTTCTCTTTGGTTGCTAAAATCAGGCTTCTGAAAACAGTGACGGTGAAAGTCCAGGCCACAGAGAAAGAATGCCGGCAGAAGCCCTCCACTTCCTTCAGGTTGTCCACGTGTTTACCCTGTCCTCCCTCTTTCCTTCCAGTCTCAGGGAAGACATGCCAGCCTCCTGCCTGACACAGCAGTCCCCAGTCTGTCACCTCTGCTGCGCTGAAACCTCTCGGCAAGGCCATCCGTGACTGTTCCAGTTCTCCTTCTCCCTGCAGGTCCAGTGGGCTAGTTTGTCATCCTGTTTCTCTATTTCCTTCTACAGCAAAATCCCTAGGGCATATTGGCCTGCCCTTGTACCTCCATCTCCTTCCCAGCTCACTTTTGTGAGGCCTAAGCCCCCATCACTCCTCTCAGCTCTCTTGGCAAGGTTGCCCAGGACCTGCAATTTAGCTATTTAAGAATTCTTGGTTGGTCCCTATCTTACCGGCCAATCATCACAGTTGTGACACAGTTAAGCCCTCCCTCGTTCCTGCCTGTCTGAGCTTACTCACATCAGCATACCCCACTTACCTGACTTCACCTTTACTCACTGGCTCCTCTTTTACAGTGTCCCAGGCTGGTTCAGCTACCTCTTCCTGAAGACCTCTCCATGGTAGAAGCCCGGGCCCCGGTCCTCACTCCCCTTCTCCCTTCTAAGTTTCTCCAGGATCCCACCTCTTCCATGGCTGTCAGTTCCATCTACAGCTGATGAAATTTATCTCCAGTCTTACCTCCCAACCCTGGCCCCACCCCGGTCCAGACTCTTAGCCTTATATCTTCAATTGCCCACTCAACATCTCCACTGGGGTAGCTAGCTAATGGGCACCTCAAACTTCATGTGTGCCAGAGTTCTTTTTTGTTTTAATTTTTTTTTTAATGTGGACCATTTTTAGTCTTTATTGAATTTGTTACAACATTGCTTCTGTTTTTTGTTTTTGATTTTTTGGCCATGAGGCATGCAGGATCTTAGCTCCCAGACCTCCTGCATTGAAAGGTTAAGTTTTAACCTCTGGACTGCCAGAGAAACCCCCCAAACAGAATTTTTAACTTCCCCTCACCTGCAGCATTGACTTAGAAGCTCATGTGGCAGAACTAGGAATCACATTGCCTTCTCTTTGCTCATTTGTTATCGTTCAGTAGCTTTGCTATGTCTGACTCTTTGCGACCCCATGAATTGCAGCACGCCAGGCCTCCCTGTCTATCACCAACTCCCAGAGTTCACTCAGACTCACGGCCATCGAGTCAGTGATGCTATCCAGCCATCTCATCCTCTGTTGTCCCCTTCTCCTCCTGCCCCCCAATCCCTCCCAGCATCAGAGTCTTTTCCAATGAGTCAACTCTTCGCATGAGGTGGCCAAAGTACTGGAGCTTCAGCTTCAGCATCGTTCCTTCCAAAGAAATCCCAGGGCCGATCTCCTTCAGAATAGACTGGTTGGCTCTCCTTGCAGTCCAAGGGACTCTCAAGAGTCTTCTCCAACACCACAGTTCAAAAGCATCGATTCTTCAGCGCTCAGCTTTCTTCACAGTCCAACTCTCACAGCCATACATGACCAATGGAAAAACCATAGCCTTGACTAGATGGACCTTAGTTGGCAAAGTAATGTCTCTGCTTTTGAATATGCTATCTAGGTTGGTCATAACTTTCCTTCCAAGGAGTAAGCATCTTTAATTTCATGGCTGCAATCACTATCTACAGTGATTTTGGAGCCCCCCAAAATAAAGCCTGACACTGTTTCCACTGTTTCCCCATGTATTTCCCATGAAGTCATGTCCAACTCTGTGCAACCCATAGATGGCAGCCTATGAGGCTCCTCTGTCCCCGAGATTCTCTAGGCAAGAATACTGGAGTGGGTTGCCATTTTCTCTCCAATCCATGCATGCGTGCTAAGTTGATTTAGTTGTGTCCGACTCTGTGCGACCCTATGGACAGCAGTGAACCAGGCTCCGCCGTCCACAGGATTCTCGAGGCAAGAATACTGGAGTGGGTTGCCATTTCCTTCTCCAATAGCTTTGGCTAGACGGATCCTTGTTGGCAAAGTGATATCTCTGCTTTTTAATATGCTGTCTAGGTTTGTCAGAGCTGTTCTTCCAAGGAGCAAGTGTCTTAATTTCATGGCTGCAGTCACTGTCCTCAGTGATTTTGGAGGCCAAGAAAATAAAGTCTGTCACTGTTTCCATTTTTTCCCCATCCATTTGCCATGAAGTGATGGGACTCTTTATTCTTGCTCACCTCCATTTTATTATCAAATCCTGTCAGCTCAACTTTCAAAATACATCAGCAACTTTCCAATCCATTGTTACTAGCACGTCCTAATTGAATTCCCTACTCGAACCTCTCTATCCCTGACCCACAACAGTGGCCTCCTGGAAGGGCGTAACTGCCAGTTGTCTGTTCTCTAAATGACAGCCAGAATTATCTTTGCAAACCTAAGCCAGCTCTTGGCACTCTTCTGTCCAGAACCTCTGTCACCTCTGGACAGACACACAGGAAAAGGTCAGGTTCCAGATGCCTGGTGACACGGCCCTGCCTATCTCTCCACCCCCATGGGCTACCACACTCTCCTTCCCTCTGCTGGAGCCATCCTGACCTCCTCATTATGCCCCAGGCATGCCGAATTCCTTCTGTTGGCAGAAGCTCCACAGCTTCCCCGGATCTGCTTGGCCCACTTCCTTCCCTCAGGCTTCTGCTCACTGTCTTTATTTTAATTTAGGCCACACCACATAGCTTGAGGAATCTTAGATCCCCAACCAGAGACTAAACCCTGGGCCATGGTAGTGAAAGCGCTGAGTCCTAACCTCTGGACCACCAGAAAAGTGCACTTCAGTGTCTTTATTTCTAAAGTCTCCCTCTGCAGGCCTGGATAACAAGATAGCGGAGGAGTAGGTAGACGTGGAGTACATCTCTCTCCACAGTACATCAGAAATACACCTTCAGACACAGAAGTACATGCAGAACACCAGCTGAGAGAGGACAGGAGAACCTGACCAGTGGAAAAGCACATATCAGTTCAGTTCAGTTCAGTCCCTCAGTCGTGTCCGACTCTTTGCGACCCCTTGAATTGCAGCATGCCAGGCCTCCCTGTCCATCACCAACTCCCGGAGTTCACTCAGACTCATGTCCATCGAGTCAGTGATGCTATCCAGCCACTTCATCCTCTGTTGTCCCCTTCTCCTCCTGCCCTCAATCCCTCCCAGCATCAGAGACTTCTCTGATGAGTCAACTCTTTGCGTGAGGTGGCCAAAGTACTGGAGCTTCAGCGTTAGCATCACTCCTTCCAAAGTAATCCTAGGGCTGATTTCCTTCAGAATGGACTGGTTGGATCTCCTTGCAGTCCAAGGGACTCTCAAGAGNTAGGCTTGGATTACCGTGATGCTGAATGGTTTGACTTGGAGACAAATAGAGATCATTCTGTCATTTTTGAGATTGCATCCAAGTACTGCATTTCAGACTCTTTTGTTGACCATGATGGCTACTCCATTTCTTCTGAGGGATTCCTGCCCACAGTAGTAGATATAATGGCATCAGCGAACTAAAATAGACTGGAATGGGTGAATTTTTTCCCCTTAGGCCACCCCATATGGCATGTGGAATCTTAGTTCCTAACAAGGAATTGAACCAATGACCCTGGGATCAGGAACATGGAATCTTAACCTCTGGACCACCAGGGAAGTTGCTTTCAAGACTATTTATTGAACTCCCACCATATGCTCAGTCTTTTTTTGAGAGTAAGTCTAACACAATCCTTGCCTCATGGAGTTTACCATCTAGTTGGGAGACAGACGGATAGTGCATAGATGACACACAGATCAATGTATTAGAACAGTTTTGGCCTTGGGGCAGATTGAAGGATTTCAGGCACCTCTCCTCTTGCTGTCTTATAAAATAGCTGCATAAAATATAAGTGATACACTTGGAAATACACAGCGGATTTCAGAAAGAAGTAAGGCATTCCAGAGATAATGTGAGAACTCCAAGCCAGCCTGAGGAGGGAGAGCTGAGCCTATTCCTGGGGTTTTGACTAGATAAAGGACATTTAAGTCATGGAGCCTAGACTTCTAAGGCCCCTTTAAAGATAGGAGGCAGCCCTAGGCTGTTTGAGGCAGGAAAGCAGGAACTTATCCCTCTAAACTTATCCTTTAAAGGCTTAGAGACTTAAAGAGAGAACTAGTCAGGAAAAAAGAAGGCTGGGAAAACTCTAGCAACCAGGCCTGTAGGAGGAGCAACAAAATTTTCTCATTGTCATGAGCTTGTTTGGGAGAAAAGTTCCTGGGAAAGATGGAAGGTCCATGCATGCCCCACATAGCTGGGATAGCCAGATTGCTCCCATTGTTTCCCCTCCTTGGTGTGCCCGGGTCCTGAGACTCCTGTGCCAAAAAGTTAACATAAAAGTTAGTCCAGAACTTAGGGCCCTGACAGAAGCAAAATCTAAAGCACTCTGTGAGGACATTTTCACAGACATCCCACAACAAAACAACTTCCACTAAAGATGAGATCCCACTCAAAAATTACAGTTCCCAGATGGAAACAAGCCATCGTAAGAAATTAACAGTAAATACAAAAACATTTTTAAAAAATACAAAAATATTCACCCCCTAAGAAGTGGCAATAATACCAAAAACTTGAAAACATACACATTTGAAGTGATTATTAAGAATTTTTTAAAGAAAAGAAACAATGACAAAGAATAGGATACTTTGGGGGGCTGAAATTGATGGAATACAAGCCAAATAGAAGTTTTAGAAATGAAAAACACAGTTTTAATAGATCATTTATTAAAATGGGTAGTTTGAACATCAGAGTAAGGCACAGCTAAAAAGAGCAGGTTGGATGATACCTCTGGAAAAAAATCACTCTGACAGTATTACAGTGAGAAAAAGAAAAATAGAGAACCAGCTATGGCTAAGAGACACAGAGGGGAAAAATGACAAGACGTAGAACACTCTTGCCTGGAAAATCTCATGACGGAGCNTAAAATGGGTAGTTTGAACATCAGAGTAAGGCACAGCTAAAAAGAGCAGGTTGGATGATACCTCTGGAAAAAAATCACTCTGACAGTATTACAGTGAGAAAAAGAAAAATAGAGAACCAGCTATGGCTAAGAGACACAGAGGGGAAAAATGACAAGACGTAGAACACTCTTGCCTGGAAAATCTCATGACGGAGCAGCCTGGTAGGCTGCAGTCCATGGGGTCTCGAAGAGTCGGACATGACTGAGTGACTTCACTTTCACTTTTCACTTTCATGCATTGGAAAGGAAATGGCAATCCACTCCAGTGTTCTTGCTTGGAGAATCCCAGGGACAGGGGAGCCTGGTGGGCTGCCGTCTATGGGGTCACACAGAGTCGGACATGACTGAAGCGACTTAGCAGCAGCAGCAGCAGAACACATTAGCTAGCGTACTCAGAAGAACAGAGCGAGTGGGAGACAAGCAATACTTGAAGAATTAATGGCTGCTGCTGCTATTTAGTTGTTAAGTCAACTCTTTGCAACTCCATGAACCCCATGGAGCTTGCCAGGCTCCTCTGTCCATAGGATTTC
Organism: Neotragus moschatus; assembly: GCA_006410615.1. Taxonomy (NCBI): domain Eukaryota; kingdom Metazoa; phylum Chordata; class Mammalia; order Artiodactyla; family Bovidae; genus Neotragus; species Neotragus moschatus. Next base: position 1,621,550 of record SJYA01001562.1, on the reverse strand, counting down.
CCAGGCAGGAATACTGGAGTGGGTTGCCATTTCCTTCTGCAGGGCATCTTTCTGACCCAGGGATTGAAACTGGGTCTCCTGCTTGGCAAGTGGATTCTTACCACTGAGCCACCTGGGAAGCCCAAATCATGGCTGAGAATTGATCAAAATTGAAGAAAAACCTGAAGTTCAGATAAGCACCCCAACCCAATTTCTGAGAATAACACAAATTCACACCTTAAGCACACAGTGGAAAATGAAGAGAACAGCAAAGCTAAGCAGATTAATATTAGAAAATGTCATAGTTCTCTGAGGGAGGAATTCACAGTCCTAGAATAGCATGTAAGTAGGAAGCAGAAGAGGGCAGAGGGTGCTGATCTTGCCTAGAGGTCAGGAAAAGCGTGATCATTAATTTTACATGTTAACTTGGCTAGGCTATGGTACCCAGTTGTTTGGTCAAATATCAGCTTATATGTTTCAGTGAAGATGTGATTAGCATTTACAGGGGCTTCCCTGGCAGTTCTGTGGTTAAGACTCCCCCCTTCCACTGCAGGGGGCATAGGTTCAATGCCTGGTAGGTACATTGATCCCACAGGCCACCAGGTATGGCCCAAAAAGAAAAAAACCAACATTTACCATCAGTGAATTTTAAGGAAAGCAGCACTTCATATTGTGGGTGGGCCTCCTCTAATTAACTGAAGCCTTTACAAGCAAAGGCTGTGGCTTCAGAAGGAATTCCTGCTTCAAGGCTGCAACATAGAAACCTTCCTTGTCTGAGTTTCCAACTTGCTTCCCTGTGGATTTCGGACTCAGGACTGCCACATGAACTCTTATGAGAATTTCCAGTTGGCCGACCTGCCCTACAAGTTTTAGACTTATCTCTCCCTACAACCATGTGAGCAAATTCCTTAAATCTCTCTATATATCTATAGAGATAGAGATGGGGATGACAGAGATACTCTTTCTTTGAAGAACCCTGACTCATACAGAGGCAGCTGGGTGTTTGAGTGGGTCTGAAGGCTGAGGACACGTTAGTTACGTGAGAGAGGGACAGAGGGAGACGAAGAGCTTTGCAGGAAGAAGCGATGGCTCAAGCCCAGGCCACGCATCCAGGGACAGATGAGAAAAGTGAAACACGATCACACCAAACCTCGAACATATTTGGGACTTTTTCCTAGGAGTAGCCAAAGTCTGGGTGCAGTTATAAGTGGTGGGTGCCCACAGTTACAGAGCAGACGTGCCGAGGCTGGGGTCTTAACCGGGTGTCTCTACCCTAGAATCCATGTCGAAATTTCCATAGCACCATCCCCCTCTCACAGAAACCAGTTGAGGACGTTTGCCGTTATCCATCTGTCTAGCATATAGCCTGCCCTGCTTTTGAAAGCAGCACCCACATTTTCTTTTTAGGAGGAATTTCTCTCCTCATGGGTGTCTTGGTGGAGCTGTCAATCCAGCTCCCTCACTCTGAGCCCGGAGTGGAGTGACTGAAAGATGGACACGGGGCTGGAGCTCCCTGCCTGCAGTGGTGGGGCCCAGCACTGTCCCAAAGGACCTGCCGTGGAGAGCACTGTACCATCCCCAGTTTAATAGGCTTGCCATTTTCCTCCATTTCGTATTAAATTACATGCTAACTATTAGTTCCCTGGAGTGATTCTGTATTCACTTCAGTCTGAGAATCGCTGAATGGGAGGGAGGCAGGTCCTTCGGCGGAAGTCTGAGGCCTTCCAAATGCCACCCACCCTGAGGTGACCACCATCTCACTTGCCACAGGGATGACTCTGCATTCTTTGAAGTGAGGCTTCTTTAGCCTGAAAAGTTTATGAAACATTTGCCATTTGCCGAGACCAGGAGCCGGCCTGAGGGCTCTATGTGCATAGCGCCTCTGCCCTGGACCCCAGGCAGTGACAGTGGTCTGGGTCCCAGATCCTCAGAGCACAGTGCCCTTGACCAGTACCAACCTGACTCCTCTACAGCCGAGGACTGGGGCTGGATTCTGGAGAGAATATCTTAGGAAAGGAGGACAGGGGACTTCCTGGTGGTCCAGTGGTTAAGATTCTGTGTTTCCACTTCAAGGGGCACAGGTTCAACCCCTGGTCAGGAAAGGAGGACAGGGGCTCCTGGGTGGCAGCCAGGGATCTGGAATCTAATGTCTTCAGCCTTAGCATTGTCCCTGACACTAAGGCTCAGCCCACGATGCAAGGGTGCAGGGTATAGAGGAAGGACAGAGAGAGAAGCTTCCTTACCTTCTACTACTGAGAAGACTGAAAACTCTGGGATCCTTTGTACAAGGCTGACGTGCAGCCAAAATGTGCCAGAATTATTTAAATACTGAATGCTTCCGTGCTGGTTGGTAAGTAGCCACAGCCCTGAGCTCCCCAAACACCCTCAATGCTCTAGCTGCCCCTGTCCCTCCCCAGAGGCCCTCCCCCACCTCCAAGACCCTGCAGTCCTGTTTGACCACTGCCCTTGCGTGCCAGTTCCTGTATGGAGTGTCAGCCTGCTCATGGGCTTTCCATACACAAGACACCAGCTGTTTCCTGGCTGAGGGGTTTGGCATGGGAATTGGCAAAAAAAAAAAAAAAAATCCACTTAGCTAAGACCACAGGGTTGACCCATATGATAACAGCCACAGTGAAATCTTGCCATTTTTGTGCAGGTTCTCATGTGCCGGGAATGGCTGGGGTGGAGTATGGGGGATACTGTACTGCCGGAGCTTTACCCCTGGCTCTGGGTCCTGCTCTGGTTCTCAATATTCTAGCGGTGTGACCTTAAGCAATTTATCTAACCTCTCTGAGCTCCCACAAAATATCCACTGCACAAGGTTGCCAAGGAGATGAGCATATTGAAAACTTAGGAGCTCGGCCCCCCCGCCTCAAGGTCCTGTGCTAAATCCAGACCTGTAAATATAGCAGCAGAGGACTGCCCCCGCCTGCTGGTTCCTGCGGTTCCCAGAAGTACCACCAGTCCCTGGTGATGGTTACCAGGACGCCGGCTGTATCCAGGTGCTCCCTCGGCTGAGAAGAGACTCCCCACCCCACCCGCACCCCACCCTGCCTCCTCTGAGAGCCTGTGGATAATGAGCAGGAAGCAGTTGGAGGCGCTGGTGGCCCACATGCCTTTTCTCTGCCCTGCCTGTTTCCTGGTGATCGGGGCTCATTGTTGGAGGGCAGGGAAAGGTGGTCACCTCCCACTATGACTCATCACTGTGTAGCGGGTCTAGGCTCCCTCCAGCCCCCTCCTACCCCAACACTCACACACACTATACAGTCAGGAACACGTACACTTACACTCAGACAAACGCTCACATATTCATATACACTCACACACACACACACACACACCTACACCCATCTTCCATGCACCCACACTTATACACACACTCATACATATTCATGTTCTACTCACCCACCCACAGACACCTTCAGAGGCACACACATCTGCATGTTATGCTCACACGCGTATTCACAAGAAGGTGAAAAAAGTGCAGTACATGAAATAGGTTGTTTGCACATTTTTAAAAAAACTATGTTAGGGATTTGTTTTAATATGTAATAGAAAAATGACAAACCTATCAAGCTAGGGATTTCACAGCACAGATTGTTTAGGACAAAGCTAAAGAAGATAGGAAAAGATTTAAGTCAAAGGGAGTGAGTTGCTTTAAAGGGAAATGCTGAGTAAATCATGGCAAAATTTGCGTGAATGATTCCCCAAAGCCTTGAAAACATGGTGGAGATGGGGGTAGAGGGTAAGGGCTCAGCACAAAGTATGTGGGGAGCGGAGGTGTGCCAGCCATGGAGGGAGACTCAGTGACCCTCTAAAAGGAGAGAGAAATTTATCCGTTTTTTTCTTTTATGGCTATTGCTTTCTGTACCAAGTCTAAAAAAATCTGCCTGCTCCAAGCTTGTGAAGATAGTCTCCTAGGTTTTCCTCCAGAAACTGTAAGTTTTAGCTTCTTATGTTTAGATTTGTGATACATTTTGAACAAATTTTTGTGTGTGGTACAAGATAGGGAGGTTCAATAGCCATGAATTTGAACAAACTCCAGGAGATAGTGGAGCACACAGGAGCCTGGCATGCTGCAGTCCATGGGGTCACAAAGAGTGCACAACTTGGCGACTGAACAACAACAAAATTGTTATTCTAGCACAATCTGCTGATATACCCGTTGAATTGCCTTGATGTCTTTTGCAGAATCAGTTGACTGTGTTTTGTCTGGAACTGTTTCTGGACTCTCCTGTTCCACTCATGTATTTGTTTATCCTTTGCCAATGCCACCGTGTCTTGATTATCATAGTTTTATCAAAAGTCATCAAATCAGCAGTGTAAGTTCTACAATTTTTTTCTTCTTTTGCAAGATTATTTTGTTCCTTATAGGTCCTTTACATCCCTATACAGACTTTAGAATTATCTTGTCCTGATGGGATTTTGATTAGAATTGCATTGGGTTTGAGAACACTGACCTCTTTACAGAACTGATTCTTTCAATCCATGAGCACGGCATATCACTCTATTTAGTTCTTTAATTTCTCTCAGCAATGTGCTGTTGTTTCTAGCGCACAGGTCTTACACGTCTTTCATTGTTAGTTCTATCTGTCTCCCTCCCTCCCTCTCTCTCTCTCTCTCTATATATATATATATATATACACTTATTTTTTAGGTTGCATGCATTTTTTACATGACCTAAATGTCATGGTGTTATGGATCTCACTTGGTTTCTTCGGTTTTACTCTCTATCCTCTATTTTAAGATCTATCTATGTTGCTGTGTGTACATTTAGTTCACTGTTTGCAACTACTGCATTATATGTCTGACTGATATCCTGTGTTTGGCCCTTCACCTTCCTCCTTCCTGCTCTGTGCGCCCTTACTCTCCAAATTTCCATTGGATTGGCCAACAGGGGGCACTATCGAGAGGTCAGAGGGCAGGAAGAGGTAGGGTATTTGCTGCCTGACTCCTTTCTTGCAAGTCCAGGTTGCCACTAGCTGCAGTCCTCCACGTAAGCCAGAGCTTTTGCCAGGTGGCCCTCCTTTAGGGCTCCACTTCTGGTTGATTCAGGTTGTTCTTTCCACTTGTCCCGCTTGCTAGAGACTGGGGCTTTCCCATTCATTCCTTACTGGGTTCCCTGAACCATGCCCATACCTTGACTGAAGACCATCTTGAGTCACCCCTTTTGAAGCCTGCATCTGCCTCCTGCAGGGACCCAATTGATACAATCATCTATGGTGTAAACCACACTTTACCTACTTATTCCATTGAAACAGACCTTCAGTGCTCCCAGTTCTCCATTATTGTTAAACATTACTATGTTGAACTGCTTCATACAGTGTTATACAAACTTATACAACAGTTTGAGAATTTATATAGGCTACTTGCCCAGGAGCAGGTCCTAGGTAGGTCTGTACCTCATTTAACTAGACACCGTGTGGTTATGCTTCAGAATAGTAGCATCCGCTGATAGGCTCACCTGAAGCGCATAGGCTACTCATATTAGATGTGATGCTGGGCATCACTCAGCTTTCTAATTTTGCCAGTTTATTAGGTGTAAAGGGAAATCTCATTATTGTTTTAGCTTGCATTTTTCTGATTACTCATGAGAGTAAACATCGTTTCAAGTGCTTTCTAGTTTGGGGATTTTCTCTTTCTCTATTTGTACGCTTATCATTTTCCTCAGGGATTTAAAATTTAAAGCACCATGCAGGCCGCAGTGGGTAGGCTGGACCTTGGGAAAGTCTGTTTGCAATCTTTACACATGGCAAAGGTTTCCTCTGCCTTTCCTTTACCCCTTACTCTCCAGTGGTTCCCCTCGTTGCTGTGTGACTCTCTCATCTGACCCTCAGCGTCAACCTTACCAGGACAGGTTCAGTCACTAGCGAAAAGTCATTCCATCTCAGACACTCAGCATTTTTCATCTATAAAATGGAAAATGGCGTAATCACTGTGAGTAGCTTTATTCATTTAAGTGAACTGAACACTAGACAGGGTTAGAGATAAACACCCTTGAAAAGCTCACAGGTAAGTAGCTCAGTTGGTAAAGAATCTGCCTGCAATGCAGGAAACCTAGATTCGATCCCTGAGTTGGGACGATCCCCTGGAGAAGGAAATGGCAACTCACTCCAGTATTGTTTCCTGGAGAATCCCATGGATAGAGGAGCCTGGCAGGCTACAATCCATAAGGTTGCAGGAGTTGGACACGACTTAGTGACTGAAGACAGAGAGAAGTATAATCCAGTGTGGCTCATACTATGAAGGCAGCCTTGGCTAGGGGTGGTGGGTACAGAGAAGTCATTGTGAGATAAAATACGTGAAGTCATTTTGAATAATAAATAGAATTGCTAGCATTTAAGCACTCAGAGTGTGTTAGGCACCATAGCAACTGCTTTACATACATTGTTTTATTTAATCCTAACAACAATTCTTTAGCAGTGATTCTAAAAGTGTATTTTGCTGGCCTCTGGGGGTCCCAAGACTCTCTCAAGGGGTCCTACAAGGTTTAGAATATTTTCATTATAATACTAAGATATTATTTGCTTTTTTTTTTTTTTACTGTGCGCTTACGGCACAAAAGCTATGGTGAACAAGACTGTTGATGCCTTAGCATAAATCAAGGCAGTGGCACCAAACTGTACTAACGGTCATTGTTTTCTTCACCACCACACAGCTGTGGAGAAAAGATTTCAGTTTCACTAAAGAACGTCCTTGATGAAACAGTAAACAGGATTAATCTTGTTAAATCTCCCCGAGTACATGTCTTTTTACTCTTCTGTGTGACAAAATGGGAAACACACAGAAAGTACCTCTACTGCCTTCCAAGTACAACCATTGTCTCAGGGAAAAGTACTCATATGACTGAGTTGTGAGCTATATTACCCACCTTTTACATGGAACATTATTTTTATTCAAAAGAATGCCTGAGAGACAAACCACGGTTATTCATATTTGAACGGTTGGCACACGTTTTGTTAAAAATAGACAAAAATGAGCCTGCTACTTCAAGGAAAACAACAATATAGAAGAATTTTGTAAAACTTGTATCTACCACTATGATCGCGACAGCTTCTCGTGCTTAAAGACTTCTCTGATGAAATCAGGGATGTTGTTAGCCACGTGGTTTTTCTAGGTTGATAAAAAAATTTGTCAGCTTTTGGAAGATTTGGATATTCGATAAAAATTACTCTCTAAATGACTAATGCACAAAATTATAAAATCATGCATAGGAAAAAAAAGATTCACTTAAAGTATAAGATAGACCCCTGGGTTTTAAATGACAGACTATGAAAAGATTACTGAATAGTTTTTTTCAGTAAATTTTTTTGTTTTGGAAAGTTCAAGGAACTTTGAAAAATTGAAAATAATGTTCACATATAATGGATTAGACTGTTTTTTAAATTTTATTTATTTTTTGGCTGCACTGCACCTCTGTTCCTGTGAGCAGGCTTTCTCTAGTTGTGGCGAGTGGGCTCCTCATTGTTGGCGACTTGTCCTGTTGCAGAGCACGGGTCCTAGGGCACATGGGCTCAGTAGCTCTGGCACACGGGTTTAGCTGTCTCTTGGCATGTGGACTCTTCCTAGACCAGGGATCAAACTCATGTTCCCTGCATTGGCAGGTGGATTCTTTATCCCTGGACCACCAGGGAAGTCCTGGATTGGATTGTAAAATTTTTATTTTATTATTTTTTATTGAGGTATGGTTGATTTATAATATTATATCAGTTTCAGGTGTACAACATGGCTATCACTATTTTTAAATGAATAAAGATGTTTTCATTTCTCAGTTTTAATGTTTAATATGGTAAATCTATGAGTAAATAAATATATTTATAAATTAGAAATTGAGATTTAGAGATTAAATCACTTGCCTAGGTCACATAGTCCCTGGGTAGTGACATCAAAATCCAAGTTCTGTTCACTGCACTATGGTTGTTTAAAGGCATAACATACTCTAGCCATTCTGAAGCTCTGAGCTATGCCCCTGGCTTACATGAACTGTCTTCTATTTGTATAGGCTGAGAGCATGCTAATGAAGCATTTCTGCACAGGTTATTTAATTTGATCTCTGTGAAAACTTTGAGTGGGAGGCTGGGCAAGTATCACTGTTCCACTGTACAGAAGAGGAAATTTATGCTCCCAAGATTAAGTAAGAAATTGATCATTGTGGACACTGATGACTTATGAGAGAGCGGTAGGAGAGTGATTATTTTTACTTTATATTCTTTTATGCCTTTTGAATATTATACAAATGCATGGATTAACTATTTAAATAATCCCATTAAATGGCTTCTGTAAATGAGGTCAAGCAACTTTATGAAGGTCCCAGAACTAGTAAGTGATGGCACACTGGGATTCCAGCTCTAGTTACTGGGTTCCAGAATCATATCTTAACCATAATGCCTTCTGCCCTCCTAGAATATGCTGTCTTCTGGCTTTAAGCACTGTGAAGCATGGACATGAATGCAAAATATTTGTATCATTATTAATAATAGCACTAGACAGCCTTTTGAGAGGCTGAGACTTGGAACTGTCAGGAGCTGCTTTTGTCTAATAAAGTTAGTTAGGCTAGTTAAAGGGGGCAGGGGTACCATCCTTGGACACTGGGGAAGGACAGCTCCTCTCCAACCCAGTGCTAATGAAGCAGAGAAAGCTGGTCCACTGAGAGAGCAGTTGAGAGATGATGGACCACCGAGATCTATGAAGGCAGGTCATCCACTGATTTGCTGGTTCCTGAATCCAGATTCCCTTCCATCCGATTAACTACCACCTACAACCAATTAGGGCTTCCCTGGTGGCTCAGGTGGTAAAGAATCTGCCTGCAAGTGGCTACCCATTCCAGTATTCTTGGCTGGGAAATCCCATGGACAGAGGAGCCTGGCATGGGGTCACAAAAACAACTGAGCAACTAACACACACACACACACACACACACACACACACACACAACTAGGTGATGGGTTTCTGCTCCAGAAAACTAACCCAGTCCTTCAGTCCTGACAGAGTCCATGCGTTTGGCATCTACTGGCCATGTACTTTGCTTTCACACTTGATCTGCTTCTCTGGCCAGGATTATTATTACAGCCTCCCAGCTGGTCTTCCTATTTCAGGCCTTGCCCTCTGCTTATTGTCTACACAGTAGCACACACAGGATGATTCTGCTAAAATGTTAGTCAGATCATTTCATTCCTTTGAACAAAATGCCCTAGTGGCTCTATCTCAGAGCAAAAGCCAAAGTCCTTTCTACAGCCTGTATGACCCTAAACATTCCAGGTCTTGACTCCTCTGACCCCATCTCCCATCACTCTTTCCTCACTTAACCACATGGGCCAGAGAGAGTCTAGAAATAAAGTCATATATCTATGGTCCATTGGTTTTCTATAAGATTATCAAGCCATTCAGTAAAAAAATTGTCTTTACAACAAATGTTGCTGGGAGAACTGGACATCAACAGGTAAAAGAATGAAGTTGGACCCCTACCTCACACTTTATTTAAAAATTAACTCAAAAAGGGTCAAGGATCTAAATATAAACCTATAAAAATCTTGGATGTAAATGCTTATGACCTTGAATTATGTAGTCGTTTCTTAATTATGACACCAAAAGGCCACAAACAACCAAAAAGGGGGAAAAAAAAAAATCGACTATCATGCATTAAAAAAAATCAAAAAGTGAAATGAAAAAAAAAGTGAAATGAAAAGCCACAGGATAGTGTACTTACAAATCATGTATCTAATAACAGTCTAGTATTCAGAATACAGAAAGAACTCTTAAACTCAACAATAAAAAGACAAACCACCCAATTTAAACATAGGCAAAAAATTTGAATAGACATTTCTCCAAAAACGATATAAAAATGGGCCGATGTCAATAATCATTAGGGAAATGCAATTCAAAACCAAAATGAGATACCACTTCACACCTACTAGAATGACTATAATACTTTTGTTTTAAAGAAAGAAAGTGGAAAATAATGAGTGTTGGCAAGGATATGCAAAATTCAGAAGCCTCATACATTGCTGGTAGAAATGTAAAATGGTGTGTATGGCCACTTTGGAAAACAGTCCTTGAAGTTCCTCAAGAAGTTAAAACATAGAGTTACTATATGACCCAGCAATTCCACAAGAGAACTGAAACATATGTTCACACAAAAACTTATACATGAATGTTCATAGTGGCATTATTTGTAACAGCCAAAAAAAATGAAACTACCCCAAGTTTCCATTAACTGATGACTTGGATAAACAAACTGCGGTATGTCCATACAATGGAGTAAAACTCAGTAATAAAAGGGAATGAAGTCTTGATACATGATACACGTGGATGGACCTTGAAAATATTTATGCTAACTGAAAGAAACCAGACATAAAGGCCACACAGTGTACTATTTAATTCATATGAATGTTCAGAATAGGCTAATCCATGCAAAGAGAAAGTAGATTACTGGTTAACAGGGGATGGGGAAAGAGAGAATTGAGAGGTGTGGGGTTTCTTTTTGATGTGTTGGAAACGTTCTGGAGTTGAGTAATGGGAAATGGTTGCACTATGCTGTCAGTATAGTAAATACCCAATGAATTATATACTTTAAAATGGTTTCAATGGTGAATTTTATGTTATGTGGAATTTATCTCAATATAAGAAAACTTAAATAAATTGATTAAAAAACAATCTTTCCATAAAGAAAATTCCAGGTCCAGATGGCTTCAGTAGTAAATCCTACCTAATATTTAATGAAGAAAATGTATCAATTCTACACAGAAAATGAAAATTTAAAAAAAAGAACACTTCCCAACTCATATTTTGAGTCAAGCACTACTCTGATACCAAATCAGAAAAAAATTAGATTATAAGATTGCAAGAAAAGAAATAAATCTCTAATGAACATAGACCCTTAACAAAATTTTAGCAAATCAAATCTAGCAACAGATAGAAAGGGAAATGAGGTAGGACCAAATCAGGTTTATCCCAGGAATGGAAGGTTTGTTTACCATTTGAAAATTAATCAGCGTAATTCACCATACCAGCACAATTAAAAAAAACAAACAAAAACTGAACAACTATATGATCATCTCAATAGAGTTGCAAAGTTTTTTGACAAAATTCAAAAGCCTTTTAGTAAACAAGAAATAGACAGAACTTTCATAACTTATAAAGGACATCTATGAATAATCTTCAGCTAACATAATACTTAATGGTGAAAGACAGAATGCTTTCCCTCAAAGACTGGGTAAAGTGCAAAAATGACCACCTTAGCCCTTGTTTTCAACATTGTCCTGAAGGCCCTAGACAGTGCAATAGGGAAAGTAAAACAAGTAAAAGACATATAGATTGAAAAGGAAACTATCTTTATTCAAAGATGACATGATTATCTACTTTGGAAGTCCTAAGGTGGCTACAAAAAGCTATCAGGGTCACATGATACAAAGTCAATGTACAAAAACCAAATGTATTTCTGTATATTAGCAATAAATAGTTAGAAATAAAAAAATAAAATACCACTCACAATAACACAAAAATTTAGTATCTCAGGGATAAATTTAACAAAGTATATGAGGAACTCTATATAGGAAACTATAAAATATTCCTATGAAAATTTTAAGACCCAACTAAATGAATGTTAAATGGACATATACACCATGTTTATGGATTGAAAGCCTCAGTATTGTTAAGATATCAATTCTCCTCAAATGAAGCTATATTTGAAAAGCAAATTGTTCTATGAAATCCCAATAAGATGCCAGTGGGCTTTTTTTTTTTTTTTCAAAGAAATTAAAAAAAAGCTGACTACATCTATATGTAAAATAGGTAAACAATAAGGTTCTATTGTATAGCATGGGGACCTATATTCAATACCCTGTAATAAATCATGATGAAAAAGAATATAGACAAATAATCGAATCATTTTTCTGTATACCAGAAACATGCACAACATTGTAAATCAACTTTATGTCAATTAAAAATTTAAGAATTGGGAGGGGACATGGGTAAACCTATGGCTGGTTCATGTTGATGTTTGGTAGAGACCAATGCAATACTGTACAGCAATTATCCTTCAATTAAAAGTTTTTAAAAATTAAATAAAAAGAAAATGTACATGGGAATAGAAAATACCTAGAATAACTAAAACGATTTTATAAAAATTGAAGAACACGGAGGGACTTCCCTGGCAGTCCAGTGGTTAAGACTCTGTGCTTCTACTGCCAAGGGGCACAGGTTCAATCCTTGGTCTGGGAAATAAGATCTCATATGTTGCATTAGTGCAGCCAAAAATTTAAAAAAAAAAAGAAGAAGGAGAAGAACAGGGAGTTCCCTGGTGGTCCAGTGGTTAGAAGTCTGTGATTTTACTGTTGAGAGTGTGGGCTTAATTCCCGGTCAGAAAACTAAGATCCTATAAGCTGTGCAGTGCAGCCAACAATGGCACCCCTCTCCAGTACTCTTGCCTGGAAAATCCCATGGACGGAGGAGCCTGGTAGGCTGCAGTCCATGGGGTCGAGAAGAGTCAGACACGACTGATCAACTTCACTTTCACTTTTCACTTTCATGCATTGGAGAAGGAAATGGCAACCCACTCCAGTGTTCTTGGCTGGAGAATCCCAGGGATGGGGGAATCTGGTGGGCTTCCGTCTATGGGGTCGCACAGAGTCGGACACGACTGAAGTGACTTAGCAGCAGCAGCAGTGGTGGCCAACAAGTAAGAACAAAGTGCAGCTAAAGAAAAGAATAAAGTTAGAAGACTTACTTTATCTGATCTCAAGACTTATTACAAAGCTACATAATCAAGACAAGGTGGTATTGCTATAAAGATAGATTATAGATCAATGCAACATTATAGAGCCAGAAATAGGCCAATACATATATAAACAATCAGATGTTTTACAGAATTTTCAACAAATGGTGCTGGAACAACCTGATATCCAACTAACTTCAATGCTTCCCTCACGTCTTCTTATACAAAAGTTAATTCAAAAATTAATACTAGAAATACAATTTATTTTTGTATATTGACTTTATATAATGTGACCTTGCTGAACTCACTTGTTAGTTTTGGCTAAGGAGATGGGTGGTCAGGATGGGGGAAAAGTGGGGTGGGGGGATCATGTGTGAGGCTGGCTAATTTAGAACAGGTGGTCAGGGAAGACCTCCTGGGAGAGGTGACATTTGAATAGATTTGAAAGAGGCAGGGAAACCAGACATGGAGTTCTTTGGGAGGGGGAATTGGTATCTCCCAGGCTGCCAGAATTTATACTCACAACAAAGCTGGCAGCAATGGATCAGGGGCTGAGCCCAGGTCTGCCTCTTGGAAAAAGTCTGAGAGAAGAGGCTTCTTTAGGGTAGGGGCAATGCAGCCAGTGACTTGAGACACAAAGACTACTTGGGTAGCAGGCTGACTGCCTGGGGAAGGGAGTGCCTATCGTCTGGGTGGAGGGGTATATGGAAAGCTGTTTGTCACCTCCCTAGGGTGGCAGGACACCAGCACTCTAGCTGGGGGACCAGGAGCTTCCCCAGTGTCTACTTGGACAGAGCATATATCACAGTGTGATACTTTACATATTCATTCACAGGAGTTCCTTGGTGATCCAGTGGTTAGGACTCTGCCTTTCCACTGCAGGGGGCCCAGGTTCAATCCCTGGTTGGGGAACTAAGATCCCACAAGACACATGGCACAGNAGAGCATATATCACAGTGTGATACTTTACATATTCATTCACAGGAGTTCCTTGGTGATCCAGTGGTTAGGACTCTGCCTTTCCACTGCAGGGGGCCCAGGTTCAATCCCTGGTTGGGGAACTAAGATCCCACAAGACACATGGCACAGCCAAAAGAGAAAATCAAATAAAATATATATTCATTTACTTATCTGTCATCAGTGTCATGAAAACATGAGCTCCATGGGGACAGGGACCTGCAAAGAACAAGCAGGGGATTCACACAATTTCTGTGTGATGAGGGACTTCCCTGGTGGTTCAGTGGTTAAGACTCTGCACTTTCAATGCATGGGACATGGGTTTGATCCCTGATCTTGGAAGTACAATCTCACATGCTGTGTGATGTGGCCAAAGGCACAATAAAACAGGTCCACGTGATGAGCAATCTGGCAAGCTCTCCATCCCCCTCTTAAGAGAGGAAGTCAAAGTGGAAGGCCAGATGGCCTGGCCCAGGGGTAGTTCAGGCTCAGGGAAAATGCTTGAGCTGAGGGTGATTCATAATTCCCATCCCACACAGTGAAACCAGAGACTAGGTTGCTTATCCTTTACTTCATTCAGTGCTCACAGATGCCCTCTAAGGTAGATTGTGCTCTCACCATTCCCAGATGAAGAATCCCTGCCTCAGTGTTGAGATACCTTTACAAGTTTACATAGCTGATAGATGGCAAAGCTGCTTCTCTCCAGGACCCAGAGTCTGTCTTTCCACCCTGAGCTTTAGAATGGGGTTTGAAGTCACAGGTGGTTGTTATGGTGATGGGGGATGGCAAAGGTGAGCTGCAATAGGTGTTCTGACTGACTGCTGGCATCTGTTAGACATCAGAAGCCCTTGGGCAGGAGAGGAGACTTGGGTCAGATCCTGCTCCACTCGGACAGCCGTCTTGTCCTAGAAACACAGCATCACACGACTCTGATCTGGCCAAAGGTCCCAGGCCCAAGAGTAAATCCATTCAAACGGAGGGAGAATCCTGTGACAAAGGGGATCATTATCCAAGGGCCTAGCTTGGAGCACCTGTGAATTCACAGGGGAACAGCACACCTAGTGAGTCACCAGGTATAAAGCACCTGGTACTGTGTCTAACACACAGTAGGTGCTCAATCGTGGGTTGCTATTATTATGATAAAGACAATATCCTTATGCAGAAATCAGTAATAAATTGGAAAGCTGAATTTCCTTCTGGGCTGAGAGTTGGAGAGCTCCCCAGGGCCAGGGTTGTGGGAACCAGATGAAATTTGTTCCTAATGAGGGTTCTGTGGAAGCTCAGCAAGTAGTTCTATCAAATTAACAGGCCCAGCGGACACAAGGGAGCAGATTTCTTCCTGAGCCTGGGCCCTGCCATCCCTCAGCCCTTGGAAATCAGATTATCGGGTAGGCAGGGCAAGGGAGGAAACTGAACTAAACACAATTACCAGCCCTGGCTTGTCCATCTGAGCTTGGAACAGGGCAGGGAGGAGGGGAAGGCAGAGGGGAGTCAGAGCCTCGCTCAGGAAGTTACAAATCCAAGGAAGTGGACAGGACAGGCCCATCCCTGCTGGAAGGCCTTGTTTCCATGAGCCCATCCTGGGATTGTCTCATCCCCATGCTGTTCCCACAAAACACCAGTAACCCAGGCCTCCTTCCTTGGAGATAAATGCAGTAATTCCTTTTATAGCTATGATCCCATCAAGCCTTGGCTTGAATCTCCCTAGTGATGGGGTGTTTGTTACCCATCAAGGTCTTCTGTTCCATTATTGATTCAAAAGCAGCCAACTGGAGGCAAAAGCCACTGATATCTGGCCTTAGATCTGGCCACAAAGTAGATGTAGAACTGTGGGTGGGCTTGGCCGCATTTCCTCACCTGTGAGATTTGTGGCCTTCTGGGAGGCACTGGGCGCATGTTCTCCGTGTCCTCCCACACTCTTCCATTGTGAGTTGTGACTTTCCAGGTGNGATATCTGGCCTTAGATCTGGCCACAAAGTAGATGTAGAACTGTGGGTGGGCTTGGCCGCATTTCCTCACCTGTGAGATTTGTGGCCTTCTGGGAGGCACTGGGCGCATGTTCTCCGTGTCCTCCCACACTCTTCCATTGTGAGTTGTGACTTTCCAGGTGGACTCTGGCTCGTCGAAGGACGTCAGCCCACCATGGTCTCAGGAGTCGACCTGGGTGTTGCCTGGGGTGTGGTGGTCCAGGCAGAGCCACCCCTTCAGACTTGCCTGCCACGACTGCAGGAAACTGCTCTTGCCAGATGAGAACAAGACAGCCTTTGCTCTGAGTGCTGATGATGAGGGCTACCCCGCATGGAGGAAGCCGGCCTGACACAAAGCAGACATACATGGAGGCAGAGCTGAGAAGCTGCGGGGGAAAGGACAGGGCCTGAGAAATGTCCACTGTGTCCCAGAACTTTCTGGTTACGGGGGAGCCGATAAATTGCCATCATTGCTCCATGCAGTTGGTTTAAGCTGCCTTTTCTGCCATTGCCACTCTCTTAATGGGCAGAGAAGCCTTAAACGTGTGGAGATTTTTCCTGTAAACCGGCTATACCTCAGGAAAATAATAAATTTTATTTAAAAAGTGAAAAAAAAAAAAAAAGTGTTTTCCTAATAGGAAACTGTCTTCTCGGGGTTTCGATTCAATGGCTGTGGTTACGGCACTGGCCACTCACACTCTGTTTCCACAGGAAGCGAGACCGGGGATCTGCTGACAGTCTCTCATCTCCCACCCAGGTCAGCAGTGAGCTAGGAGGGATAGAGGTTGTTCTCAGCTCATCCAGAGAAAATGAAGCAGAGGAAGAGGAGGAGGAACGGGAGAGGAGTCCCAGCAGCTCAGCTCGTTACTGAGCCACCGCACTCCCTTTTCGGCTCCTACCGAAGTTGGGTTTAAGTTGGGTTTCTGTTGCTTGTATAGACATCTGACTCCTAAAACCATTCTTTCCATCTCTGCTCCCCAGCACCCAATACTGTCTGGCACATAAGAGACTCTCAGTTAAGATTAGGACTTTACTTCCCATGATTTGGAGCCTTCTACCGATTTTGCCAAATTCAAGAATGTGTTAGTGTGTGTGGTTGTCTCTTTGGAGGAGCAGGTTCGATTTTTGGAAGTCAGATTCAGCAAACGTCTCTCAAGTACTGTGCCAGGGGTTTTCACATATATCACTTCATCTACTATCCAAACTGCTGTAGGTAATTCTATGCCCATTTCCCAGAGAGAGGGAAACTGAGGCTCAGAGAAAGTTAAGTAGCATTTTAAAGTCACCCAGCTAAAACTGACGAAACCAGGAAGAGAAGATTTGTCTTCTTAGAGTGATGCTGTTGACTAGTGATAAATTTACATCTAGTTAAGAGAACACAAAAGGCCTTGCAGGTCCCTTTCCACTTCCATTGTGAGAAAACCCTCCCCCACAGGCTGGCTGTGACCCTCTTTGGGCAGTGGCAGACATGGTCTACATGTAGCTAGTCAGTCCTGCCCTGGAGTCAGCTTTGAGTCAATCCCAGGGAGCCTTTGCCAGTGCTGGTTTTTGAATCAGAAATTGTTCATTGTGTTCTTAGTAACTTCAACTTAGAGGTTGCTAAGTTGTGTCTGACTTTGTGCGACCCATGGACTGCAGCACGCCAGGTTTCCCTGACCTTCGGTATCAACGTCCATCGAGCCAGAAGGGCCAGAGGCAAGTGTGCACGTTTGAGGGAAATGGGCAGTGGGCAGGGTTAAGGTAGGTGAACTCACCCAGTTCCCTGTGAAACCAGAAGCACAAAGAGGAAGAAGTTACTGGCAACCATGTGAGCATGCCCTCCCCCTCTGCCCACTCAAAGTGTACAACAATTGTTTTTGACATATATACATATATAGATATACATACACTGAGTTGTCCAACCATTACTCTAAGTTTAAAACATTTTCATCACCCAGAAAGAGACCTTATACCCATTAGCAGTCACTCTCCATTTGCCCTCAACCTCCCTTCCCCCAGTGCTAGGTTATTTAATCCACTTTCTGTTTCTTTAGATTTGCTAATTCTGGACATTTCATAAAAATGGAATCACACATTTTGTGGTTTTTGTGCAGGTTTCTTTCACTTAACATAATGTTTTCAAAGGTCATCCATGTTGTAGCATGAATCAGTGCTCTATGGCCAAGTATTACCACATTGTATGGATATGCCAACTGATAGTCATCAGTTCATGGACATTTGGGTTGTTTCTACTTTTTGGTTATTAGGAATCATTCTGCTACGAACATTCACGTAGAAGTTTTTGTGTGGTCCTGGTTTACTTATATATTCATCTCTGTTCCCCATTCTCAGGTTCCTTCCCACACAGGTAATCATTTCAGTTTACGTAATGTTTTTTAGTTAACGTGTTTCTGATAAACGATTCCTCTTGGGTGTGTGCATTTTTAACCTGCTCACGCGGTGGTATTATATTGTAGTTCGCTTTCTGTACTTTTCTTTACTCAGCTCTGTGGTTTGGGGGTCCATCCATGTTGCCATGAGCAGCATCTGGCCCATTGTGCTATCTGCTGTGGGTCCTTAGGGGTGGGCTACTACCACATTCTGGACCCCCACCTCCACCCCACTGTCCACTTTGCTGGCACCACACCCAAACCCACAGTAGACATCTGGCATGTGCCCCCTTCAGAACCTGGCGAGAATGGCTAGAACATATGTCTGAGGGAGGATTCCTGGGACATAGAATACATGCATACTTACTTTGAGTGGCGCCTGACTATGAACAGTCTCCGCCGCTGGCAGACAAGATGGGGGCTGCAAGGACTCAGAATTGTTCTTTTCATCCATTCTCCCCACACGGAAATAATAGCCTAAACAGATACTCATCCCGACTTGCAAAGCCTCAGGACATCAGTACTGAGATGCACCATGCCTACTGAAGGACAGAGATAGACACACCTTTTTATTTCCTGTCTCACATCTCTTCACTAAGTTTCTAGGACACTGACTACATTTATACCTCCTGAGCTCATAAAGTGAGGCTGTTCTTTATCCTTCGTAGATAAAATTTCTGAAGAAAAACCAGTTTCAAAAATTTTGATTTGCTCTTGGGGTGCAAAGATCTTTGACCCTATAATGACCGTCTTCTTTTTTTCTAACCAGGAGGTGAGTGGGAGGGGACTGGCTCCTTAAACTCTCCCAGCACTAGGAGCACCGAGGAACCGGGAAGAGAAGGGAGGATTCAAGGGATCAGCTGGGGATTTTCTGTGGGGTTTCTGCTGACTTCCTAGAGAGAGACTAAAATCCTTACGGATGGTGGAAATTGTGAAACTTCCTCCCTGGGAAAATGTCCTACATTTTGGGAGGATCAACCATCTGGGCAAAGCTCAGAGCTAACACACCCCTTGAAGTATCCTAGGGGACTGGTCTTTTTTTGTTTGTTTTGGGTGCAGTTCGGGGTACGCAGGAGCTTAGCTCCCTGACCAGGGATCGAACCCATGGCCCCTGCAGTGGAAGTGCAGCAGGGAAGTCCAAGTGGTTTCTTCTTAAGGGACTAGCTCAGAGCTTACCCTACCTACATCCCTACACCCAGGGGTGCTTTTCACAAAGCACGTGCATGCCATCAGAAGTCGTTCACAGAGTTCATTTGTATGTAATGTGATTCCCTTTGTCCTCATTCTGGTTCCCTGAGTTCGGATTCCTCATAACTGACTTAAGTGAAGGCCATCCTCCTGCTGGACAGACGAAACCCCTGTTGGACTGTCCCAGTAAGTCGCTGGCAGGGCCTGGTGGACAGCTGGGAGTGATTGCTGTGCCCGTGAGGGTTTAGTGCTCTCTCTGCCTGTCATCACTTCTTTCCCCTCACTGGCTCCTGGTTTTCAAATTCTAGCTCTGCGAAGTGGCTTTTGTGGCTGGCTTTATTTGAAAGTATTTAGGACAAAGAGAGAACCCAGCATTTCAAAACACTGAGCTTCACTTCCACGTCGCTTTCTCATAAATGCTGAGGGAACAGATTAGGAAGAGGAGATGACGCCTTTGGAGAAGTCACCCTGATTTCCCACTTCCATCTGTCCTCAACACTTTGCTCAATACTGGTATCATAGACATGAGGTCAAAGGTCAGCAGGTCACTGGACCTGGAAGAAGACAAGATTACTATTATTCCTTAAAACAACCCATTTTTAAAAATTTTATTTATTTTTTAATATATTTCTGGCTGCACTGGGTCTTTGTTGTTGTGAACAGGCATTTCTCTAGCTGCGGGGAGAAGGGGCTATTCTCTAGTTGAGGTGCGTGGGCTTCTCACCGCGGCCACGTCTCTAGCTGCAGAACACAGGCACGAGAGGGCTTCAGTAGTTGTGGTTCCTGGGCTCAGCTGCCCCATAGCACATGGGATCTTCCCCCACCAGGGATTGAATCATGCCCCTGCATTGGCAGGCAGATTCTCAAACACCAGACCACCAGGAAGCCCGAAGACAAGATTATGATGAGACAAAGAGCAGCACTCTTTATCCAGTGCCTGCTTCATGATGGATGTTGTGCTAATACTTGGGCCACTGGATGTGAAGAGCCGATTCATTGGGAAAGACTCTGATGCTGGCAAAGATTGAAGGCAGGAGGAGAAGGAGATGACAGAGGATGAGATGGTTGGATGGCATCACTGACTCAGTGGAGATGAGTTTGAGCAAACTGCGGGAGATGGTGAAGGACAGGGAAGCCTGGCGTGCTGCAGTCCATGGGAGTCGCAGAGTCAGACACGACTGAGTGACTGAAAAACAACAAATACACACACACACACACACACACACACACACACACACATATCCCTTTCCCACTAACTGTGACCGTATTATTGCAAGGTAAGCCTTATCTCAGCTTTGTGTAGCCTACAACCCCAGGCTACCCTGGACACCATTGCCTACCCCACTAAGACCCTCATCTCTCTCTGACTCACTCTTCTGCTATTCAAAGGTGACTGGGCTCTGACTCAGAGCACGGGGAGGAAGAAGATTCCTTGGCACCAGGAAGGGGAAAGGGACGCAGGGCTGTTAGTTCCCTCTCTGTGGGACCAAAGGCAAGCAGCGGCAGGAGAGAAAGGCCCAGGAGTGGGCAGAAAGGGGCACAGAGGATCTGGTCACCAGAAGGCAGGGATGGTGCAGAGCTGTTTCTCAGTCCCACCCTCTGACCCCTCAGTCCTTCACAGAGCAGGACCCATAGAGTGTCCCAGGGGGAGGGCTGAATGGCAGAAGCACCTGGGAAACCGCGCAGCTGACCCTCTCCTAGGCCTTGAAGTCACCCTGAGGGCTGAGAAGAAGATTCCCGCGACTGTCAGCCCGGCAGGGGTCACGGATGTGTGGTGGGCTCAGGTTTTCCCTCCACCCCGCCTGTGCAATGACCTGGTCCTTATGCTAAAGGCTGGTCAGAACAGGGGAAGGGAGACTGGGGAAGGGAGCCCTGTAGCGAGGGAGTCCACAGTGCAATGAGCAGAAGGGTGGGGAGAGAATGAAGGAGACTGGGACGCAACATGCCTCTTTTCTGGACTGGGAGCGCCACTGGAAGGGGCTGGCAGGACCACGTTGTGCAGCTGAGCNGGCAGGGGTCACGGATGTGTGGTGGGCTCAGGTTTTCCCTCCACCCCGCCTGTGCAATGACCTGGTCCTTACGCTAAAGGCTGGTCAGAACAGGGGAAGGGAGACTGGGGAAGGGAGCCCTGTAGTGAGGGAGTCCACAGTGCAATGAGCAGAAGGGTGGGGAGAGAATGAAGGAGACTGGGACTCAACATGCCTCTTTTCTGGACTGGGAGCGCCACTGGAAGGGGCTGGCAGGACCACGTTGTGCAGCTGAGCAAATGATGCCTCCCACTGCACTGGGAGGTGCCAGTCATGTAGACCACAGTGCAGATGGCAGCCCCTAGGGTCAGGCACTCCACAGGCTGCAGGGCATAGGAGTAGTCATGCCCTCTGTGCCTAGCTGCTGTTGTTTAGTCACTAAGCCGTGTTTGACTCTTTCAGGCCCCATGGATTGCAGTAGGCCACACTCCTCTGTCCTCCACTATCTCTCAGAGTTTTCTCAAATGCATGTCCATTGAGTCAGTGATGCTATCTAACCATCTCTTCTTCTGCTGTCCCATTCTCCTTTTGCCTTCAATCTGACTCTGAAAAGCAACAGTCTTTTCCAATGAGTTGGTTCTTTGACTCAGGTGGCCAAAGTATCGGAGCTTCAGCTTTAGCATCAGTCCTTCCAATGAATATTCAGGGTTGATTTCCTATAGGATTGACTAGTTTGATCTCCATGCAGTCCAAGGGAATCTCCAGTACCATAGTTCGAAAGCATCAGTTCTTCAGTGCTCAGCCTTCTTCATGGTCCAACTCTCGCATCCATTCATGACTACTGGAAAGACCAGAGCTTTGATAGGATGGNATGAATATTCAGGGTTGATTTCCTATAGGATTGACTAGTTTGATCTCCATGCAGTCCAAGGGAATCTCCAGTACCATAGTTCGAAAGCATCAGTTCTTCAGTGCTCAGCCTTCTTCATGGTCCAACTCTCGCATCCATTCATGACTACTGGAAAGACCAGAGCTTTGATAGGATGGACCTTTGTCTGAAAAGTGATGTCTCGGTTTTTTAATACACTGTCTAGGTTTATCTCTGTGCCTAGAGAACATTTTAGAGGCTACTGCCTACTCTAGACTTTGAAGGTAGGAGCACTCAGACTTGAGCATTATCCAGGAATTGAAGAAGCCTTCTGAAGAAGCCATCATCAGTCATAAGGTCAAGTGGTTCTGGCAGGGGCCTGGCCAGAGAGGTCTTCCTGACTGCCATGTCTTGTCTTTGGCCCCATAGGCACCCAGGACTGAAATGGCAGAGTCCTTGATCTTTCCCTGCATCAGCAATCACAAGAGTCAATCCCAGTTAAAAAGAGAAAGTCTAATCTCAAGCACACATGAGGCAATCCTCTACAATGAAGACATAGCGTGGCCTCTTAGGCCTGCTGCCCCAACCATCCCATCTAGCTTCTAAGTTTGAAATTTCTTTCCAGTGGAGACCCCGGAGGCATGCTTGCCATTGGTTCTTTGCCTTTTCAGGTCCCCATCCCTCCTCCTGGTTTCCCATCAGTAAAAAGAATGTAGATGTTTAGTGGGCAGGGGGTCCAAACCCCACCCCTCAGGGATACCTCAAGTATACTTGCCCATCTTAGGGGGAAGCAAGGTTGCCCACTGGATCTCAGATTAGGGGAGCAGAGAGAGGGAGTCAGTAGTCAGATGGAGCTGCTCACTGGACTCAGTTGACCTCACAAGACAGACACACAGCACCCCGATTCAATAGGAGCCAAGCCTAGGGCATCCTCTCCAGTCTCTCCGTAGAAGGACAAGCTGAGAGAGTTGTAGGATTTGGACAGTGGCCTGAGCAGAAGGACAAACTTGCCTTTGTGTCAGCTCTTGCCCCCACGGTCACCCAGACATGAAGGAGGCAGGGTCTCTGCCAGCTCTTCCACCTGCTGAGGCTGCCCCTCTGTCCCCAGTCAGGCTAAACTAGGTGGCACCTGCTCATGGAATGCCATCCCAGGCAGGTGCTTGCAAAGCAAAGTGTTGGAGTTTCCTCTGAGCAGGGAAGTTTAAAACTGAGATAAAGATGAAGAGATCTGAACTGTAAGCTGTTTCTCACAGCTAGTTTAGGAAAAAGATCTTACCAGGACCCCATAGTCAAGATGAGTACAGAGATTTGGACAGACTTCTTTGGTCTCCAACTGGGTAGATTCCATTTGAAATGTATTCCTTCCTCTTCTGGTCCTTGGGTGCTTATAACTGGAAAGTTCTTCTCTCATTCTTGAGTGCCAACATACCTAAAACCTAATGAGCTTACAGAATGGGCATCATCAAAAAATCTACAAACAATAAATGCTGGAGAGGGTGTGGAGAAAAGGGAGCCTTGTGCACTGTTGGTAGGAATGTAAATTGATACAGCCACTGTGGAAGACAGTATGGAGATGCCTTTTAAAACTAGGAGCAAAACTACCATATGACCCAACAATCCCACATAGGCATATACTCTGAGAAAGTCATAGCTGAAAAAAGTTATGTGTACCCCAATGTTTACTGCAGCACTATTTACAATAGCTAGGGCATGGAAGCAACCTAGATGTCCACTGACAGATGAATGGATAAAGCAGCTGTGGTACATATACACAATGGAATATTACTCAGTCATAAAAAGGAACACATTTGAGTCAGTGCTCATGAGATGGATGAACCTAGACCCTATTATACAGAGTGAAGTAAGTCAGAAATAGAAATATCGTATATTAATGCATGTATATGGAATCTAGAAAGATGGTACTGAGAACCTACTTGCAGGGCAGCCATGGAGATGCAGACACAGAGAACAGACTTATGGACACGGGGACGGGGATGGTGGAGAGGGTGGGACGAATGGAGAGAGTAGAACGGAGACATAGTCACTAACATATGTGAAATAGATAGCCAGGGGGAATTTGCTGTATGACTCAGGGAACTGAAAGTGAGGCTCTGTGACAAACTAGAGGGGTGGGATGTGGAGGGAGGTTTAAGAGGCAGGGGACATGTGTATACCTCTGGCTGATTCATGTTGATGTATGACAGACACCAACACCATACTGTAAAGAGTTATCCTTCAATTAAAAATAAATAAAAAAACCTAATGGCCATCCTCTGATCCCTTTGATCTTTTCTTCCAGTCTCCCAAGATGTTTATTGCTCCCCTCTGAAATTCATCTCAGATTTGCTGACCTTTCTGGGCACTGAAACATCAGGATGGCACTCAGCAGCCTACGAGCCACCAGAGTTGCCAAGAGGTGCAGTGACAAGTCACGTTCGTTAGTCTGAGGGTAAGGGCCCTGGTGTTGATTTTCTGAGGGTGAGGGCAGTCTAAGCTCCGCTGTCTCTGGTTTTCCCTTGCACAAGGCTCTTCCCTCCTTGCCCTGCCTCCTTACAGGCCATCTTCAATCCCCCACTAGGGTTGTGTACTGTCAGACCCCTGCTGGAGTCACACTGAGGGTGGGGAGATCAAGGTTAAGTGGCCCCCTTCCTCCTCCCCCTAAGAACTACATCTAGGTACAGCAAGATGTAAGGCAGGTGGCAGACTCAGAGGCCGGGCCAAGCCAGTAACTGGCCTCGGGCCCTCCTCAGAAACGAGGGGGTAGACTGGACAATCCAGCTACCCGCTCCACCCCTTCAGGACCAGCCCTTCCTACCCCTTCTTTAGCTTCCCTTCTGGCAGATGTGTTTTATTTGAAAAGTTCCCCGCCTCACCCAACTGCAGTATAATTTCTGTCTCTTTTCCGCCAGCAATTCAAATCCCTCCTTTCTCCTATTCCTCTGCTTATCCTCTTCAAAGGCCTGTGCTCGGAGATCTCTATTCCAGATCTGGCCTGAGGCTTTAGTGAGCGGGGACTGAACTCTGACCATCTCCCCTCTTGGCCTAGTCGGACTTCTTTTTTTTATGGTTGAACTTCTTCCTGAATTAGATGTTACAAAATATTTAACACACATACACATGTGAAACAATCTTGCATGGAAAACTCTGGTCAAAACTTTTCTTTGGCACAAACACAGAACATTTCCATGGCTTCCCACTTTCTTGATTCTCTAGGGCTGGCCCATGGCCAGATGGAGGAATTTTAGCTCTTGTCAAGGCCAGAGAGAAGTTTGCTGTCCCAGCTCCTGAGGTCTGGGTCATCTCCAGTACCACCATATTAAGACAGTAGTTTAATAAAATCTGCCAGTATCCCCCGCCCCCTATCCCCGAAGGCTTGCTAATAGTTGAGCAAGGATCTATGGGCCCTGTCAGCCAAGTCTGGTTCTTTTTTAGAAGCTCTTAGACAAAGCCTTTAGACAGCTGACTCCCCAAGTTGGAGGCAGTGTCCAAGGCCTCAAACTCAGCTTTAGTCTGGTCTACTATAATAAGGATAATTTATTCTTTTCTATCATCTCAGAGTAAGGTTTGCTTTTGTTGAATCTGCGTGCATGCTCAGTGCCCGAATTTTTGCGACCCCGTGGACAGTAGCCCACCAGGACCCTCTGGCCATGGAATTTTCCAGGCAAGAATACTGGAGAGGGTTGCCATTTCCCCCTTCAGGGGTTCTCAACCCAGGGACAGAGCCCACGTCTCGTGCATCTCCGGCATTGGCAAGTGAACTCTTTACTGCTGGCACCACCTGGGAAGCCCCAAGGATTGCGAACAAACAGTAAATGCTTTCTCCGAAGGAGAACTTACTTTCTATATTCCTTGGCAGACCCCATCCAAAAAAGCCTTCTTCATGGTTGCTATCAACAAGCAATGAGGGCAGAGTAGAGAGGACATGCTAATGAGTGCAAACGCTTTAGTGCTTTCTATACATCAGGCTCTAAGGCACAATAATACGCATGTACCCATGCACGCAGATGTGTGCAAATGTTTTATCCTCTAACAATGTACTGGCATTTTCCCTCATTTTACACAAAAGGAGCTTGAGGTTCCGAGCAGCCGTATACTTACCAAAGATCTTGGCTCACCGGTAGGTTCTGGTGGGCACTATAGTGATGTCTCAGGAACAAGAACTCATAGGAATGGGAGTGGAATTGTTAGGGGAAACACACTGACTGGAACAGCCCACCCTGGCCAGGCACCACAGTAACCATTTGCACGTTATCTTACGACAGGAGCTCCTGGCGAGGAGCACAGAACCAACCAGCTACTACCAACCAGAATTCAGGAAAGGTCGAAAGCAGAAACCAGGTGTCCTGCCACCTCCCAGAATCCTTCTCGCTGGCATCCATCGTGGCTGAGCAATGCATGGGGTACCAGGAAGGACCCTGACTCAGAGCGGTTGGCCAGAGAAAACCCAGAAGTTAATCTCATCACAATAAAAAATGGAAACTGCAAGCCACATGCCTGAGCAGTCTTCCTAGTTACCCTTACCTTCTTGCTCTCCACCCAGGTGCCCATTTTCCCAGTAAAGATTCTTGCTTTGTCAGCACATGTCTCCTCAGACAATTAATTTCTGAGTGTTAGACAAGAGCCCAGACTTGGGCCCTACAAGGGCACCCCCAACTTCCTGCAACAGTATGGAAAGAATGACATTTTAGAGTTGAAAGGGACCTCGACTGTACAGGATCTGAGTGATCTGAAGAATCAAGAATCTGAGTGATCTGCCCAAGGTTCATGAAGCTACTCCATTGAAGGATCAATACAGAATCCACTTCTTTTGTTATTTCAATGCTATTTCTATCCTGCTCACAGGTCTTATGAGGAAGGGAAAACAGACATTAGCTTTAGTAATTTAAGGTGGGGTCTTGGAGAGACTAGAAATGTTAAAAAACACTTGACTCTGAAAGAAAAAGTAAGTTTAAGAAGTGGTAAGGGAAAGCCCAAATAGTGTCATGGACCATAGCATCTATTAGTCCAACAGGCAGATGTTACCCTTTAAAAGCCTATACCAATCACCAAAAACCGCACTCATCTGTTTTGGGTACTTGTTTCAGTGTGCTGGTTCTCAGGATTGTTTTTTTTTGGAATGTATGCATTCTAGCAAATTTCTCCCAAACCAATCCTTCACTTTTATTGACTTCCATTATAAATTTGGCAATTTTCAAGAATTTTGATGACCCAGTGTTTGAGGCTGATCTGTGGCATGTTCAGCGCTAGTTCTGTGGATCTGGAAAGCAGTGCAAAGGCACCTAGCGTTTCATTCCTTCTACTGCAGCCTTCCTGTTCTTCTTCCCTTCAAACATCTTCCATGTTAGCTTCCCTGGACCACAAGAACATCTCTTATGGCTAAAGATCTGGGTTAGCGCCCAGGTAACTTTCTGTTGTATTGCCTTTCTCCAGCCTTGGTGGAGGTACTGACAAAGTCAGATACACGGAGACTTGAAAGCTAGCATTCTATATTTCAGCTGGAATTTTCCATTAGCTCACGGCTTTGGTCTCCAGAAAGGAGTCATTTCCCAGTAATTTGAAATACTAGATACTCGATTTCCTTACAGTGTGACTGTCTTGTAGATAAGCACTGTGGGCCCCTGCTGCACAGCTCAAGTAAACGCTGTTGAGTGAACAGGACTGACCAACTCTTCCTGCTGTCCCTGGCCATGTCAGCGCTGGCCCAGTGAAGTTTATCTTTGCCTTGCAGCCTCCTTCCTGAGAAGCATCTTACCACCTTTTTACTAAGAGTGAAAGGCAATTAGGGTACAGATGGCTTAGATTTTCTTTTCATATACATTTTTCTTCTGTTGCATGTGGGAAGCACTGTACTTTGAAGAAATTCAAAATTATTCCCAAGACACTTAATGTTATTTTTACTCCAGCATGAGTGCTCAAGGACAAATGAGCACTTAGACGGAAACATCTCGCCTGAGAGAACCACACAGCTTTTCCAAAGCCCTTATCCTGATGCTGTGGGCAAGTTCGGACTCACCGAGCTGTACTTCACCTTTGTATTTCAATTGCTGGTATGTTGCCTTGCTTAGGTCATAAGGGACGGATAGTCGTCCTTTGGTAGTATAGATTTTCCTCACAAGAATTTTGGTTGGCAAGAACTTTTCAATTAAGTGAAGGAGGCAGCTTTATAGGCAGGAGATATATGATGGGTTGGGTTTATTTTTAATTTCTGTTAAAAGTTTACCATGCATGTCTGGCACAGGGCAGGAAAAGCAACTTGACATTTGGAAACATCAGAAAACAATTCTTTGGAGGCTGTTTTCAATGTCACTTTGCTGCATCTTTCCCTCAATTCTAACAAAAGGGTCAATTCCAGGATTTCAGTATCCTGAGTTCATAAAGCCTGGGAAAAGAGATCAAGTAGATACTTCCTCCAACCCTAAATTTTGTGGTCCTAATGTGACCTTGTCCCAATACCTAGAAATGACCTTGACCACTGGCATCGAGGCAGTGTACCACAGCTTTTCTTCTAGTGTTCAGGGTGGCTTTGAATCAAGTTTCCAATGAGGAAAGAATTGAAACAGGAAAGGAATAAAGGAGGTGGGGTGTCTAAGCAACCAAGTCTTCCCTGGAAGAGATGAGGAAGCCATGAGAAGTGAATAATAGGTTTATTTGCATATACATAAGAGAAGAGCTAGCGTTGCTGAGACAGAGGCAGGGCTTGTGAGGAGGTAAGGCTTCAGCAGAGGAAGGCACCTTGACAAACAAGGACTCCGGGCTCAGTAAACCAAGCACAGCTGCAACCTTCTTTTGCCCCAAGCCCACTACTCACTTAACTCATTTACCTGTTGTCAGAGAGACATGGGAATCACTTACAAAACCAGGTGGTAAATAAAGTGGAGGGAACCAATTTTATAAATCTGGGCCAGCCACTTAAAATTTTATGTACAGGATGCAGAAAAAAACCCATAAGAGGCACCTTTGAATAGTTCAAACCTAATCAAGTGCCATCTGCCCTGTTAGTAAAAATAGCTATCACGGAAGAATCTGGGGATTAAATGTCTCTCCAAAGTTGAGACCTCAATCCTACAAGTTTAGGCAAAGGGACCCTAGAAGTGGAAGTTCCTGCCAGGTTTGAAAGACCATGATCACAGACAGGAGATCTCTGGGGATCAGAGTGGAATGGCTATAGAGACACGCATTTCTCAGCCTGCTTCTGTGGCTACGCTGTGGGGCCGAGCTCCTGGCAAGCAGAATCTGGGGTGTCTCCCAAGAATGGAAGGCATCCTTGCTAAAAACATCTTTTCTTGGATTTTAAAGTTGAACCAGAATGAACTTTGACTTCTCTTCTGAGTATTCAAATGAGATAAAGGCTCTTAACATGAAAAGATCAAGTTCTGCATTTGGGAACAGCCACTACCCAGTGGCTAGTTCTCGAGGGAGCTTTACCTACTTCTTTTTCTCCAGGAAGACATGTGGATTGTCCTCAGAAAAGTCAGAAGTGGCCAGCTACTGACTAGATGCAGTAATATAAAACAAAAAGATTGGACATGCTGACTAGGAAGGGGAAGAGAAACACACACTGAGTGATTATCTTTTTTTTTTTNTCAATGCTATTTCTATCCTGCTCACAGGTCTTATGAGGAAGGGAAAACAGACATTAGCTTTAGTAATTTAAGGTGGGGTCTTGGAGAGACTAGAAATGTTAAAAAACACTTGACTCTGAAAGAAAAAGTAAGTTTAAGAAGTGGTAAGGGAAAGCCCAAATAGTGTCATGGACCATAGCATCTATTAGTCCAACAGGCAGATGTTACCCTTTAAAAGCCTATACCAATCACCAAAAACCGCACTCATCTGTTTTGGGTACTTGTTTCAGTGTGCTGGTTCTCAGGATTGTTT
The DNA here is from genome assembly GCA_006410615.1 of Neotragus moschatus. NCBI lineage: Eukaryota > Metazoa > Chordata > Mammalia > Artiodactyla > Bovidae > Neotragus > Neotragus moschatus. The sequence goes on along the minus strand of SJYA01001562.1, from coordinate 1,591,668 downwards.
TTTTTTGGAATGTATGCATTCTAGCAAATTTCTCCCAAACCAATCCTTCACTTTTATTGACTTCCATTATAAATTTGGCAATTTTCAAGAATTTTGATGACCCAGTGTTTGAGGCTGATCTGTGGCATGTTCAGCGCTAGTTCTGTGGATCTGGAAAGCAGTGCAAAGGCACCTAGCGTTTCATTCCTTCTACTGCAGCCTTCCTGTTCTTCTTCCCTTCAAACATCTTCCATGTTAGCTTCCCTGGACCACAAGAACATCTCTTATGGCTAAAGATCTGGGTTAGCGCCCAGGTAACTTTCTGTTGTATTGCCTTTCTCCAGCCTTGGTGGAGGTACTGACAAAGTCAGATACACGGAGACTTGAAAGCTAGCATTCTATATTTCAGCTGGAATTTTCCATTAGCTCACGGCTTTGGTCTCCAGAAAGGAGTCATTTCCCAGTAATTTGAAATACTAGATACTCGATTTCCTTACAGTGTGACTGTCTTGTAGATAAGCACTGTGGGCCCCTGCTGCACAGCTCAAGTAAACGCTGTTGAGTGAACAGGACTGACCAACTCTTCCTGCTGTCCCTGGCCATGTCAGCGCTGGCCCAGTGAAGTTTATCTTTGCCTTGCAGCCTCCTTCCTGAGAAGCATCTTACCACCTTTTTACTAAGAGTGAAAGGCAATTAGGGTACAGATGGCTTAGATTTTCTTTTCATATACATTTTTCTTCTGTTGCATGTGGGAAGCACTGTACTTTGAAGAAATTCAAAATTATTCCCAAGACACTTAATGTTATTTTTACTCCAGCATGAGTGCTCAAGGACAAATGAGCACTTAGACGGAAACATCTCGCCTGAGAGAACCACACAGCTTTTCCAAAGCCCTTATCCTGATGCTGTGGGCAAGTTCGGACTCACCGAGCTGTACTTCACCTTTGTATTTCAATTGCTGGTATGTTGCCTTGCTTAGGTCATAAGGGACGGATAGTCGTCCTTTGGTAGTATAGATTTTCCTCACAAGAATTTTGGTTGGCAAGAACTTTTCAATTAAGTGAAGGAGGCAGCTTTATAGGCAGGAGATATATGATGGGTTGGGTTTATTTTTAATTTCTGTTAAAAGTTTACCATGCATGTCTGGCACAGGGCAGGAAAAGCAACTTGACATTTGGAAACATCAGAAAACAATTCTTTGGAGGCTGTTTTCAATGTCACTTTGCTGCATCTTTCCCTCAATTCTAACAAAAGGGTCAATTCCAGGATTTCAGTATCCTGAGTTCATAAAGCCTGGGAAAAGAGATCAAGTAGATACTTCCTCCAACCCTAAATTTTGTGGTCCTAATGTGACCTTGTCCCAATACCTAGAAATGACCTTGACCACTGGCATCGAGGCAGTGTACCACAGCTTTTCTTCTAGTGTCCAGGGTGGCTTTGAATCAAGTTTCCAATGAGGAAAGAATTGAAACAGGAAAGGAATAAAGGAGGTGGGGTGTCTAAGCAACCAAGTCTTCCCTGGAAGAGATGAGGAAGCCATGAGAAGTGAATAATAGGTTTATTTGCATATACATAAGAGAAGAGCTAGCGTTGCTGAGACAGAGGCAGGGCTTGTGAGGAGGTAAGGCTTCAGCAGAGGAAGGCACCTTGACAAACAAGGACTCCGGGCTCAGTAAACCAAGCACAGCTGCAACCTTCTTTTGCCCCAAGCCCACTACTCACTTAACTCATTTACCTGTTGTCAGAGAGACATGGGAATCACTTACAAAACCAGGTGGTAAATAAAGTGGAGGGAACCAATTTTATAAATCTGGGCCAGCCACTTAAAATTTTATGTACAGGATGCAGAAAAAAACCCATAAGAGGCACCTTTGAATAGTTCAAACCTAATCAAGTGCCATCTGCCCTGTTAGTAAAAATAGCTATCACGGAAGAATCTGGGGATTAAATGTCTCTCCAAAGTTGAGACCTCAATCCTACAAGTTTAGGCAAAGGGACCCTAGAAGTGGAAGTTCCTGCCAGGTTTGAAAGACCATGATCACAGACAGGAGATCTCTGGGGATCAGAGTGGAATGGCTATAGAGACACGCATTTCTCAGCCTGCTTCTGTGGCTACGCTGTGGGGCCGAGCTCCTGGCAAGCAGAATCTGGGGTGTCTCCCAAGAATGGAAGGCATCCTTGCTAAAAACATCTTTTCTTGGATTTTAAAGTTGAACCAGAATGAACTTTGACTTCTCTTCTGAGTATTCAAATGAGATAAAGGCTCTTAACATGAAAAGATCAAGTTCTGCATTTGGGAACAGCCACTACCCAGTGGCTAGTTCTCGAGGGAGCTTTACCTACTTCTTTTTCTCCAGGAAGACATGTGGATTGTCCTCAGAAAAGTCAGAAGTGGCCAGCTACTGACTAGATGCAGTAATATAAAACAAAAAGATTGGACATGCTGACTAGGAAGGGGAAGAGAAACACACACTGAGTGATTATCTTTTTTTTTTTGTATATAAAGGATTAAAAAATTCCAATTTAATAATAAATTTTGGAAAAGCAAATGTAAAATGACTTGGGCTTATAAAACCAGAATTTACAATTATCTGTGTATAGTCAAAGACAAATCAGAGAACCGTTCTGATTACAGATTAAAGTAATTCTACCGGTTACAGAATCACTGACCCACTCCCCGGTGAGATTACAGTTGTTCAGCTGCAAGCATCTCCACCGCTACTCACACTCCTTTGTCTCCTCCTTCTCAGACAGTGTTTTCACACCCAAGTCACAGCACACACACTAGGCACGTCTTTCTTTTCACAAAGCTTAGCAAGATGATCCCTCCTTCTGGCTTAGATCAACAACCTTCCTTTATAAATAACCCCCCTTCCCCTGGTCACTAAATTCGTCCACATCTTCATCCTTCACAGGCTCCCTCCCCTTGGTGCCAGTTCCAGTAGGACATGTTCATCCCTAAAAAGAATGCTGGATTCGTGAGGCCACAGCAGTCACAAGCTAGGACCTCTCTAGGCCAGTGGCGCTGGGCTCCTAGTTGTCCAGCACCTTTGTGCTCAAGAAAGCTGTAGTGTTCTCTCTCCATCATTTCCTCCCAGCATTCTCCTGCCCTTTCATGACCTCCATGCCAACAAGCTGTCGTTCCAGGTTTCCCTGTCTTGTACAAGCCTTCATTAATAACCAAGTGACTGTAACTACCAGGGCAATGCTGAAAAGATCCTTGTCTTTTCTTCTCTCAATCTTTATCTACCTTCATGAACAGAGTCTCCTCTAGAAGCCAGTGACTCCCCTCTCCACACTCTCTGCATCCGGAGGGACCTACTCAGTAAGAATCTGTTACTCTGAGATGCCTACTCCGCAAGATCAAGTCACAGCACCACAGCCTCTGTGGCCTGCAGGTTGGAGGGAAGATGCCAGGCCCACCAACTCTGATCAATCATTTCGGGTTAAATTAAATGAACCCAGTACCACACTCTGCTCTTCCCTACACTTCTTCATTAACACACCTATAACATCCACTTTAGTAGTCTGAGCACAAAGCTCTTGAGAGCTGTCTTTCCCCTTCTTTCCACAGGCCGAGACGCCACCATGTGGGGTCAAGGAAATGCCTGCTGGCCTTCTGAGTGCCTCTTAGGAACTAGCACCTAACTTGTTAAAGTGTTACCCACAACTAGTTATATTTTACGGCCCCCCCCTACAGTATGGTGTTGCACCACTGCTCAATTTGTAACCAGTGACCTTTATCAGGGATCTATGTCCTCTCGAATCTGATCTTGCCTGCTAACCTCTCGTTAGCATGAAAAACACTCCCCTTTTAGTACACCTACTTTAATGCTCAATGAAGAAGTGCCACTGAGAAAACATGGAAGATTTCTTTAAGAAAGGAACCATGCTTTCCTTTCCAGCACAGCCAGCGGGCTGAAGGCCTGTTTCCACTCTTGTCTCCATTCTTTCAGCGTAAATCCACTACTCACTGGCAACACAGTCTGATTTAGCAGGCACTCATCATTAAAACCAGAACATCTATGGCATATAAATGAAGTGAGATGCCAAAAAACACAGATCCATAGAGCCTTTCTGATGGAGAATGGAAAGAAAAGTCTGAGACAGTGAGCTCACGCGTGCCAGTGTACACACATGAGAACAAGTCAAACATCTCAACAAGGATTTGCTGTAACAGAATCTGCACAGGTACGCTATGCTCAAGTCTTACTGGAAAGGACTCCCTTGCATTTTTTCCCTTTCTTAACGTGGCACGACCGATGGCCAGCTAAACATCAGACCCACTGTTGAATAGAAGGGAGCAGCATCAGACACAAAATTCCAGGCCCTGGTTTTACGTGCCTTTAATACTATTTTTCCTTTCCTCTGTGTTCACTAAACAGGATTTAAAATTTTTGTAAAGCTACTTTTCATAGCTTTTTGTTTTCCCTTTGTATTTATCATGTTTTTAATTTCTTCTCTGAGGAGGAATTCTCCGAATCTGGGTCTTCCAATTCAATTCGGTGCCTCTTGAGGCCACTATGGCCATGAACAGCCCTGCTGCTGTCTGTGTCTGGGGGCTCAGTGGGGTCCTCTCTCGTTCCAGCACTGGGGGACTCACAGGCCATTTCAGACCCACAACAATCTTTGTGTAGGAGTATCCCTGTCAGAGATAAGTTATCGTGGTCAGTGTCCACACGTCCTGGGGAAGAGCAGGCCAGTGCCTCCAGCTCCCCGAAGTTCTGCCCATTGTTGTGGGGGTGCGGGGGGCGGGGGTGCAAGCATCCATTGTTGTGGCTGGCACAGATGGTCTCGAGGCCCCTCTCCTCACTGTCATCAGACTGGGTCCTGAGGCAGTTGCCAGACCCGCTGCTCAGAGTGGAGCCAGATGCCTTGGGGACAGGAGGGGAGGGTGGCTCCTCAGCCCGGCTGCTGAGGGCCTTGCTTAGGGCCTTTCCATTGAGCTTCTTGGTTTCAAAAGTGTGTTCTACAGTGCCACCACCGTTGGAGTCCTGAGGAGCATCCTCGGGGGCCTCTGCCCAAGGGTGGCCACTGGGCTCGAGGCCTGGGCCATTGTTGGGGCTTACGGCGGAAGTCCCTTCTTTAAAAGCGTCCTTGCTGCGGCCCTCCAGTGGCAGGTCCTGGGTCCTCTGGGCCACGGCCGCGTTTAGATAGGCTTCCTTGCTGGAAGAAGGGGCTGGGTTGTCCTTGTGGCTGGTTCCCGCCCTGCCTTCATCGGCCTCCCCAGACACCAGTGAGCTCTCCCCATCTTTGTTGTTTGAGTAGGAGATGTAGGAGTAGCGGAGCCACTTGTAAGCTTTATAAATCTTCCGCTCAACTGACTCTATGTCGGAAGCTGGCGATGCTCGGCTTGGCTGAATCTCCAGAGTGGACGCACTCCGCTCAGGGGAGGAGGTGGGGGAGGAAGAGAGGTCATCTACTTTGATCTGGGGGTAATCGTAGTTGTCTTCGCCAATGTAGGTGTCGGTGGGCCTGGGCGGGGCGCCGGGCCTCTCTTCTCGAGGCGTCTTCTGCCGGCGCCGCATGGCGTTCCGCTGCCGGGTGGACGCGCGCCGTTCGTTCAGCTCCTCCTCGTCCTCGGAGCTGCTGGAGCTGCTGGAGCTGCTGGACTCGTCTTCGGGGCTGGGAGATCGCGGCCGGGGAAAGAGGTCTGTGTCCAGTTCCACCTCACAGGCATTCTCTTCAGAGTCAGACTCGTTGGAAAGGGCCAGGAGGCGTTTGTCCTGGTAGCGCCGCAGGGCAGACAGGCGCTGCTGGCGAGACGTGGCATCCTCACACGAGGGTAGCGGCGGGGTGGACGCCACCACGTTTGTGGCAGTGACCCGCAGGGGGCCCAGGTGGAAGGCGCTGTCGGCAGACTCATCCACTGTGGGCGGAGGGGAGCGGGGCAGCGAGGCCGAGGACTCGGAGTCCGTGTAGCCCGAGCGCTCGCTGACCCCCGCGTGCAGCTGGAGGATGGTGCTCTCGCTGAGGTCACTGTCCGAGTCAGAGCTCCAGCCCTCGATCTCGCGACGCACCAGGGAGTCAAAGAAGGCCATCATCCGGGGGTCTTCCTGCACAGACTGGTTGGCGTAGTCGTGAGACAGGCCACTCCCACTGTTCAGCACAAGGCTGATGTACTCTTCGTGGGTATAGAGACAGCGAGAATCATCCTCGATCCGACCGTCCAGATCTCCGGTACATCCTGGCTGCTTGTATGGGCTCCAGATCTGCACAGAAGGTGAAAACAAAACCAAGGAAGCCTGATTGGAATGTATTCTAAAGCTGTTGGCCATAAAGAGCTTCCCCAGACTCTCCCTGTCATTTAACAGGGACTTGCTAACCAACTTTAGGCCCAGGATAGACACATATCATGACTCCCACTACCCCCCTCCCCTTTAGCTTCCTCTATCAGTAGCCTGTAAATCACAACAACCCCCTACATAATCACTGAGGACAGAGGATGACTTGAAGATTGGCTAGTGTGTTCAAAACTCTCAGAAGACTGGAGAGGTACCACTTTTCCAAAGTGAAAACAGACCCACCAGTCAGTCCTCTGCAACAGTTAATATTTCAGCCTCTACTTCTCCCCAAATGCAACATTTCTATTTTTAACTAATGGGAATTGCTTACTGGAGCTTGGTAAGAATAGCCGACTGCCTACACTGCAGTTCCCTCTTGGACATGCAGGCATCAGTTACCCAGGAAACTGGGTTCTCTTAACCAAGGAGCTGCTGGCTTGCTCCCCAACTATTCTGTTAGCTATTGGAATAGGCAGGACTCACCCTCCAAGCCCACAGACCCATCTCTTAATACCCGTCCACTCCACAGTCAGACCTAGGCGCTCACAGCCAAAAAGTGGCAGAACTAGGATTCAGACTAAAGTCTGTCTGAATGCAGAAGCCCAGCTTTATGAGCTTTGTGAGCTGAATTAAGTTATGCAAAAGTGGAGTTCAAGGTAATTAAGCTGTCACTGCAGATGAGAACGATTAGCTTCACCTGACTCTGTCAGACTGGTCCTGAGCAGCACAGAGAAGCTCGGTTATATCAGCTGGTAGTTATGGCAACTCAGATGAAATTTCCAGGTGATTTTCTTGCCTTAACAGGCTCCTGTCTCTCTTTAGATAGCACCCAACCCAGAGAGTAGTGGCTTTTTGTTTCCTATCCTCTATCAAGCCAATGGCTTTGCTTCCCCAAAGTTATCCAAATTCGCCTTCCCGTGAGCATGCTCCTGAGGCCCACTCCCGCCACGCTTTACTTTGATCTCCCAGGAGGCAGCATCTCTCAGGAGGATCCCCAGTTCAAGAGCGGCTGAAGAAACCTTCTAAGCTAGGTCTCTTCACCAATTCCCAATTCAGATTCATTCCTCCTTCAACTCTGTCCTCTGCCCACAACTCCTAAGGTGTCCTCCCACCCCCAGCTTCACAATCTCGCCCAGGGGAGTGTTAAGGCAGTGATTCTCAAACTTTGGTATGAACGTGAATTACCTGAAGAATAATTAAAACGCTGACTCCTGAGCCCCACCCTCAGAGATTCTGATTCAGTAAGTCATGGGGAGGTTACCAGGGCTCTGCACTTTTAATAAGCACTTGAGGAGTGAGAAAGTGGAGGGACCAACTTTTAAGAAACACTGGAATATATTAATAGTTAGCATAAAATAAGCTGCAAAAAATAAAGGCTTTGTCTGAAGCAATTCTCAAATTCTTTGTGAGACTCAATGTTTGGGAAACATTTAGATCTGGTCTTTAGCAACAGGCTCAAGCTATAAATGACTATCTTTGCAAACAGATGTCTCTGGGAATAAAAGTTTGGTGGCTTAGGGAAAAAACTGAAAGGTTCAACAAGCAAAGCCCTTAGGATGCTTTGGAGTCGTAGTCTATATGCTGGGCTAAACCTCATTCCCCCAGTTAAAAATGGAAAATGTTACTAACCATGTTATATAATATGAAGATAAATCCTTATGTACTTCCCAGAAACTCAGAATTTAACAAAAGAACAAAACACTCACGGTGAGATGCTTGCTGGCCCAACTATCCAACAAGCCTNATGCTGGGCTAAACCTCATTCCCCCAGTTAAAAATGGAAAATGTTACTAACCATGTTATATAATATGAAGATAAATCCTTATGTACTTCCCAGAAACTCAGAATTTAACAAAAGAACAAAACACTCACGGTGAGATGCTTGCTGGCCCAACTATCCAACAAGCCTGGGTTTTAGTCTACTACCCAGCCCCCTACATCTTCACTTCAGGAATGAAAATCATAATACTGAAAGTTGGCATTTATATGTGCTCAGGAATGTATTAAGCTGAGGTAGACGTTCATTCCTGAAGCCTGGAGTAATGGAACAAAATGCTGGATCAGAAGGCAAGAGGCTTGAGTGTGGGTTCCCACACCACTCTAGTTTGCTCAGCTCCCCATCTAAACAGTGAAATCAGACGGGTCTCATGCAACCCGAAGATTCAGAGCAAAACAAAAGATCCATCCCAGACGGCCAGGCTCCAGTCCTCAAGGGACCTATAGCACAGAGCTGTGGGAGGGGCAGAACAGGTAGGAACCTGAGCTTCCTCACTCACATGGCCCAGAGCAAATGACTGCACCCTTGAAGGCTCTTTCCTCGGTTGTAGACATGAGAAGGATGAAATGACGTAACATATACCAAAGTACCAATAACTGTAGTGCTTCCTCCTTCATTTGGCAAACGGATACCTCAACTGGAAGTTTGAGACTCATCCTCAAACAGACTTTTGAACACCAGAGGCAATGACCATCCCAATTATGTTAGTCCTCATCCTTGAAACATCAATTTCAAACATTTGTGAAATTATCTTTTTGATATTGAAAGTCAACAACTCAGAAGTGAAGCAATGAAAGCACAGCTTCCTGTTGCATGTGAACTGTGGCTAGATATCCCTCCTCATGGGACAAGGTTCATGAGAAAAGGAGGAAGGATGTGCAGCTTTCTCTTGAAGCCCAGTGACAGTGACAAGTTGAGCTCAAGAGGCTGTTGAGCAAACAGATGCAGTTCAATTCTCATTCAAAAATCATCAAAATGGAACGCAATTTCAGTAACAAGTGTTCTGACCCACACAGGTGACCGTGACATGCTTGATGTAGCATCTCTAAACCCTCTTCTCTCTCTGCACTATTATACTAAATTCAGACATCTGGCCACCTACCAAGAAAAACGACACAGACAGAGACTTATGTTGTTACTCAGGGGTGCCTCACACTCTAATTTGGATTCCAAGACTCCCTGGGCCCAGCTGTGGCCTACACCTTCCCAGCCTTACATCAGAGCCCTCCCCTTTCTGTGTTCCTCGCTCTGGCCAAATGATCACTTCCTAAACAGGCCCTATGCTTTGCTGCTTGTGAGCACTGATTCATGAGCGTACTACCTGGAGTGCAATAGGTGATCAATAAATATTTACTGATTCAGTAAAATAACAAAATATCCAATCTCTCTCTTTAAAATGGCCCTCCCATCTTATTCTTTTCTTTTGCAGACTTTTTCCTTCAAAATCTAGTTGAAGTATTACTTGAGATAGTTCAAGTGTACTGAGATTACCCCAGATGGGGGAAAAAAATCTCTGCCTCCCCACACAGCAATGTTTCTATCTCTTATGTACTTTGCATTTTTCATTACTTTTATTTCTTTTCTCTCCTACTGGGTCATCAATTCCTATGAGGACCTGCATTACCTATCTTTGCATTCCTCACAGGGCCTAGCGCAAATCACACACAGTAGGTATGGTTCACAAATACTGGGTAAATAGACAAATATTAGTCTTTGAGGAAAAAGAAAAAGCCAGCAATTGTTCATCTTTCTCTCTCTTATGTTTAACTACAAAATAACCCCATTTATTGCTAAGTGTGGGCATTCAAGAGGATATAAGATCTGTTGTGGGTGAGAAGAGGCTGGTTCTGACTCCTTTCCTCCAGGCTAGTAAGGCATCAGTAAAGGACAAGTCAGGGAGAAGGTGGACCAAACAGAGACAGGTGGAGAGAGAGGCTGGCTGGATTAAAGTATGGTGGAATGATGCTCTTTGAGCCATTGATTCTTTCAGAAAAAACACAAGAAAGAAAGAGATTTTAAGATTTTTTTTTTTAATGGTGGACCATTTTTAAAATCTTTATTGAATTTGTTACAGTACTGTTTCTTTTTTATATTTTAGTGTTTTGACCATGAGGCAAGTGGGATTGTAGTTCCCCGACTAGGCATCAGACAGGCCCTCTCTGCATTGGAAGGTAAAATCTTAACCACTGGACTGCCAGATAAATATCTGAAAGTGACTTTTATTAAAATAGAAACTGTTAGGCACAGGTAACCTGTAGGGCACTCCTAGGTGTCATTCACGTGACAGATGGGAGACAGACTCAAAGAGCTGCCCAAGGGTACTGTTACTGACTGAAGGTTTCCAGTGGCTAAACATGCCTCCTGGTGGGGCAGGGTTCAGACCCCACTGGAACCTGGAAGCAATGAGTTCTATAGTTTAGTCTGAATATTTTCACAGAGAAAATATTTCTCCTTTAAGAACTTGGCTAGTCTCCAACCTCTGACCTCTTGCGTAAGGATTCCAACTAACTAAACAACGACTGGGGAGACTTAGCACAGAAGCATCCTAGGGTGTTAGCCAGGCAGGAATCTCTCTTTTAAAGGAGATGCTCAAGCAGAGTTCCCTGATAAAGAGAATGATGTCAACAGGACTACGGAGGACATGCTACTATACTAAGCTGTGAGTCACACGCCAAAAGAAAAGGGAAAGCAACGCAAGGGACAGGGCGGTTCAGTGATCACCCAAGTGATGGACTATGAACAAATACAGCAGGGGCACCAGGCCACCTGCTGCCTTCCCGCTAGCAGCTAGACATCGGCAAGAACAAAGAACAGGGCCCTGCGCGAGCCTTACCACTACTGGCTATATAATTAACTCCAAACAGTAAATTTATAATTTACATCTCATCTTCTGCAAAAAGAAAAAGTCAATGAAAACAATCTAAGTCTAGGTCTAGCCCTGTTTATTTATGGGTAAATAAGTGTATGCAATCATGAAAGTCAGCCCTGATCAACAATAAAACCTAAATAAAGGGAGTTGGAATAACGACAAATAAAAATACTGACCCATACTCCAACATTACATTTCTGATAGTTTCCTCTGCCTCAGACGTAAGTTGGACAGTTTTTTAAAAAAGAACAAAAGAAAATGAAAACTATCCATTTGTTACAAATCAATCTTCACATTTCCCCTGAAATCTCCCTCAAGTTTTCAATTGTTATTCTGGGGGAAAGTGAGGAGTTTTATGTTTTGCTGGGAGAAGATATCACCTATCCTTACTTAAAAGTCAAGTCACCACAGGGTCCTCAGGAATTCATCATTTGCCTTGAGCCCTCATTTTCTCAGCTGTGGAGAAGGGTTTCTAGCAGTCCACTGGAATGTGAGTGATGGGCAGTGGGCCATCCTTCCACGGACACAGGCCAGGCTGGCTCTCTCATTTACAAGCTCTAAAAATATCCCTTGGCAGGGTTACATTCATTCAGTCAATGTGCAATTGAAGCAAGTGTTCATTCTCAATCACAACCACATGAAGTGGTTTTTGGTATGTCCTGAGACAAGTTAGCAATGGTTCTGGAAGTTACTTGTTGTATCTGTGCCATATGAGGACAGCAATTAATGCAAAGTGCACACCCAGTAACTGAGGGGATGGTAGCTTCTTTATCTCCAGACGGGGTTTGGAAAGCAGAATTCAACAGGCTCCAGATCAAACGCCACTGGAAATGCAGCAGCATACAGGTAGTATCTGGTTTCAAAGCCTCGTGACTAATTTTTAAGAAACCAGTCCCTTCTGAAACGAGGTTTAAAAACCACTCTCTTGATTATAACATCAATGTTTCCATATTTTGTAATATGTCAAAATAATTGAGAATTCTGATAGACCTTTAGTATGTTTAGCTATGATGTGCTACATACATTGTTTTGTTTTTTTCCATTTATGAACTTGCAGTGATTTATCTCAAAGGACAAAAGGAGAATGTGCCTCACCTTGATAATCTTTTCTACACCAGAAGAGCAGATCATGTAGGTATGGGGGTTAAATCGGACCTGGTTAACAATAGACCGATGCCCTTTCAGCACCATGAAGGCTCCGTTGACCACCCTACCAATGCCACCTGGGAAGAGAGAAGGAAACAAAAATCAAATGATGAAACAGATGGAAGTAAACAGGCTCCAGTAATGGCAAACAAACAGCTCTGAACCAGAGTCAAAATTTTTTACTAACTGTATCACCAGCAGAATGCCTAATCTTACAGATAAAGTTGATATGGAAAGAAGGAAGATGAAATATCTCTCAGCATATGTGCTCTTACCCAGAGCCTTTAGCCTTTAAGCATTGCCCACACCCACCCACTGCAATTACATTGTCAATGAAGCCACAGCCACTTAAAACATTTCTCAAGTTTTTGATCCCTAGGATAGAATCCCAGTGTTACCTTAGAAAAAGCCAGTCATAAGCAAAATGAGACTGATCTGCTTGGGAACAGTTAGGCAGCTAAGCCAGGGACATGCAGAACCAGAAGCATATAATTACTTAAGTGTACCCGAAATATCACTGATCCTGTTGCCCTCAATTTCTATGATGAAAGTGGCAAACAAAACATACAAAAACCTCTGGGAAAATAATGGAGAAAATTCTTTCTTCACTCTGACAGGGAGAACTGAGGCTAAAGCAAGGAGATACGGGTCACTTTCACAGTAAGCAGAGTCCAAGTATGGAAAATTACACAGGATGGGCCTTGAAGACATCATGTATGGAGACCACTGACAGAGAGCAGTATCTTATGGACCATCCTGTAGGCTTTCTTTTTTAATGATGAGAAAACTACCAGAGACCTAGAACTTATAACGCAGATGAAAATGTCATCATTTATGAACTTGGGATAATCTTAAAGGTTCACCTTCATTGGTAAGGGCATCGCACTCCCACAGGACACATGCACCCAGGTCGTCACTTTTAAGCAGCCATCAACAGCTCAGTGCACACAGGCTGGCATGTGCTCCTGGCCAACTGGCAAAATTTGATATACAGACACAGACAAGTGAGTGCTCATCTGTTTAAGCAAGAAGAGCCTTCACAGACCCTGCCAGGAGCGCACTGGGGCACAAAGTAATCGCTGGGGCACAAAGTGCCATTAGCACCACCTCGGTTCCATGTGCTCCACCCCAGGGCCAACTTCTCTCAGTTCAAACATTCATGCCAAACACTTCTCATCTCACTATCTGCAGGGAAAATGGCTAGAACGATATCCTTCTTCCAGGGATAATCTGGTTCTGCAGAAGGTGTCTTCTGCTTTTGGCCTCCTGACACAACTCCTCTTTCACCTCTCCTGCCTCATGAGATATTGCTCTCTACTGACATGTATTTTTATTTTTTTTTACAACAGCAAGAGGTTGGAGATTGCACTGATTTACTTCTGAATGGTGTCAACTTGGCTAGCACCAGGTACTTACTTTACTTGTTGAGTGACAAAAATGCACCCCCCCCCCGCAAAAAAAAAAATGTCCTTTCCCTAAATTTTGCCCCATGTCTGACATTATTATCTGAATAACTCAGGATGGACAATACACTTATAGCTATTCGTATTTCAGCCCAACATCATCACGTTTGCTAATAAACCATAGAAGAGGAGAAAGTAACTAGAACATAGGTGTATTTTTATGGAGACAAAAGAGTCAGGACAGGTTTAAGCACCCAGGTAGGCTGTCATGATGGGAACACCTAGGCATCCTGAGTGCACCAGGTTCCTAAGGTGGAGAGGGAGGAGGAGAAGGTAACCTGAGCCTAGTCAAAACAGAAACTTGAGAGAACTAAGAGGGATCCATGGGAATCTAAAACAGTTGTCTCAATACACCCCCAAAGAATTCCTTTGGGTTTGTTTCTTTTCTATAAATGGTTGATTCAACAAGCAGCAATCTGGCTCATGGGTCTCTTCAAAATCCTACGTTTCCACGGTCCACTCCTATGCATACCTCCAATGGGGTGGTTACTGGCAAAGAAACTTATGCTTGAACCTAGTACCAATATCGTTGAATCCTTCTGCTTCTAAGAAAAGGAATTTAAGTGACTCAGAGAATTTCAGTGACTCAGAGAATTTCAGTGACTTCTTCCAACTAGTTTGGCAGAGCCAGAATTTGAACCAGAGTCTGTTTGGTTTTAATGCCTAATATCCTTTCCATTGTAGAAGGCCTTTAAGAGATGAAAAGGTTTGAATAGGGATAGAGTCAGAAGGTCATAACCAATTTCTAAATCCTGGCAGTCATCATGTAAGTTGGTTTTCATTTTAAGTCCTGAATTTAATAGGGGGTGGGGTGCTTCCCAGGTGGCGCTAGATATAAACAATCCACCTGCCAACACAAGAGATGCAACAGAGGCGAGTTTGATCCCTGGGTTGGGAAAATCCCCTGGAGGAGAAAACGGCAACCCGCTCATGTATTCTTGCCTGGAAAGTCCCATGGACCAGAGGAGCCTGATGGGCTACAGTCCACTGGGTTGCAAAGAGTTGGACATGACTGAGCAACTGAGTACATGCAGAAGGGGGTAAGGAGAAGATTCTATCCAATGGTATCCTGAGTGCAAGGTCTATAGTATCAGCACAGGACATCTCATCCCACTGCCAACACCAAACAGTCTATGAAGTAGAACTGGATCTCGTGCAACCTAGAACCTGGAGTGCAACACCTGAACTAAAGCAGGTACTTGCTATAACTAAAGCAGGTAACCACTGTTGAATGGACAGTGTTTCAGGAGATGGCAGTTCTAGAATAAGTACTACTAAAGGAGGACTTCGGTGAGATAGAAGGTCTCATGTCTTAAAGAAACAGCTACCATACAACCAAGGTTTATTAACTAAACCAATCTTTCTGTCAAACATGACTTAGAATACAATTACACTAACTTTCAGATCTAAAGAAAAATTGAAGGGTATCAGTGCTTGAAAAATTCAGACCACGAAAATCTGTTTCTACTGCTCTATTACATGCTGTGACCTCATTTGGTTTCTCTTCTTGGCAGTAATTTTAATACAAGATAGTTTCTCCTTCCTACCAAAGAAACCTGAAAAAGAGGAGGAAGTCAATAAAGCCAAGAGACTGAAAGTGAAACAGGTACAGAAAGAATTACTGCTGCCATCTGTATAAAGTAATCCAGGCTATACACAGAATCACAGCAAAAAATAGGCTTCAGAGAGGTTCTCTATAGTCCCTCTCCAGTTTTCAGGTTTCAAGTGATTGAAAACAGCTGCTACTGTACAATTTACACAGAATGAGTTTAGAGAAGAAATTTTTATCAGTTCTGGAGATGTGTATAAATCAGATAGATTCCTTGAGTCTCAAATGACTAATGTCAAGATGCCAATACCAGTAAGAACTTGGGTTCTTCTCTCCATTTATCTAACCAGAGCCTGCCCATCAATAGTAAATTAAGCTGAAAAAACTTAGGCAGGGAATATTTTTGACAAGAATGACATAACCTACATAATCTCCCTTTAGGGTCATCACTCATCTGTGGGTAAGAGGCCTGGTAAGGATCAACTCCACCCCATGGTTACTGAGCCAAGTCACAACGTTATCGCTAACAATGGTACCAATAAGTAAAACAGCACATACTCATTCTTGAGTCATTCTTGAGCTGTCATGTTTATAAAGTTCTGTACAAACCAATGGTCATTTCTCCAAACCATCTGCTCTGGCTGGCTCAAACATGCTGGTACCATTTTGTAGGCTTCTTTTTAAGTTGAGGTCAAAGTTTCCAAATATCCATCTTTCCTTTGCTTCAGAAGGGATACAGGGAGATGGGGAATGTTTTATCTTATCTGCTCTACTTCTCTATTCTACTGCAAGACTCAGAAAAGAAAATGAGTGAGAGGGCCATTTCATAAGACTCTAGCATTGTGATTCACTCACTATCTTGGGATTCTAGGAAACACAAGGCACTCAGAAACAACACCTTGTTCAGAACCGCGATAAAGACCTTTCTAACATGCCACGGTCGAATGTTCCCACAGAGAAGACAACGGACTAAGCCTACATGTGCTCACTGCCCTCTTTTCTTAACTATGCTCTTTTCGTAAGATTCAGCCAGAGATTTGTCCCCTCAAACCTCTCAAGAGGGTCAGGACACCACTTCCACTTCTTGTCAACTTCAATTACTTCTGTTTCTTGTCAATTTCATTCATTTTCAACAAAGTCCTCCAAGAATGAGGATGTTTTCAACTCAGAAGCTAAAAGCACGCTAGTCAGGATTTCTAGATGCTTTGGTTCAAACAGAAACTTATCCACTGTGCTAGGGCGTGATCCTCAACAGCACTTGGGACTACAGAACAGGACACTGAAATATTTTGTTCTGAAATAAACTCCGAGTCAAACTGGGTAAAATGGAAGCATTAATTTTCTTGTTACAGTCTTTGGATTTTCCATTCCTTCCTAGTAGTCCACTAGTTAATGGGTAGGACACACACGTTTACGAGAATGGGAAGGAGAAACAATGGACAACACAGAGATTAAGGGGGGGGGGAGGCTGAAAGCAAGAGTGAGGAACCAGGAACAGGGACTAGATGACTGGAAGGGTCTGTTGGAAGCTAAGAAATTAGGACAGCAGGAGATAGATTTGTGTTTCAAAAAAAAAATAGAGTACTGGGTCCTCATGAAGAGGGCAAACATCCCTGATCTTCTGAGATTTGTATGTTGATACGTCCAAGGATAATAAGAACTGGACACATAAGGACTTAACAAATGACTGTTAAATTGAAATTAGTGGAGAACACTGTTATGAGCAGTGCTTCCCAGGTGGCTCAGTAGTTAATAGAATCTGCCTGCTAAGGCAGGAGACACGGGAGATGCAGGTTCAATCCCCGGGTTGGGAAGATTCCCTGGAGTAGGAAATAGCAAGCTATTCCAGTATTTTTAGCTGGAAAATTCCATGGACAGAGAAGCCTGCCTGGCAGGCTACAGTCCATGGGAATCACAGAGCTGGACACGACTTAGCACTCACGCGTGTACTGCTAAGAGTGGTATNAGACACGGGAGATGCAGGTTCAATCCCCGGGTTGGGAAGATTCCCTGGAGTAGGAAATAGCAAGCTATTCCAGTATTTTTAGCTGGAAAATTCCATGGACAGAGAAGCCTGCCTGGCAGGCTACAGTCCATGGGAATCACAGAGCTGGACACGACTTAGCACTCACGCGTGTACTGCTAAGAGTGGTATTTTAAAAAACTTAATACTCAAGTTAAAGAAACACAGATTATGGTACAGGAAATGCTCTCAGCATTTCACAGGAGGACTTCATCTGGTAGCTCTGGATTAGGATAGGAAACAAAAGGGTGCAGAACACACTGATGGGGCAAGGTGGTGAGCAAGGGCGTAAACAAGTGGCACCATTTCACAGAGAAAGAAGTTGAAAAATCAGGTAACAATGGTTATCTCCGTGATGCAACTGACTTCAAAATTCTGTAATCACCTAGCCCTCCCCTAAGCAATAAGACTTGGGCTCGGTGTTTGTCACCAAAGAATCCAACGGCCAATTCAGCTTTCATCCTACTCCTCTCATTACTGGCCAGACTCAGCAGAGCTGCCTCCTCGTGTGATGTTTTCCTCCACTGTCTTCCTAGGCTCACCCTCTTATGGGTTTCCTGCTACTTCACTGGTCACTCCTTTTTTTTTTTCTTCTAAATTTTTTACTGAGAGATAATTGCTTTACAGAATTTTGTTATTTTCTGTCAAACCTCAACATGATGGTCACTCCTTCCTGATTTCCTTTTTGGCTCTTCTCCCTGGCTTCTTGACATTAGACTGCCTTAGGGTTCAGTCTTTGGTCCCCTTCTCTCTAACTAGTTATACTCACTTCACCCACTGCTGACCTCATACAGTCTNTGGGCGCCGGTGGCCTACGTAGATGGTGCAAACCTCTTGTCTCGAGGTTTTATTGGCTTTCCACGTAAACCAAGTTATTCAGCCTCTTTTCTCCACTTAATTTTCCTACTACACTATTTCTTCCTAATCTAATCTTCTATTAATAAATAAATACTTCTAAGACACCGATGCCGTCCACGTTTCGAATTCCCTGGACCTGCTGGGGCTGGACCCCGGCAACCAGTGTCGTACCAAACCTTCAGACACCACCTACGTGCCGATACCAAAACTCAAAATGTTACCTCTAGTCCAAGTCTTCCTTGTACTCCACACCTCTATATCCAAACTGTCTACTCAACATCTCTAGAGACATCTCAGACTCTACCTGCTCACCTTTTCTCCCAATCTAATGTATCAGAAATTCTGATGGCTTTACTTTCAAAACCTATCTAGACTCCAACCCCTATTACCTTGGTTCAAACCACCATCACTTACTAACCTGTATTATGAGAGAATCCTATTGGTTCTCCTCATTTCTATCGCTGGTAGTCCTAATCCCAACATTTACCCTCAAAACTCAGTAACCAGAGTGATGCTGTTAAAACAAGTCAGATGAAGTCATTCTTCTGCTCAAAATTCTCCAGTGGCTCCCATTTCACTTACAGGAAGAGCCTACATGACTGGACACCCCTATACCCCACTTACCTCTATGACTAAGCCCTATTCTTTTCCCCTCTCTCATTCNATTTACCCTCAAAACTCAGTAACCAGAGTGATGCTGTTAAAACAAGTCAGATGAAGTCATTCTTCTGCTCAAAATTCTCCAGTGGCTCCCATTTCACTTACAGGAAGAGCCTACATGACTGGACACCCCTATACCCCACTTACCTCTATGACTAAGCCCTATTCTTTTCCCCTCTCTCATTCCGCTTCAGCACATTGATTTCCGTGCCATTTCTCAAACATAACAGGCACACTCTCACTTCAAAACCTTCATGCTGGTTCTACCTGAAATTCTCTTACCCTGGATTTCTGCAATGCTCCCGTACCATCATGAGGTTTTATTCAGATGTGACCTTTCCAATGAGGACTATATTGAACATCCTATTTAAAATGACATTTCCCTGATTCCCTTCCCCAGACTATGTCCTATCTTCCTCATTCCGTTCTAATTTTTCCTTTTCCAAAACACTTCTAACCTTTTACACACACTATATAATTTATTGTATCTATTGTTCACTGTCTGTTTCCCCCACTAGGATGTAAGCTCCATTCTAGCAAGGCTCTTTTGTTCTTCTGCTGTATCCAAAGTTTCTAAAACAGTGCCTATCTAGCACATGATAAGTTTTCAACAAGTATTTGATGAATGAATGAAAAGGCATGTGTATTAGACTTCGGAATATAAGAATGCAGGAAAAGAACCTAATTTCCACCAGTGGGCTTCAACATCCGACATGTGGATTATCCAAGTGTCTCTCTCCACCTTCCTGATGTCAATTTTGGATGTTTCTTTTATAGCATTTTTGACTACAGTAGGAGTACAGAAATAAAGAGCTAAGACTCTACCTATCCTTCATGGTCCTTTGAAGCACTAATTCCATAAAAACTTGACTTGATTCCCCAAATCTGTTCAAGCTCTCCTTAATTATCTTTTTTATAGGCCTTGGAATCCATTTTAAAATTTAGCATGTGTGTGCACGCGCGCATACACACACACACACACACACACACACACCCTTTTCTCATCTCTCTTGGACTAGAAGTTCTTGGAGGGCAAGAAAGTGTTTATCTTTCAATCACCCATAAGATTTGCATAACATTTTATATAAGGGTACTCAGTAAGTGAACAAATTAAATTCTCTGGAACAAAGCTTGAAGGAAAAGGCTAAAGCTATTATCTACTAAAATGAGGTCTGGTAAGTACCTGTTCAAGCAGTTAATCTATTTCATTCTTGACTCTACCAGCAGAAATTAAGAAGGGCTGTGAGAGGCAAGAGACCACTACTTTTCCTCACAATATCTAAAAGAGTTGTCCAAACAATCTCTTAGTAATTCCAAAAGGTCTGCGTGAACATTCCCAGGGCTCCAAGTTTCCAACCATAAAGAGAAATACAATCAGGGTACTGACAATACAGAGAGAGCAGTGGCTGCTTCCTGGGGATCATGTAACCACTTAAGAGCTAAGAAAAGTCAGATGGGAACAGTCAGTGCTGTCAGTAAAGCTCAAAGAGCCCCACAGACAGCAACACTTAATTGTACAAAAAAGTCAATTACACTAAATTCTTTCATCATCTGTATTTCACATGTGTCTGCAACCAACTACTTGTGAACAATTAAAAGCAGTTGTTCCTCCAATTACTTGGGAGGAAAAAGCAGATGCCCAGGTCTGATTCCCTGAGAGTAAAGGCATCTATGAGAGAAACGGGAGGAGAGGCAGAGTATGCGCACACGCAGGTTTACGGAGATGCAGCGACAGCTGTTTCCAGCCTCTTTCCTCGGCTGCTGGCAGTGGGGGTGGCTGCAGTGAAGAGCTGCATGTTTCCCCCTCCATTCAAGGAAAAATCTGTCATAGGACTCTCCCCTCTTAAACTACCAATGAGTCAAGAGCAGCCTTCATGCAAGAAAAATGTAACTGACCATTCAGGAGGGTACCAGATAAGGCCCATGTCTTGGTCTCTAAGGAGTTTTTCAGAGGAAAATAAAAAAGGAGAAAGCTTTTAAAATGAGAAATAGCAATATTTATTTATTATAAATAGAAAGTCAGCAGCTACTGAGTACACTTAAAATATCCCTAAGAAATTAGGTATTATTACTGTTGTTATTGTTTGCATTGTTAATATTCTTATCTTACAGATGAAGAAAGTTTTATTAAACAATTTTTCCAAAGCCTCCAACTAGAAGATGAATGTGTATCAGAAATTTTAAGCCCAGGCCTACCAACTCTATTACACTGTGTTTCTTTCCATAAATGGTATGGTCTTAGTGAAGAGGCATATCTGAGGGGAAGCAACTCAATCAGTGAAAACCCTAAAGCCCTTTCCAACAAGAATTAGGAAAAAGGGAAAGAGAAGGCCATATGAATATCTTCCAGAGACACCCACCTCTACCACATGTTATCAAATCCTCCATTACTTCTATCACCTGTTGCTGCTGCTGCTGCTAAGTCGCTTCAGTCGTGTCCGACTCTGTGCGACCCCACAGTCTGTTACTAGGGAGCAAACACTTTGGAAACTATGGCTCTATGAGCACTCATCCACAGCAGTAACAATGTCTTTCATTTGAACACATCTCGTTTTCAGAAAGCCTTCAAGACTGTTCAATCATTCCATGATATGAGATGGTAGGGTGAGGGGTCGGGGTAGCAATTTTACAAAAGAAACTGAGGCCCACAACTGCTGTTACATAACCTGCCTAGAATCACTCAATCAGTTACTGGAAGTACTGGACTTGAATCCAGGTATGATTTTAAGCCCAATGCTCCTTCCTATACACCATGCTGACTCTATACATAACTGTTAGTCTGTTTATCTTCAGAACCGCCACATAAAAATAGATGCTCTTCCTACGTACTTCAGAGGTGTAAAACATATTCTGATGGTTTTTTTTCTTTGCCACAGTGAAATTCCCAGTTCTATCCCTTCCTCTGATTTTTAAACAGGTTTTTAGAAAGAGTTGTTACTTGAAATCAATTGAAAAAAATTGAGTTTAATTTTCCAGGTAGGAAGTTTTACCCTGAGTATTAGGTCTTACATCTTTAAATTATTTCCTCAACCTACTAGGAAGCCCTACGTGAATTACTTAGCCAACTGGCTAATTCTGCTTATATAAAAATACTAAATTCTGTTTATATAATAAATAAATTTCATCTCTTAGGCGTTTGTGTAGCAAAAACATTTCCCCAGTGACTGTCAGTCTTTCTGAACAGAAGCGTGGAGAAGAAAGATGCCCTTGCTCTTGGCTCACACTTAGCACCACTCTCCACCTAGTTCTCAGCATCTGGCGTGCACGGAGAAGCACACGGCAGGCATTCAATAAAAAATGTCGACTGCGTGTCATCTGATTATGCCATTAAAGCATAGAACAGCAAGCCAACTTCCCCACATAGACTGCTTCAGTGTCTTACTCTGAAATGGCATGAACAGAGATAGCAACCCAGCCTCATTCCAGATCTGTTAAGTCAAAGAGGCAGTAGATTAGATTAGGAATTTCCTGACAGACTTTCCATCATCTAAGCATTCAAAGCTAAGACTCAAGGCCACTTCAAGCCCTTATATGTTATGTCTGGCTCACTGAACCTTGCTAAATGTTTCCTAAAACTACAAACGGCCAACAGTTAAAAATAGAGAAATTACACAGAAGAAATTTCTAATCACTGGAGTTGCTCTGGGGCAACAAACAAGCTATCATGGTGGGCAACCTAGTAGAGGGCTTCAGTTAAAATTTCTCAATAAAAGTGTACTTGAATGTACGTTAAGTTATAACTCAAAAAAATTATTGTGGGGATAGGTACGTGAGCAGAAAATGCTATAGACTACTGATCTGGGCTAAGTAAACTCCAGCATATAAATGCCTCTGCTGGGATATCATGTTTTCATTTTTATTCATTTAATAATATTTTATTTCCATTGTGATTTTTCTTTGACAAACGTTTATTCACTAGTTTTTTATTTCTTTTCATCAGGGAATAAAAAAAGAATACTGAAAATAGCATAAGAAGTATAACTTAGGGTTTCCCTGGTGGCTCAGTGGTAAAGAATCCACCTGCCAGAGCAGGAGACACAGGTTTGATCCCTGGTTTGGGAAGATCCCACATGCCACTGGGCAACTGAGCTCATGCGCCACAAATATTGAGCCCATACTCTAGAGCCCAGGAGTTGCAACTACTGAAGCCCCTGTGCCTAGGGTCCCATGCTCTGCAATAAGAGAAGTCACTATAATGAGAAGCCCTTGCACCACAGCTAGAGAGTAGGCCCCCCTCCCCCGCTCACTGCAAACAGAGAAAAGCCCACACAGCAACAAAGACCCAGCACAGCCAAAAGTAAATAAAGGAAAATCATAAATCAAATAAAATTTTTTAAAGTATAGCTTAATGAAATTTTGTAAGACAAACACCTATATAACCAACACCCAGGTCAAGAAATGGAATTTTTCTTGGCCATTCAGAGGCCTCTATGTGCCTCATTCCTATTACAACCTCTTCCCTTCCCCAAAGAAATCATTATCCTGGGACTTGCTGGGTGGTCTAGTAGTTAGGAATCCACCTGCCAATGCAGGGGACCCAGGTCTGATCCCATATGCCGCAGGGCAACCAAGTCGGGGCACCACAACCACTGAAGCCTACACGGCCTAGAACTCAGGCTCCACAGCAAGAGAAGCTACCGCAATGAAAAGCCTGCACACCTCAGTGAAGAGTAGCTCCCACTTACCGTAACTAGAAAAAGCCCACACTCAGCAAAGACCTAGGGCAGCCAAACAAAAACAAACCCCCACAAATACACCATTACTTTGACTTCTATATTAATCACTTTCTTGCTTTTTAAAACAACTTTTATTCATTTCAGTAAATATTCCTAAATCCTTTTCATTTGGGGTGAGGGGAGGGGGGCGATGGGCACACCACACAGTTTGTGGGATCTTAGTTCCTCAACCAAGGATCAAACCCGGGCCTTCGGCAGTGAAAGCGTGCAGTCCCTAAACCACTGAACGGCCACTGAATTCCTCCAGGGAGTTCCCTCCTAAATAGTTTTGCTTTGGTTAATATATCTTTTGGATTTTTTTTATACAATAGGTTACTCCCTGTCCATCCTTTCTTTTATCATCAGAATGTATCTGTTGAAGAACATAAGATCATTTCACCTATGGTTTCTGACAGTCTGGGTTTTGTGGATTGTATCCTCACAATGTAGTAGTAATACAATACACCCCTCCGTCCTCTGTGCTACCTGCAAATCAAAGCTAGATCCTGAGGTCTGATCAGATTCGGGGTGGTTGTACTCTGCAAGACTCTAGGCACCGCCATGCTTCTCATCAGCATGCTCATACTGTCCAGCTGCCTTTCTTCTTCTAACGCAAATAACCAGTCGATGCTCAGTGTCTAGATGCATTAATTCATGAAGGCTGCTAAGTAATTATAATAAAACTCTATAATTTCTTTTTTAGAAATACCTTTTATTTTACCTATATTTTTGAAAGATATTTTCCTCGTGTATAGAATTCAAGGTTGGCAGGTTTTAATTCTTTTAAGCACTTCAGAGACATCTCATTCTATTACAGTCTGGCTCCCATTGTTTGATCATCAATCTTACTGCTGTTTATTTACAGGTAATTTGTCCATTTTCTCAGGTTGCTTTTAGGCTTTTTCTCGTTATCTTGTGCTTTCAATAGTTTGACTTATGATGTGCCTAGGTGTGTTGTATTTTCTCTGCTGGTTTGAATCTGTATAGTTGTATTTACTTTTGAGTTTTTGAAACTGAAAATTGGCATATTTCATTTGTTCTGGAAACTTTCAGCTATTATTTCTTCATATATTACTTCTGCTTCACTTTCTCTTATCCTGGGATTTCAATTTCATACAGATATGTTAGATCATCTATGTCCCTCTTATCCCTTACACTCTGGTTTAGCTCTTTCCATTCTCCATTCTCATTGTCCTTCAGTTCAAATGTCTTCTATTGACCTGTCTTTGATTCACCAAACCTGTCTTTTCACAATTAAACCCAGCCAAAAAATTCTTAGTACTAGATATATTTTTCAGTTTTAGAATGTCTACATGATTTTTTCTAAGTAGATTTCAATTCTCTGTTGAAATTCTCCATCTTTTAATCAATTTTGTCCATCTTTTCTATTTTCTTTATCCCATTTACAATATTTAAAGCTCCTGATTATTTGACTTCAATATCTAGATAATATTATGGACTGGCTTCTTTTGATCCCTGACCACATTTTCCTGTTTCATAACTTTTTTATTGCATACTGGACATTGAGGATAAAGAACCACAGTGACTGTTACGGACTGAACTGTGTCTCTAGGAAATTGGTATCTTAACGCCCCCACCCGCAAAGGTGACTATTTGGAGACAGAGGCTTTAAGGAGACAATTAAGGTTAAACAAATTATAAGGGTAGGACTCTAATCCAGTAAGACTGATGCTCTCATAAGAGGAGGAAGGGACATTAGCAACGAGACATTAGCAAGAAAGGGCCATGTGAGAGCACAAAGAGGGGACAGTCAACAGCAAGCCCAGGAGAGAGGTCTCGGGAGAACTCAAACTTGCCAGAACCTTGATCGTGGACATCTACAACTGTGAGAAGATACATTTCTGATGTTTAAGTAACCCAGTCTGTGGGATTTTGTTATGGCAGACTGATACAGAGATGAAAGTCGTTTCCTCCATCTAGCATTTACCCATTCTACTTCTTTCCTCAGGAAGGTAAGGGGCTGATCACCCTCAATCCAGTCAGGAGGGACCAGGGCAGGGCTGGATTGCTTCTTTAGTAGGACTAAGTCTACTTCTGGTTTCAAACCTCTCAAAGGCAAGACCTGGAGACTGCAGGTTGCAGGTCTCTTCCACTAATGAGAGTGTGTGTCCTACACGTCAGGAGACTGCAAGAGACTGCACTTTGCCTTTCTGGTCCAGCTCCGTCCTCGAGTGTGGCCTCTTGGGCTTCTGATGGAGAGCCTCTGAAACCTCTCTTCTCTGCTTCTGTCCTTCGGAGGTTTTAAGCTTATCTCTGTGTCATCCTTTTCCAAGCAGGTTCAAAATGCCCTGTAGAGCAGATCCCTCCCACTAGGGGAACTCTGTCTCCTAAGCACCGTATACCATAGGCATTTCATTTTTCTTTCCAATCTAGTCCCCTCACTCTCAGTGCAACCCCAGCGCCCAGCAGATGTCCTACAGAGAAGACTGGTCATGTGTTTGGGGTTCCTCTGAATCTAATATATCCTATCAACTCATGTGGCTGTTGAAAACTCTGATTTCTTTTGACCCTGGTAGAGGCTGTCCATGGCAGCAGCTCCAATGACAACCTGGGCACAGATGCTGTCAGGACAGAGCATGGCCAGACCTTCTGCTCAGTTGGGAAGGTTCTTCCTTCTTCAGAACTTTAGTTCTTCTCACACACTATTACCACAGCTCTCTGACATCTTTAAAAAGGTGGCTTTTGTAATTTGAGTTTTACACTTACTGCAGTGGGAACTTACTGTATCCTATGTGGAATCTGCTGCTGCTAAGTCGCTTCAGTTGTGTCACTCTGTGCAATCCCATAGACNAGTTCTTCTCACACACTATTACCACAGCTCTCTGACATCTTTAAAAAGGTGGCTTTTGTAATTTGAGTTTTACACTTACTGCAGTGGGAACTTACTGTATCCTATGTGGAATCTGCTGCTGCTAAGTCGCTTCAGTTGTGTCACTCTGTGCAACCCCATAGACTGCAGCCCACCAGGCTCCCCCGTCCCTGGGATTGTCCAGGCAAGAACACTGGAGTGGGTTGCCATTTCCTTCTCCAATGCACGAAAGTGAAAAGTGAAAGTGAAGTTGCTCAGTCGTGTCCGACTCTTAGCGATTCCATGGACTGCAGCCTACCAGGTTTCTCCGTCCATGGGATCTTCCAGACAAGAGCACTGGAGTGGTGTGACATGAAGTCTAACTATTTTTTAATAGAAATTTTATATCATTCCTTTTTCTTCTTTAAAATAACATTTCTACTTTACTTCAGTTCAGTTCAGTCGCTCAGTTGTGTCCGACTCTTTGCAACCCCACGAATCGCAGCACGCCAGGCCTCCCTGTCCATCACCAACTCCCAGAGTTCACTCAGACTCACTTCCATCAAGTCATTGATGCCATCCAGCCATCTCATCCTCTGTCGTCCCCTTCTCCTCCTGCCCTCAATCCCTCCCAGCACCAGAGTCTTTTCCAATGAGTCAACTCTTCGCATGAGGTGGCCAAAGTATTGGAGTTTCAGCTTTAGCATCAGTCCTTCCAAAGAAATCCCAGGGCTGATCTCCTTCAAAGTGGACTGGTTGGATCTCCTTGCAGTCCAAGGAACTCTCAAGAGTCTTCTCCATCACCACAGTTGAAAAGCATCAATTCTTCGGCGCTCAGCTTTCTTCACAGTCCAACTCTTGCATCCATACATGACCACAGGAAAAACCATAGCCTTGACTAGATGGACCTTAGTTGGCAAAGTAATGTCTCTGCTTTGGAATATGCTACCTAGGTTGGTCATAACTTTTCTTCCAAGCAGTAAGCATCTTTTGATTTCATGGCTGCAGTCACCATCTGCAGTGATTTAAGTGTTAACATTTTGGTACTGTATAGGATTTGAGTTACCATTACAATTCTTTTGCTCAGTCGCTCAGTTGTATCTGACTCTTTTGTGACCCCACGGACTGTAGCCCGCCAGGCTCCTCTGCCCACGGGACTTTCCAGGCAAGAATACTGGAATGGGTTGCCATTTCCTTCTCCAGGGAATTACAGTTCTTACTGGAACACAACTGATCAAAACAGATATACTTTTAATGTTTTATAAAAACTAATTACTATAAAAATAAGCAATTTATTGCATAAGAAGAAAAGGGAGAAGGGAGGGGGTGGGTTGGGCTATAGCTCTATGATTAAAGAATCCTGCCCCCCCCCTTTTTTTTTCGCCACCTTAAGAGATTTTTATAACTTAGGGGCAATGCACCATGCCAAGGTTCAAGTGGTCAGATATTTCTGGAATATTTCTGATTTTCTGTTATTTTTTGTTTGTCTGTTTGTTTGCTTCTTTTTCCGTAAAGTGGGAGATGGCCAATGGGGAAAGGGGAGTTGGGAAAAGACAATACATATGGAATTTAAGAATCTAGAAATGGATTCCTTTAAACTAACTGTGCCTGTACAGTCCTTGGAAGCTCCAGGCACCCATTTCCCAGTTTCAGTACTGGAGTCCTAAATCGGTTCTGAGGGTCCCTGCCAACCCAGAGATCACATCATCTACATATAAAGGCAGCCTAACAGTGGCCCATACCCTAAGCCAGTACAGAAATCATCAGGGGAAAAAAATCTACAATACTACTGCTAATTCTTCCCCCTTCTCTCAATACAAACATGAAAAAGATTCCAGAGAACAGTCCTGGGAGAGGAAAATTATCCACCTTCCATTTTAAAAGTCAAATAGACTTAATAATGAAAAGTTTTCAAATCATGTACAGTAATAATTAAGATACAGTTAAGCCCAAAGTTTATTTCTCAGCTAATCAATCTAGGACTTATGGGGGTGGGAGACTTAATACAGGACTAATTCTAGAGATGGAACACCATTTTTTGTTCAGATAGACTGTTGCTGTCCCATCTGGTTGTACGTCAAAGGTAAGATGCTTCATTCACACTTTCCAAATTCCAGAAGGGGAAAAGGCCTTTTGTAACTTGTTTAGTTACCAGAGCATAGCAATAGGATAGCCTTTCCAAAAGTAAGCCTCATCAAGTTCTGAAAGGCAGATGTTTGGTAACAATATTGTTAATTCAGCAATAGGCAAGCCAACAACTTTCCTCAACTCTAAGCCCTAGACACATTTTGTGTAATATTATCAGCACAGTCCTCTATTCCTTTCCTACCATTTTCCAGTTTGATGTCATGTATCACCTGGAGCAGATGGCTGTATTGAACTGTCCTGAGAATAAAAAATAGGCATTTTTATACCAGTAGGAGGCCACCAGTGAGATACTCATCTGAGCACATGAGGACATTGGAATCAGGAATGATCCCTGCTGCCTGGAAGCTAAGATGGCCTAGATCCAAACTTACGGAAAGCTTTTTCAGAAAGCACCTAGAGCAAATGTGGAAACATTTCTTCCTAATTTCTCTCATGTATAGGATCAGCCAAACTCCAGGGAGTACATCTGTCCATTAATAAGGAAAGTTTCCCTTTAGTAAACATCACCAGGGAGCCCAAAGGAAGGGCAGAGGCCTAACAACTGTTCGTAGAGTAATAAGTGGAGCAGGAATGTGTGCATCGATAAAGGAAAAGCAAGGTAAAAAATAGTCCAAGTGTGAAACAGGAGAGAGGAAAATGAAGAGGAGGCGTTCTAAGAAGCCTAAAGAAAAGTTCTTAGGAGAAGAGTCTGAGCGTGATTATGTCAGATAAGGGTATGCATGAAGGTTATGGCTAAATCTGGCTTCTAATTCTTATTTTAAAGTTTACTTTGGTCACTCTCCAATAGATTTATTATATTAAAGGAGAAATATCTCCCTCTGTTTCTACAGATCTGCCCTTTTGGGGCACACAGCATGCAGAAGGTCAATAGCGCCAACACTAACAGCAGGTTCATACTAAGGATATGCTCACCTGCTTCTGGATCTGCAGGAATTCTCCACATGTACAGGTTGAAGTCATCAGAGCCTGAAAGGATATACTGTTGAAACAAAAAAATATGTATTTATTACTTACATACTGATTGATAATATATGTATCTACCTATCTATACAGGAAAAGGTTTTTAAAAATAAACAAGATAAACGAACATATAGTCATAAGGCACAGCACAGAACTCTTACAGGTATCTACAAATCAGAAGACTAGTTGGCTAAAACTCAGCAACAACCAACCAAACTGATTTAAAAATGGGCAAAGGATATGAATAGATATTTCTCCAGAAAAAGTATAAAAATGGCCAATAACATGAAGAAATGCTTAACATCACTAATCACTAGGGAAATTATAATGAAAACCACAATGAAGTACCACTTCACACCAATTAGGATGGCTGTTACCAAAGGCAAACAAGCGGAAAACAAGTGTTCGTGAGTATGTGGAGAAACTGGGCTCCCTGTGCACTGTTGGTGGGGCTACATAATGGTGCAGTCATTGTGGAACAGAAGATGAAGGCTCCTCAAAAAGTTAAACATAGAACTATCATATAACCCAGAAATTCCACTCCTAGGTATATACCAGACAACTGAAAGCAGGAACTCAAGATATCAGTACACTAATGTTCATAGCATAATGCTCAGGACAGCCAAAAAGCGATGACCTAAATGTACATCAATGGATGAGCAGACAAATAAAATGTGGTATGTATCTCCACACAATGGAATATTATTTAGCCTTAAAAAGAAAAATCTGACACTTGCTACAACATGGGTGAAAACTGAAGACATTTTGCTAAATGAAATAAGCCAGATACAAAAAGACAGCTGTTGTATGAGGAACAGAGAGTAGTCAAATTCACAGAGACAGAAAGCAGAATGGCAGTTGCCAAGGACAGGGAGGGAAGAGAAATGAGGCGCTACTGTTTAATGAGTACAGAATCTCAGTCCAGACAGATGAAAAGGTTCTGGAGATGGGCAGCTGTGATGGTTATACAACAATGAGAATATACTTATTGCCACAAAACTGCACACTTTAGATGGCTACAGTGTTTTTATATTACATATACTTTATACCACATTTTTTCAAAAAAAAAAAAAAAAATTAAAATTTAGGCGCTTCCCAAAGACCTTTCATGCAAGCCCAAGCATCCTGAACTTGCCTGTTGTCACCTGACATCATTGAGTAGGATGCCACTGTCAATCCAGCTATGAGTTAGCGCCCCTTTTATGGGGTGGCTTCAAACTGCCTGATCTCAAAAACACAGGACACTAAGCCAGATCTATTCTAATTAGAACTCATAAGAGCATTGTCTAACACTGTCTAATGGCAATCAGTGAGCAATTCTGTGAGTTTTCTTCTTTCCAAAGATTAACAGAAGTGCTCTACCTTACGTTTAGCTCAGCATTACTTCCTGCCTTTTGGTCCCATCTGCTTATTTACCTAGAAAAATAAAGGCCTACAGTTTTCTAATGAAAATTTCTGACTTAAAAATGACACTATGAACATCCAAAAAAAGTAAAAGACCAATATATGCACCACCTCGTGCCTAATAAAAATACGTTATTAAATACATTATAATCATTAAAAGTCAATTTACCAGTCTTCAAAACACTAGCAGTAACATGATAAAGGAGATAAAGAAATTTGTATTCAAAGATGAAGAAAACACTATCCATGGGGACTAGGTGATTTGGCCCAGGGCACAGCGGAAAAAGTGGGTTCAGGTTCCTCATCTGGTTGCTCATTGCTCTGATTTGAATGTTTGTGTCCCCCCAAATTCACATGTTCAAATCCTAATGCCCAATGTGGTAATATTAGAAGATGGGGCCTTTGGGAAATGATTGTGTCTTGAGGGTAGAGCCTTCATAAATGGGATTAGCACTCTGAGACCCTGCAGAGCTCCCTAGCCCCTTCCACCAAGTGAAGAAACAGTGAAGTCAGCTGGCTGCAACCATGAAGACAGCCTATAGCACAATCCAATCAGGTTGGCACCCTGACCTTAGACTTCCAGCCCCCATAACTGTTAGAAAGAAATTACTGAAATTATAAGAATCATAAGTCACCCAGTCTATGGTATTTTGTTATGGCAACCAGAAGAGGCTAAGGCTCCTTTAGTTCTAGGATTCTATGATTACCCTGTGAAGGAATGACTGAAGCCAGATCAGGGCTGAAAGTCCCTAAACTGCTGGCCCATGGTTACTTGACAAGTCACTACATAAGTATGCTCAAAATAAAGAAACTCAGTCTAGTCCTACTACACTTCAATTAAAAAGTTTCCTCAACAACAAAACCCAAAGATTTTAAAAATGGGCAAAGTACTTGAACAGATATTCTCCAAAGAAAAAACATATGATGGCCATATACAAATGGCCAATAAGCACACAAAAAGAAGCTCAACGTCACTCATCATTAGGGAAAGGCATATCAAAACCACAATGAGATACCATCTCACACTCATCAGGATGACTACTATCAAAAAAACAGCAAACGGTTCCTCAAAAAATTAAGAATAAAATTACTACATGAGTCATCAATTCCACCTCTGGATATATATCTAAAAGAACTGAATGCAGGATCTCTTAGAGATATTTATGTAACAATGTTCATAGCAGTTTTATTTATAACAGCCAAAGAGGGAAGCAACCCAAGTGCCCACATCAGATGAATGTATAAACAAAATGCGGTGTATACACATGATGGAATACAATTCAGATTTCAAAAGGAAGGAAATTCTGATACGAGCTACAACACGGATGTATCCTGAACATTGTGTGTTCATGACAAAAAGGCAAATGCTGTATGCTTTCACTCATGAGGTTAACAGAATAACTGAGTAGTCAAATTCACAGACACAGAAAGTAGAATGCTGGTTTACCAAGAGTTGGGGGGCAGGGGAGAGTGGGGAGACAGTGTNCAGATTTCAAAAGGAAGGAAATTCTGATACGAGCTACAACACGGATGTATCCTGAACATTGTGTGTTCATGACAAAAAGGCAAATGCTGTATGCTTTCACTCATGAGGTTAACAGAATAACTGAGTAGTCAAATTCACAGACACAGAAAGTAGAATGCTGGTTTACCAAGAGTTGGGGGGCAGGGGAGAGTGGGGAGACAGTGTTAACTGGGTACACAGTTTCAGTTTTATAAGATGAAAAACTTTTAGAGACAGATGCTGGTGATGGTTACAGACCAATGTTAATGTACTTATCACCACAATACCATACACTTAAAATTTTTCCTTTAAAAATAAAAGAAAAAAAGAGAAGACGAATCCTCCTTGTCTTGATTTAAGGTCTGTTCACTAACTCTCTGCAGTTTATGATACTATCTTATTTGAAGTTAACAAGCTGGAATTCAAGAGCCCAAGGCTTTCCTCTCACAGCCTGTTTGGCTAAACCACCTAGTAGTTAGGGGGGAAAATTCATTAATTACACAAGAGCCAAGCACTTACATGCCAGGCACTCTGATGTTTACAAAGAAATATCAGGTAATATCCAGATTTCCAAGGAGCTTAATTTCAGTAGAAAACATACATATAGGTACACAACTACCATGCCATGAAGTAGATATCACTAGATGCCGTTATGAGAAATAAGGTGCCTGGTGAGTCACAGAGGTCAAGGCAAGACAGATTTGAGCCCTGAGCCACCCCCAGGTAAAGATGTGGTAGAAAAAGGTTAAAGCAAAGAGCAAAGATAAAGCTATGGTACTCATGTGGCTTTAGCAGAAAGCGGAAGCATGGGTAACTCACTCCTTCATACCCGGCTCATGTCTCTCAGGCCTTACTGCTCAGTGTACCTGATCGCCAAGTGCCAGTATTCATATCTCTTAGTCTTAAGTCTTCTCCAAGGCCCAGGAGGCTGCAGGCTGCTCTAGGGAATGAACCTCCTTGGGAGCAGGTTCCTACAATGATTCAAGGAAGCCGGCACAACAATATTCCACCTGCCTTGTTCCCAGGTAGAAAAGCCTGAAGTGTGTGACCTGAAGGATTTCCTGGTGGCTCAGTGGTGCTAAAGAATCCACCTACCAATGCAGGAGAAGCAGTAGATGTGGGTTCGATCCCTGGCTTGGGAAGATCCCCTGGAGGAGGAAATGGCAACCACCCCAGTATTCTTGCCTGGAAAACCCCACGGACAGAAGCGCCTGGCGGGCTACAGCCCATGGGGTCGCAAGAGTCAGACACAAGGGAGCATGCACGCACGTCACGTTTTCTATATCCCTTCTACTCAGGATCAAACTTCAACTGCCCACAGCTGTAGTTGGCTCACGAAGTCATCCTTCCTTTCCCTATTTCTCTTTTCCACTCCTGTGATATTTCCCGCATTTCCAAATAAATTACTTGTATCTGAAATCTGAACCATTAAGATACACAGGGGAGGGGGGAGAGAACACAAAAGAACTGTGTGCTAATAATTCATATGTAAAATACACGTATTACTCAACAGCTCATCAATTCACATTCTGTGTTTAAAAGAGGCTATAAAACTTCACACAGAGAATTCTCTCTATCCTGTGCCCACCCCCATACTTTTCCCAAACTAAACAAACAGAAAATAAACATTAAAAAAGGAGTGAGCTGAGGCTGGGCTTTTCAGAGGTTTTACTATTAATACATCACTGCGAAGGATCAGTGCTTCCCTCCTCTGTTCAACTATTCACCAGGGAAAGCCATGACAAGTTAAAGGGGACTCCCAGACAGAATGCTGACTCAGAAGAGTGCCTTAGAGGGAAGAAAACTCCTGCAGAGCTAAGGCGTCTCGGATTTAATATGACAGCTCCAGAAATACAGAGAAAATGAGTACAATGTACAGGCTGCCTCTCAGGGATAAGGGCAATTCCTGACCCTTTCTTCCTCTTGCAACCACCACAAGGGAACAGTTTGGGATGATTTCCAAGGAGGGGTTCTTGACTCACTGCCGTCTAGTCAGATCGTTTAAGTGTTCACACACACTAGAATCACATAACTGCCCTGAGGAATTCATTTATGGCATTTCTTGCTTGTCTGCTGGGCTCCTTCCAACATTAAAAGTTGGCTGCCTGGGATACTGCTGACTGTGGGAGAATAAAATAAAAATGAGTTCATCCCTGTATTCACTAAACAAATATTTATCGAACGTCTACTATGTGTTGGGCACTGTCCCAGGGAAAGGAGCACAGCACTGATCAAAAAAGACCCTGTCCCTACCTTCATGTGAGTTACATTTTATTGGGTAGGAAGAGGAAAAGAATTTTATGCATCTACACTGGAGAGTGAATACAGGGGAAAAAAGTTTAAATATATATATGTGTGTAATATGTCCAATAACAGTGTTACAGAGAAAAATTAAATAGCAGCTTAGAGCGTACAGGGAGTGCTGGAGGTGGTTAGTTCCATTTTATATAGGGTGGGCACAGAAGGCCTCTCTGATAAAATGGCATTTCGAGCAGAGCCCCAAAGGAAATGAGGGAGCAAGTTACATGGATATCTGGGAGAGGAACATTCTAGGAGAAAGGCTAGAACCCTGGGCTATTTTAAAATACAAGGAAGCCAAAAGAGATCTGTTTCTTCTCTTTTCCAATCCTCCCTTACCTTCTGTCTCTTTCTTTCTTTCTCTCCCTCCCACCTTCCCTCCTTATCTTTCTCTGTTTAAAGCTTTGCAAAAATAAGCATCATTTCACGTGGGCTGAGTCCAGAGATACATTTAACATCATCAGAGCAGTTGGAAAGATCCCTCTCCTCCCAGGCTGAGGGAGGTTGAAGCCTCTGACTGAGGGGTGAGTGACAAATTAAAAACTCACTTCCCATGAATGTCTCACCTTGTATCCTAACACAGAAATATAGAGCAGGGTTCCAAAGCAGAAAGAATGTTTTGAAGCCTCACTTCCTAAAATGCTGAGGTATGGGGAGGGTGGGTGGTGGGAGGTGGGAAACCCACAGGCTACTTTAG
Organism: Neotragus moschatus; assembly: GCA_006410615.1. NCBI lineage: Eukaryota > Metazoa > Chordata > Mammalia > Artiodactyla > Bovidae > Neotragus > Neotragus moschatus. The sequence goes on along the minus strand of SJYA01001562.1, from coordinate 1,556,525 downwards.
ATCAGCATACTCAGTTTTAACTTGGCTTTGTGGGTTAAGATAGGTGATACCAATGCAAAAATGAGCATACGTTCTTGTGTGGACACACATCATCCATAGTACTTCTCAGCTGGCCACAAAGCTTAAAGGTTGGCTACACTTTAATCTCATCTCTTACTGTTCATTCATTTCATATCCCAAGAGGAAAGCCTGTTTACTGATCTTGATGCAAACTCAGTCATCTTAAGCAGAGTTAACCCGAGGCCAGTGCATTTTATCTAACCCACTGTCAGTATGGAGATACTAACCTGTTCAAGCATACAATAGCAACAACTGTTCCTTTTAATAGGTTCAAGGAGCCACCAGCATGACCAGCACCACCACCAACCACCCCACCCAAATCACCGTATTAGCACTCCGTCACTATTTTATTCATCCACATGTCCTCTGTCAATCTATTAACCTTTAGAGAAAACAGGCACTCACAAAATACCTCCTCTTCTGATAGACTGCCATAATGCCCTAAACAACTCCTGCCCTCTTCTTCATCATTTAGCATTCTCAAACCGAGCATGCTCTCAAGACAGACTTTTTTCTACATGCAAAGGCATTTTGCTAGCTGAACTCCCAGAGAGGCCCATGCCTCTAAATATAAAGACCACCTTTGTAGAGTGACCAAAGTCACAAGTAATTATTAATAACTTGAAAGTTCAAAGAAGGATCTAAATATGGTCTGCCACGGCAAAAATGCCTACTAAGTAGAAGCTTACTGGGAAAAAAATTATTTATTAGCCATCTTCAAGCAAAGCAATAGTTTCTTTTTCCCTAACATCTTTATTTAAGCCTTAATGGTATCGAAAACAAACTTATGGTGACCAAAGGGGAAATGTGGTAGAGGGAGGGATAAATCAGAAGCCTGGGATGAACATGCACACACTACTATTTATAAGACAGAGAATCAACAAGGACCTCCTGTATAGCTCAGGGAACTCTACTCAACATTGTGTGACAACCTGTATGAGAAGAGAATCTAAAAAAGAATGAGTATATGTACAAGCATAACTGAATCACCTTGCTGTACACCCGAAACTACTACAACACTGTAAATCAACTATAATTCCATAAGATAAAAAAAAAAAAATGCATCAGTACAAAATTTAAAAATAAATAAACCTTAATGGTTAAACAAACCAAATAAAGGGACAAATCTGGAATATAGATAACTCCCTATCAATTATATTTTAAGGCCTCATTGGGTTTAGAAACAAACAAAAAAAAGTTCCCCTCTTCACACCCGCCAAAATCTATATTAAAAAAAGGAAAAAGTTCTAGAAGGCAGGAACAGGCCATCTACCTGATACACTCCAAAAATAACCCAGAAAATGTCTTAGGTTCTTTACTAATACAGAAATCTCTTTCTGCTCAATTTCTCTGCCCTACTTCTCTCTCAAAGTGTGTATACACACACACATACACGATGTGTATGTGTAAGTGTAAAGCGTGTGCATACGTGTGTTTGCACAGTATTTGATATTCCCCAATATCTGCTAATGGAGAAAGAAACATCAGTCAGCTACTATTCACTGAGTACTGATCAACTTACACAGTTCTAAGGTTCTTCCCATAATAACTGATAAATTATTTCTCCAGTAAATGGCATCCCTGTCCAATTAACTGTATTGACTAGGACAGAAAAACCAGATGGCTCTCTGTCCTGGGTCAGCAAGAGCAGAGAAACTGCTACTAACATTTAAATCAAACACAGTTCTTATTTCTCCCTGACCTTTGTCAGAAGGGGAAAAAAATGTGACTGAACAATTCTGTGATGTGCTCTCTATGAGATTATTTTCAGTAAAAGGCTTGACTATTGGTATATAATATACCTTTGATCATATCATTTATACTGAGTGCCTGCCACAAATACCATCCAAAGAAAACAAGAAAATTTTTCTTTGGAAATGGCCAAAGCCATAGGTTTATGTGATTTTATTTGGTAAGAGAAAATAGAGGTCTGTTGGCTCCCAATAAAAACAAATAAATATGCATACTCATAAGATTAACACTTTTTTGCATGTGAAGTGATATGATTTTTGCTTCTTTGGATCATTTGCCATGTCAGCTCCACTAGGCTCCTGGAATTCTTTGGTTTATTAAAGTAACTAATGTTTATGGGTTCTGAGTAGGAAAAATTCTATTAACAAAGAAACGTTCCATAAAGACAGCCAATAACTGTGACATAATCAGTAGGAAAGAAATTTTTTAAAAAAACTCTAAGTCTCTAACAGCTGCTTTTAACAAAGTAGCCTGCATTACTTAAAGGTGAATCTTTGGCAAAACTCTTTTGGAAACCTGGGCAAGAAGAGGCGTCATCAACCAGATGGCCTTCAGCAATCAATTTCTCTTCTGTGGTAAAGCTAGTTAACGTAAACTCTACAAGGAGCATAGGGCAAGTAGGCAGGTTATACTCTGTTCCCATCAAATATCTACCAGGGATTTCCAAGTGGAGTCCAGATTCCTAGTCAGGAACTATACATTAGAGGAACACTCCCATGCTGTGTCAGCAGATCACATCAATTCCATTTATTCCTAAGAAGTCAGGTCACCCAGTGTTCCTTTTCAGTTTAACAATTAAAAACTAGACCGTATCTAATCTAGTAGGTCTGCATACACCCCCAAACCTTTTAAGCTTTCTAAGTTCTACATCAGCAAACGAACCAAAAGATGGTTTAATACTTAAGTTAGATCTTAATTCAGGATTGCTAATACTTGAAACCCCTAGTTTTCAGGAATTCCATAAACTTCTTAATATTATATGCAAAACCATGTGCGTATGTACATTTTTCTGAAATGAGTATTCAAAGATTTCAGACTTTCAGAGACTCAGGATTAGAAAAGAATTATAAATGGCTGATTTAATAAGTTATTTTCATGCTACCTTCTCTCTATAGAATAAAGTTTCCTAAAATATTCACCTAAAAAATACATGCAACAAGGAATTCCTCGGCCACAATACTCTGCGTTCAGCTCTTTCTCATCAGCCCATGGAAAAGGCTGTCACCACTCGATCTGGAAACACGGGTGGCAGCAGGCCTATGAGGAAGAGGGTACATCACAGGCAAGGGACTGAGTCTAGTCCTGGTTCAGCTACTGACTGGATCTGCAATTTCAGAACACTCTAGACCTTAGTGTCACATGGGGATCGAACCTGTCCAACTATACCCAAAGGTCACTAGGAGGATTAGGATGACATGAAAGCACTTTTGAAGCTAAAGTGCCAAAAATGTGTGTGTGCGTGCTCAGTTGCTCAGTCGTGTACCACTCTTTGCAACCCCATGGACTACAGGCCACCAGGTTCCTCTGTCCACAGAATTTTTCAGGCAAGAATACTGGAGTGGGCTCTCATTTCCTCCTCTAGGGGATCTTCCCGACCCAGGGACTGAATCTGCATCTCCTATGTTGGCAGGCGGGTTCTCTACTGCTATGCCACCTAGAAAGCCCAAAGGGCTAAAAATATATGACATAAAAGAAAAGGCAAGAAGAAGAAAGAGCTGACACAAAACAAGTCAAAGGAGACAGAACCCAAGAGTTGACTCCCCCCTGTGGAAAGGGTACCTTTATTTCAACTGAAGGGGAACATATGGCACACTAGGCCCCCGAGTGAGCTTAATTGGAGTTTTTATTGTTGCTTTTGTTTAGTCGCTCAGTCGTGTCTGACTGTTTGCGACCCCTGCAACACACTAGGCTTCCCTGTCCTTCACTGCATGGAATTATTAGGGAAAAAGAAAAAAGCAAAGCTATAACTTTCTAGGTTGCTTTACTGGCCTGGATTGCAATTCCTGACAAATTCCTATACCTTTGCTATGCCCATACAATGTCAACACAGAAAGGTTGAGTGGTGATGTAACGTCTGAGGCCAGGCCAGGTATACAGGGCTATTTTGTTGGCTTCACAAGGTACAAGTCAGGAGATGAGATATGATGACTTAATTATCATGATTTTAGGGGTTCTGCCATCTATCAAGTTCAAAACAAAGACTTGTGTAAATGATACCAATGTTCAGACACTCAAGGGCTCAGCCCTTTCAAGAAAACTTTATTCCCTTTCTCACTTTCAGCAAGATGTAGGGACTATTAGGCTAGGTGTTAAATGAGACTAAAGCAAGAGAAGATTTTAAAATTACCACAGTCTATCTCCAAGCCACACAAACCCATTAGCCTGAAAGACTTATTTCCCAGAAGCCTGAGCTACTCCGCTGGACTCGAGCAATCTAGGGCAAGAGCCATTTAAGGAATTGTGAAAGAAAAGGAACAAAAGCCGAATGCTGTCTTAAAAGTGAGTGCCAGAAAAGCCAGCAGGTGGAAGACTGGCCTTCTTTTTTAACCCTGTTAAGAGGCTGACTCACTAAATATACAGAGGGGAGTATGAAGCTTGGGAGACAGAATGTACCTAGTCAGGCTTCAGGGAGAAAACGGAAAACAAACAAACAAAAATCCCAGTATGATACAAAAGCAAGGAGGAGAATCCTTTAGATTTAGGCAGCCTCCAGAGGAAGGAATGCTATTTGCTGTTTTACTCAAAGATTCCTCATTATATTGCAAGACTGGAAGGTAGGCTGCCTTAAAAAAAAAAAAAAAAAAAGTTAAGGCTTTATTTGGGGCTAATTGTTCCTGTTGATACTCAACTAATCTGATGTCACTTATGTCACCTTATCTGACGACAGACGTTATCAAATTTGAATAAGACTGTGCTTAATCACTCAGTTGTGTCCAACTCTTTGCAACCCCATGGACTGTAGCCCACCAGGCTCTTCTGTCCATGGGGATTCTCCAGGAAAGAATACTGGAGCAGGTAGCCATGCCCTCCTCCAGGGGATCTTCCCAACCCAGGAACTGAAACCAGGTCTCCCGCACTACAGGCAGATTCTTTACCGTCTGAGCCACCAGGGAAGCCTTATATTATTATTATTATTATATATAGCAATAAATAAACTGTGTATCTGTAGCCAAAAGTGGGGGTGAAAGAGTATATACAGCGCTTTGAATGAAAGTCTCAAAGGGGATACAAACTGGCAGTCATGTAAATGCGTCTACCACAGCATCTGGCACACAGCAGATACTCAGCAAATATGTGTCTTCCTATTTTATAAGATGGAAGGGGGAAAGGGCATGAAGTTAGGACAGATTCAGTAGGAAACAGGAAAAATGGATGTTTTCCTGCTGAAGCAGAGGTTTGAAACTTGTGGCTCTAGAACAGAACAGGTGCACCTGTTCATTTAATTCATACAATGAAGTATGAATTTGCTGCAATACTTAAAATTCAAGAAATTGCATATCAGTTAGTCAGTCAGTTCAGTCACTCAGTTGTGTCCGACTCAGATCCCACGGATTGCAGCAAACCACAGCACCCTATCCATCACCAACTCCCAGAGTTTACTCCAACTCATGTCCACTGAGTCGGTGATGTCATCCAACCAACTCATCCTCTGTGATCCCCCTTCTCCTCCCGCCTTCAATCTTTCCCAACATCAGGGTCTTTTCCTATGAGTCAATTCTTCACATCAGGTGGTCAAAATATTGGAGTTCAGCTTCAGCATCAGTCCTTTCAATGAATATTCAGGACTGATTTCCTTCAAAATGGACTGGTTGGATCTGCTTGCAGTCCAAGGGACTCTCAAGAGTCTTCTCCAACACCACAGTTCAAAAGCATCAATTCCTCAGCACTCAACTTTCTTTATAGCCCAACTCTCACATCCATACATGACTACTGGAAAAACGAGAGCTTTGACTAGACAGAAAAGGAAAGATATACCCATTTGAATGCAGAGTTCCAAAGAATAGCAAGAAGAGATATGAAAGCCTTTTTCAGTGATCAATGCAAAGAAATATAGGAAAACAATAGAATGGTAAAGATGAAAGATCTCTTCAAGAAAATTAGAGATACCAAGGGAAACATTTCATGCAAAGATGTGCACAATAAAGGACAGAAATGTCACATAACAAATCTTTATTTCTGGTTTCTCTTGAAAAAAAAAAAACCAAAGGCCCTCTTGGCCACAATAGGCTGAAGCTGGGTCAAAGCTTCATTTACATGACATTCACTTAGATTTAGGGAGGGTAAATCTAAGTTGTGGCCATAGTCCCCACCACTCACTATTGCTTACTTCTAGCCCAACTCATTCGTCTTTGCTGCTTGCCTTGCTTTTGTTGGCATTAAATTGTGACCTTCTATACAGCAAAAAGGAGCCTCTATTGAGAGCTCAAAAATCTGGGTTCTAGTCCTACTCAAACTTGTATGTCTTAACTTGTTTTAACCTAATTCTCTAAGCCCGTTTTCTTATCTGTAAAAGGCCCTCCTAGGCATTGAACAAAATCTCTAAAAGCTCTATAATTAGAACTGATCCACAATGGTGGTAATGAGCATGCAGAAGACACGAAACATTATTCAGTTTTACACTTTATTCCAAGTCCAAGATCTTGAAATGTTAGTTTCATTCTGGGCCTAATGAATTACCTAGTGAACCTAGGATAGTCTAATAAGAAATACAGACTCTTGCATAATGTTTTGATTTGGGTGGACTGCGTAATCTCATTGTAATGAAAAGCCAGAAGACTGTCTCAGATAGATAAGTCACTCACTGCCTTTCCTGACCACGTTCATTCCTATTATGGAAATTCTCAGATTCCTCTCTGGGAGGGTTACTTCCCCAGCCTATGACTAAATGAAGAGGTGCAGAGCACAGAGCTTCAGGCTGTGGGCGTTCTCAAAGTATACAAGAACAAGATCAAATACAAAGACCTGATATACGGAAAGAGTAGGCTTTGGAATTTGAAAGCAGCTGAAAAGATCCTGTTCGAACTAGTCAAAGAGTATCAGTCCTACAGGTCATACAGTGACTATGGCAGCCGCTGCTTCAGCCCAAAGTGTGTAAAGGCAGAGCCCGTAAATCACCTTTGAGAGACACGTTTCAGAAATGAGACAATAATTTTGGCCTCCTGTGTAACAGTTAGAAGTATAAGCCCAGCTGATTAGCTTCACTGAAAATCCATTGTTTAATCATCCTCCTAAAGCTCTTGGAAGTTGAGCAGAAAACAGGTATTATCGGTCCTGACTTACAGTTAGACAAGCCTTAGGCCCAGAAAGCTAAAAACCACACACTGACTAAAATACTTAAGATTCACCTCAACAAATATTTACTGTGCTTTCAGTGCACCAGGCATTGCAGACAAGACAATGATGAATTAGCTACATTTCTTAGTCCCTAAGGGGTGAAGAAAACAGCCACACAAAAATCTCTGTACGTCTCATTCCCTAGGTCATATACTCTGATAATCTATATGGGGAATATAAGTAGACTTTAACTCTGAAATGGACCTGAAGTTAAGACTCAGTGACTTCCCACCCTCCTTTATCCATGGCAAATCACTTAGCCCATCCAAAAAACAGTCTAGTTTGTCAGAAAGGATACATTACCCACAAACTCTTCCCATAAGNACATTCACTTAGATTTAGGGAGGGTAAATCTAAGTTGTGGCCATAGTCCCCACCACTCACTATTGCTTACTTCTAGCCCAACTCATTCGTCTTTGCTGCTTGCCTTGCTTTTGTTGGCATTAAATTGTGACCTTCTATACAGCAAAAAGGAGCCTCTATTGAGAGCTCAAAAATCTGGGTTCTAGTCCTACTCAAACTTGTATGTCTTAACTTGTTTTAACCTAATTCTCTAAGCCCGTTTTCTTATCTGTAAAAGGCCCTCCTAGGCATTGAACAAAATCTCTAAAAGCTCTATAATTAGAACTGATCCACAATGGTGGTAATGAGCATGCAGAAGACACGAAACATTATTCAGTTTTACACTTTATTCCAAGTCCAAGATCTTGAAATGTTAGTTTCATTCTGGGCCTAATGAATTACCTAGTGAACCTAGGATAGTCTAATAAGAAATACAGACTCTTGCATAATGTTTTGATTTGGGTGGACTGCGTAATCTCATTGTAATGAAAAGCCAGAAGACTGTCTCAGATAGATAAGTCACTCACTGCCTTTCCTGACCACGTTCATTCCTATTATGGAAATTCTCAGATTCCTCTCTGGGAGGGTTACTTCCCCAGCCTATGACTAAATGAAGAGGTGCAGAGCACAGAGCTTCAGGCTGTGGGCGTTCTCAAAGTATACAAGAACAAGATCAAATACAAAGACCTGATATACGGAAAGAGTAGGCTTTGGAATTTGAAAGCAGCTGAAAAGATCCTGTTCGAACTAGTCAAAGAGTATCAGTCCTACAGGTCATACAGTGACTATGGCAGCCTCTGCTTCAGCCCAAAGTGTGTAAAGGCAGAGCCCGTAAATCACCTTTGAGAGACACGTTTCAGAAATGAGACAATAATTTTGGCCTCCTGTGTAACAGTTAGAAGTATAAGCCCAGCTGATTAGCTTCACTGAAAATCCATTGTTTAATCATCCTCCTAAAGCTCTTGGAAGTTGAGCAGAAAACAGGTATTATCAGTCCTGACTTACAGTTAGACAAGCCTTAGGCCCAGAAAGCTAAAAACCACACACTGACTAAAATACTTAAGATTCACCTCAACAAATATTTACTGTGCTTTCAGTGCACCAGGCATTGCAGACAAGACAATGATGAATTAGCTACATTTCTTAGTCCCTAAGGGGTGAAGAAAACAGCCACACAAAAATCTCTGTACGTCTCATTCCCTAGGTCATATACTCTGATAATCTATATGGGGAATATAAGTAGACTTTAACTCTGAAATGGACCTGAAGTTAAGACTCAGTGACTTCCCACCCTCCTTTATCCATGGCAAATCACTTAGCCCATCCAAAAAACAGTCTAGTTTGTCAGAAAGGATACATTACCCACAAACTCTTCCCATAAGATGTACATAACCATCAAATCTGAATAGAGAAAATCAAAAGCCTTCCCATGTTTTTAATCATTATATATAACCTGAAAGGCAAAAAGCACTGCATCCTGTCAATGTAGACAACCAAGATCACCACAAAACTACTCATGTGGTTCTGACTATGGTAATACCTGCACTTGACCCAGGAATTGAACCGGGGTCTCCTGCACTGCAGGCAGATTCTTTACCAACTAAGCTATCAGGGAAGCTCACTTGTCCCTATGTATCTCATAACTGTGACTTAGGCAAAAGTTCTCACCTGGGGCAATTCTTCACCCAGGAGATAAACTGGCAACGTCTGGAGACATTTTTGGTTGTTTTGGGGAAAGCTGGGAGAGATGACAATGGCATCTAGTGGGGAGAGGCCAGGAATGCTGCTAACTATCCTAGAATGCACAGGACAGGCCCTCATAAGGAAGAATTATCTGACCAAAATCCAAACAGTGCCAAGCTGGAGAAATCATGGCCTAAGTGCTCTTACATCTTGGTTAGAAGCCTTTGTTCTCCATCTTTCAAGGACTCCATGCAGACAGGTTCCGGCTGCTAACACAGGAACTGACAGAAAACACAGCATCCATTCCCCTTCACCTCTTTTCTCCTTTTCCTCAGGCCCTGTTGTCTCCGGTAATAAAACCTAATAAACCACTTCATGAACTAGAGCCTGCTCTTTATTGCTCAATGAAATAAAATGCACATGCATAAGAGGTTGACAGAAGATGGAAAATCAACAAAAGCAAGGAAGAAGGGTAGAGAGCGAGGGAGGCGGCGTTTGGTTGTCATTTCCGCAGCTAAATGAAACTAAATCAACTGTCTGCAGAGCAGAAAGCTACCTGTTCTATCAAGAGTCAGTTCATCTCTAGAAACTGCTTCTTTCCACCCAAGAAACAAACTGCCTAATAAAAACTAAGTCTATCAAGAATTGTGGTCTCTCAAGGGAAATTTATCACATATATAACTGAGGCCACCTAGTGGTTTTAAGTGTAGATCACAGCTAAATAGGCCCTGACTTGAATATGAATTCTGAATTTAGACATATATTCTCTATTTACAGAAGGGGAAATCCCTAGTCTGGGCAACTTAGAAGATATTCTCACCTTCTTTAAGAAGCAACTCTAATTAAAAAGCTTTATTGTGTTCCTGCTACATATGCTAATCCTTAAACTATGATGTTGGAGAGCCTCTAGCAACCTCAGCTAAGGAGAAAAATCCTAGCTACTGCTTTCAAAAAAATAGGATCTTCACAAGTTCTCAAATAACTATTTCTTTTATGCCTCTTGCCCACAAATAACTTTAAAGCAGTGGCATACAGCATGTGAGAATTATATGTAAAAATTTGACATAGCTGATGGATCCAAAGAGAACACAAAGAATTAGCAAGAAACTAAGGTTTCTTTTTCTAATCGAGATGTGCAACAGCAAGAAGATTTGTTGTGTTTCAGAAGAAGAAGGAAAAAAACCATTATTTGATCAATCTTCCTTTATATTTGTCTTTGCTAAAACTTGGTTACTCAGACCAGTCCAACCGGTTGGTCCATTCACTGACACTCACTTCAGCACTTCTATGGCCAAGATTGACAAAGTACTGGTATGTTTTTAAACTGCCAGCTCTAAGGCAACATCAGTATTTCGACTCCCAGTAAGACTGTGAAAAGGCAAGAAACTTCACCGCTTCGGTTCTCCTTCCCAGTTGTGATGCTGGCAATATAAAGGAAGAGAGTCAGAATCTGGCTTCCTCTCAAAGCTGCACAGCCCATTTCATCCAAGAAAAAGATGCCACCCAAAAGGGCTATTCAGGATGTACGTCTCTTAGCTGGTACCCACAGTGTTTCACTGATACAAAAAAAAAATAGGTGTCCTTTTTGGCAGGCTAATTTTCTATGGACTTCCTCCTCTCTTCTGATATGACACATTTTTAGACTCTTAAAATCTGTTCACAAACTCGGCAGATGTAAGTTGCTCAGAACTATACTGTGGTTTATGGTGTGTAACTCATATTATCCAAAGGCAACTCTGATGAAGAAACTATTAAGCTGGAATGTCTCCAGACTCTTACTGTTTCAACTGTTTCTACCTGACATAGCTTAAGAGAAATAAAGACCAGTACAGAAAGAACAATATGAGAGGAAAGCATAAATGTGGGATGCAGGAGGTAGAAGGTACGTACCTGGTCACGATCTCCTGCAAAACAGCAGCTTTTCATGGTGCAAGAGTTGAAGTAACCCTGATTGTCGAACTGGAACACAGGCAGGCGGGAGTGGATGTCATAGAGCACGGGGGGCAGGCGACGCCTCAGGGCCAGGAGCTGGGTCCCATTGCTGTTGAATCGCACACTCATGGCACTTTGGAGGGACAGGTTGCCCCCATACCGCAGGAGAGAACTGGAAGGCAGAAAGCACATGGATCAGGCATGAGGCAGGCAGGATGAGAGTCTGCAAAACACTGCATTTCATAATCAGGACCTGCCGTCAGGCTTGTACATCTGAATTCTGGCAGAAAGGTATTTCTACGCAGTGGGCTAGAAGGTAATAAAAAGGACAGAGATGACTCCTTGGTTACATTAAAACAAGTTATTTAACTTGGCGGTTCCTTTCTTCAATCTCCAAAAGTTGAATTACCACTAAGTTTATAGGAATAGGATACAACAAGCATCCTGAATGAAAAGACATATTAAAATGATGAGTTCTTTTATTTACCTGAGCTACATAAGCAAATAGTTACTTGTCAAGACCCTGGGAAGTCAGGGGTGTCCACCCTAACTGACGATCATGGATGGTATTTAAGAAATACATCTGTCTTTTGAATTAGAGACACAAGATACTCTAGTTTATTCTGGATTTTTAAAATTAATGACTTTATTGCTTATGCACTTATTTTTAAATTTTCAATCTGCTCAGAGAATTTTTATACTCCATATGGCATAACTCAAGAATAAATATTAAAGAAAAATTTTAAATTAAATACAGAGACAGCAGTTACAACAATTAGAAAAGCAGGATGACTTGCTTCCCTTTACAGTTCCCAATGAGTTTATATTTAGCTTTAGAATATACTTTGACTAACATATGTAATTCCATTTATCCAGCTTCTACTAGAGACTGGTATAGTCTGATTCACCCAGTATTCTTCTGTAGCTTCATAATGTTCATAACATTGTTAAAAAGTCAGATGGTATGGTTCAAAAGTATTTACTATGATGATTCAGAAGATACTTCCAATTTTACAGTTAACTAGGATGACCATGAACATTAACAATTATACAGAACTAGGTAACTTATCTTTCTAGTAGTCAGTCTCCTTGACTACCTGGACACTGTTTTATTATAGAGGAATGACTATTCATTGTCCACGCATAACCAAATTACTGGTAAGAAAGTGAGATTACGTACTGATCTTGTGCATTGGAAATGCTATAGAAATGAGGGCCACATTAGTACTATTAACTCACTCTGTTTCAAAAGATATTGTGATCTTGCAAAGAGAGTCTAGTAGTTTAAGAAGAAAGTTTATACATTTAGGGAATCAGAGCTGGAAAGGGCCTTGAGACATCTAAATTAGAGCCTGGAAGATTTATTTGAAATTTATTAGTATTAGCATGTTTGACCATTTGACCTAATTCACAATTTTAGTTTTTTCAACATGCTGTTTTATTAAACATAAATCCAAGTAGTCACCTTTCCTCTGAAACTCTCTGATATTAACTTTGGTTCTAAAGATTCTTTAATACATTATTTATATACAATTAAATTTACTTCATTATACAGATAAAATAAAATGGTATGTGGTATAAAACTTTGTAACTGACTAAGTGCTATATAAATTAAAGAGATTACTATTAAAAAAAAAAAAAAGAAAGAAAGGAGTCCCTGGACCACAGTGCAAAGGAATTTGCCAGCCTGTCCTGATCGTAAAAACATTCTGCGCCACCGCTAGCCAGTCAGTCCTTTGTCCCCCAAAGCCATCTTTTCACCAGAGGGAAGAACTCTAGTATCTCAGTTACGTGTGGAAACAAGGCCTAGGCAAACAGACTTTATATCTGTTAAGTGTGAAATGGAAAGAAAGAGAGAAGTGACTTAGAAAAAACGGTCCCTAGAACTCCAAACATCACAAAGAAGAAGGCTAGTCCTGCTATAGGCCCCAAGTAATAGTCCCTACAGACCGATGTTCTTAAAACGTCCTAAACACCAGCCACACTCACACATACACAGGGAATGAATGACAGGGCTACTGAGTCCAGGTATTTCCTTTACAGGGTGTCCTAGCTGCCACAGGCATGCAGCGTTTCCCAAACACTAAGCTCAAAAACAATGAGAGCCTTTCAAATTCAAGATCAGCCTGGAGTGTGCAAATAAACTGGCATCTGTATACAGGACTGACAAGAAGTTGGGGGTGGAAACAAGACTCAACAAAAAGAAACTTGGCCAACCCCACCAGCCACAGCAGCAGGGGTTTGCATCAGCTGAGGCAGCCCTGACAGGAAAGCTGGGGCCCCTGGCAAAAGTCCTTTGCATCCGTTAACAGCAACTTCTCTGCAGACTCCAGTCAGACCTGCAGGACAGGCATCTAGGCCCACCCCATTCCCACCCAAGCTCCTAAGTCTGCCACTCTCCAGGGGTCTGTTTGTGGGTTCCACAAGAGTCACTAACTTTTCCCTTAGCTTCTGGGAAGGGGACTCCTATCTCTCACACAGAGAGTGTAGGTACACAGGAATCTTGCTCCTAGAATGTTTAAGAGTATAGCTACAAAAACAAAAACAAAAACCAACAACCAAAACTGTAGCAGCAGTTACTAAAACTGAATACTTCACGTATAGGGGCAATAATCCTTTCCAAGGGATAGACTAACACCTGAAATTCAGAAAGTGAACTACATTAACTATGATTTCCCAGCAGGGGTTCTGCTGCTGGCTCCTCCTATTGAGAATAAGAATGATCTAGTTCATCAGGAAGAAAAGGCTTAGAAGCAGTTTCCCCTCAAAGTCAAGATACAGTGTCAAAGATCCTGTTGTTTATGATTCCAAGTGTAAGATGCGTGATAAATCATCTGGTACTTTTTCTCAAATGCAGATTCTCAGGATCCATATGCCGATAGTCCAATTCAATCTGAGAAGTGGACCCAGGAATCTGAATTTAACAAGCAACCTTAATTACGATGCATGTGACTTTCAAACCACTCTTTGAAAAACATGGTTTCATTTCGGAATTTGAAGTGAGTGCAAATATAAGGTGGAGAAAAAGCAGATTACTAGAAGCTAAATGAAAAGCCAACTACACAATACGGCACTTTTTTTTTTACAGCCCAATGCCTAATAGGAGAAAGGACTCCAATTCCTTTTAAGATCAGAGTTCCACTGTACCCACAATACCTGAAATGTTTTTTTCCTGCCCTCAACACATTCCCTGAAGGAGAAGTTTGTTAACTCTTTGGATAACTGATGGTACCTATACACAAGAATGTCTCAAATTTGACAGTGTCTCTACTCCTCCAGAGAAGTGGCTACCATTACACACCCAAATGAGATGAGCGCTGTCTTGAAGGGACTAGCAACAAGTTGAAATGAGTTCAAGTCAAAATATCCCTATAAGAAAAAGGAAAGCAAAAATCAGTTCCTGGCATATCTTCACACACTGCTTCCCTGGTGGCTCAGAGAATGAAGAATCTGCCTACAATGCAGGTGACCAGGGTTCAGTCCCTAGGTTGGGAAGATCCCCTGGAAAAGGGACTGGCAACCCACTTAAGTATTCTTGCCTAGAGAATTCCACGGACAGAGGAGCCTGGGAGGCTACAGTCCATGGGGTTGCAAGGAGTCAACATGACTTAGTGACCAACACTTTCACTTTCGACCTATCTTCAACCAAGAATTTGTAACAAAATGCAACAAGAATGGGACAGGAGGTGATCCAAGGGTCAGTATGTAAAAGGCCCAGAACAAAAAGCAAGAGAACCTCAGAATATCAGGAAAATATTCCTCATTAGTGTGATTCTCTGTTTTTTGGCTTTTTTGGTGTTTCAGCCCCTCAGAAATAGTCAACTGGATTTCTTTATTGCTTTGGCAGGATAAAAAGAACATTTACAAAAAGTCTTTGGCCAAGGTTAAAGTCTTGGAACAGAAGAGAAATAAACCAAGGCTGTTTCCAAAAAAAGTGACTGGGAGTATCACATTTAGCACAAGATAGAGCACCCATAAACATTCCAAGATCTGGCTTCATGAAGCTAGACTTCCATAAATTTATGACTAAGTAATTCATCAAATAGTGCCAACAAGATTTTCTAAAGCCCACTGGCATGCATTTCCTCAGAGTTACTATGTGAAAGTTCCCTAACACCTGTGAAACGGCTGGAGTCAAGACACTGCTATTCCAAATCACAGACATCAGAGCTGGTGCCAGTCAACCAGAGAGGAAAATTCAGTGTCGCATAGGTAGGAAAAAATCTCTCTCCCTTTGTTTCTGCTTTAGGACAGGATGACCTGTAAGGAATACAGGTGGCATTTTGTACTTCCTATAACACAACACAGAGAACAGGACAAATCCTAGAGGATTTGTTAACTAGAATTAAGTGAAAACTGAACAAGTTCGAAAAGTTACAGCCTGTATAAAAAGTGAACAAGTTCAAAAAGTTACAGCCCGTATCAGTTCCGTTCAAGTATGTTCAAGATCTCGGTAATCCCGTAAACTTTTTCTTCCTTTTCTAAAAAAAATCCACTTAAAAAGATTATTTTATTTATTTATTTTTGGCTGTTTTGGGTCTTCATTGCTCTGTGGGCTTTTCTTTAGTTGTGGTAAACGGGGGCCACCCCGAGTCGCGGTGCATGGGCTTCTCATTGCGGAACACAGTCTCTAGGGCATGTGGGCTCAACAGCCGCAGGTCCTGGGCTCTAGGGCAGGCTCAGTAGTTGTGGCGCACGGGCTTGGTTGCTCCACGGCACTTGGGATGTTCCCACATCAGAGATAAACCAGTGCCTCTTGAGATGGCAGGTGCACCCTCCACCACTGAGTCACCAGGGGAGCCTTCTTTCTTTTTTTAATTGAAGTCTAGTTGATTTACAACATTGTGTTAGTTTCTGGTGTACAGCAAAGTGATTCAGTTATATATGTATGTGTGTGTGTGTGTGTGTGTGTGTGTATTCTTTTCCATCATAATTTACTATAGGACACTGGATGCAGTTCCCTGTGCTCAGCAGCAGGACCTTGCCATTTATCTGTTTTATATAGAGCAGTTTGT
Source organism: Neotragus moschatus (assembly GCA_006410615.1). Classification (NCBI taxonomy): domain Eukaryota; kingdom Metazoa; phylum Chordata; class Mammalia; order Artiodactyla; family Bovidae; genus Neotragus; species Neotragus moschatus. Next base: position 1,540,407 of record SJYA01001562.1, on the reverse strand, counting down.
ATCTGCTAATCCCAGACTCCTATTTATCCCTCCCCTTTTCCCTTTCCCCTTTGGCATCTAAGTCTGTTTTCTGTGTCTGTGAGTCTATTTCTGTTTTCTAAGATTCCACATATAAATCATATCATATGGTACTTGTCTTTCTGACTTACTTAGTATGATAACCTCTAGGTCTGTCCATATTGCTGCAAATGGCACCATTTCATTCTTTTTTGTGGCTACATAGTATCCCACCATATATACATTATATATACATATACATAATAGATACACACACCCCTCACATCTTCCTTTTTAAAAATTTATTTATTTATTTTAAAAAATGATCATGCTGCACATGTGCCTGCAGGACCTAACTTCCCCAACCAAGGACTTAATCTGGGGCCACAGAGTAAAAGCACTGAGTCCCAACCACTGGACTGTCACGGAAATCCCTGGCACATCTTCCTTAACCATTTCTTTTATGCAAGTTGGAAGGGGAAGAACCTGGGCTTTTAGGTACTGCAGAGCCTCTAATCACCACCTTCCAGAATAGGGGCATCACACCCAGAGCTGAAGTGATCTACAGCCCATGTTTTTGTCTTTGGCTCAGGAGATCCCAAAAGCCACATATAACCAACCAAGATCTCAACCCTATTCAAGATCTCAAAACGAATTAAAAGGCAGTGCCATAACGGATTTGTCCTAGGACACTCGTGATTTTTCTGTAGAATTAGGGACTCAGCATTCAGTCATCTCAGTTCATCAGATGATTTGCTTATTCAAAAAATCCCCCTTTACTGCAAGCTGTGGAAAATAGAGAAGGGTTTTATAAGCAGTCAGTTAGTCTTCATCCTAAATTATTAATGGCTCTACCTTCTGACAGATGTTACAAAGCATCAGCCCTGACCTCACAGTGTAGAAAGCTGGAGAGGGAGAGTTTAATGAATACAGGTTGCCAGAAGGAAGAAAAAAGTCAGGGGAAGGCGGGAGACTGAGATGGCAGTTGCTACAGCAACAGTAAGGGTGCAGAAGGAGTGGGTGGGAATATAGGCAGGTAAACAGGCTGTCCCTGATGGTGGAGGAAGAAACTAGGTGGGTGTGATGACTGTCAGGGAACTAGGCCACAAAGCCAGAGGGCTGTTAAAGAAGAAAAGGGCAAAGCCTAGAAAAAATGCTAAGCAGAAGAGGGTGTGAAAACAAAAATCACAATTTGATCCCTTCTAGGAGAACACTTATGCAAACAGTGGAAAAGAGGAGGAGAGAGGAATGCATGGGAAGGCCAAAGTGCTGACTGAGGAGACGTGATTATAGGAAGACGGTCTGTTTCACATGGAGCTGCTTACTGAGTGTCCAAATCCCAAAGTCAGTTCTAGTTGGCAAAAATATAGATGCCTTAAGATAATGGTTTTCAAATGTTTTTACAGTAACCCTTTATAATAAGCTTATTTTATACTGTATTCCAGTATATCCACGTTTATTTAGCATAAATTCATTAAACAACTTGCCATCTACTGTGTGCAGTGCACCAATTTTCCATTTTCTATTTAATAAACACTTGCGACCACTTAAGTCAATTCCATGGCCCTACGGATTCCTCAAAGACTTTCGTACCTTGTCTTCATGCCTCTACTCTTGGCACATGCTTCAGTTCATCCTGAATATGACAGCCAGAGGGATGCTGAACCATGAGTCAGACTGCGTCATTCATTTGCCAGTGGATTTCAACCAGGTTAAAACTCAAACTCTTTATAATCCCAACAGAGACCCTAGATACCTTTCCCCACCAATCCCTCATGTCTGACTCTACCTCCTGGCACTCTTTTTCCCTTACCCTACTTCAACCACATGATGCCTCCTTAGAACACATCAAACATCTGCTCCAAGGTCTTTGTACTTGCAAATCCTGAGGGAATGTTCCTCCTCAGATATGAACATGGTTCATTCATTTACTTCTTTATTCAAATATCCTCAATTAGTCTGTTCTGATGCCCAATGCAAAAATGAAACCTCCCCAATGTTCCCTGTCTCCCTTGCCTGTTTAGTTTCTACTAATGAATCACCATCTTACATACCATTTATTTTGTTTCTTATCTGTCCTTTCTCGCTAGACTATCACCTCTCATATCGCTTCCTATGCATTCCAAGTGCTTAAACAGTGCCAGACATGTACCAGCTTTCAGAAAATAGACGCTGCATGATCTAGTGGATCATGAGCAGCAATCTGAAACACTGACTTTACAACACTAAAAAAAGGCTCCACAAAGGTTTGCCTGGCTCCAGACATTTGTCTGCTCACAAAACCTAATCTTGAGAGGGAAGCAACAGAGCAGCAGAAGAATCAAAGAAACAGCAGGAGGCTTGGAGAACATCTAAGTCAGTTTTCTATTACAGGCAAAGAACTGTGGCCCAGAATGTAAAATGATTTGCCAATGACCACTCAGGTCTTCTCTGCACTGACACCACCACACATCCTTCAAATGAGTCAAATTTATCTACCTGCTAATAAGTAGTCAACAAAAAGGAATAGTTTAACAGGCAAACATGTATCTTAATTATATCTTGTACTTTAATGCAAGTTTCTGGTATTTGTAGGATAAAAGTTCAAAAGGAAAATTAATACTCAAACTTTAGGAAGTCAATTACAAGCTAAAAAAAAAACCTCATTTACCCATTCTCAGAAAGTAGACAGTGAATTCTACAGGCTTTGAATACATGCCCTACCCAATCATATCTAAAATTAGAGTGTGATAAACATTTAGTTTGATGGATATACTGAGAACAATAAGAAGATATGTCAATCAAACTATAGCATTTAGTTAATTTATTTTTTATACCTTTTACTTTATTTTCCAAGTTTTCCTACAATGAGCATAAACTTCTGTAATTTCAGAAGAAAATACATTATTCTAAAATGTCATCTCAAACATACTCCTTTAATTAAGGGACCATAGAATATAGCTTTGAGGGAAGTATGAGAGAGCAGAATTTAAAGAGCTGAAACCTCAGATAATATGCTGCCCTACAGGATTCTGGTGCACATGCAAATCTGAAACTAAGCCATTGTTCTAAATTCTTTAGAAGAATTAAAAATTGCAAAGGACTCTAAAACTACCAGTGTCCCTCACCATCCTTCTCAATGAAGGCAAATAATATCCCTCCTTTGACCATTTGTACTTGATCTGTTGTGAGTCATGTATTTTAGACAGGGATATTTTGGTATACTCTTAATAATCCTGACTTCATTTATCCATGAATTTACCCATGTAAGGAAGACTTTCCAGGAACTTTGCTAATGTTTCTGGATTCTACATAAAATGCTTTGCACTTTGAATTTGTTTTTTATTCCAATAATATACTTTGCAAAGCATTTTATGTACATCAAGGCCAGAAGGATTCATCTAAGTAATTCACTTCAGATCCTTCCCTGTAGTTGAGTAACTCATATATATGTAACCCAAATATGCATGCCTTTACTGAATAACCATTTATTGAAAACCTGCTAACTATTCTAGATACTATGCTAAGCACATGGATTTAAAGATGAAATAAGATGGAAAAGACATCCTCAAGAATTAATGAGGGACAAGAAAGCCATCAGTTTCCTTCTATAATATGAACGATGCTGTAATAAGGGGAATATGTCCTGTGCAAGACATAGGGAGAATATCTATCCCTCCACTGGGAACACAGGAGAGAAGCAGTCACAAAAGACCTCCTAGAAGAAAAATCTAAGCTGACTCTTCACAGAGAGAGTCAGAGACATGACTCAAGTTCTTAACTGGAAAAAGAAACAAGGTAAATCTGGATATGTTAATACATGGATAAATTCCCAAAACATACTGACTGATGGGTGAAATAGTCAAGCTGTAGAATAACTGCATAGCAGTACATCATCCGTGTGAAAAGCATACCTCCATATAGAAACAAAAATTGTATATTTTCTATAGGTACATGTATAAGCATACAAAACCAAAGGAAAAGTTCTGGAAGCATATACATACAAACTCTTAACATTCATTACCCTCAGGAAAGGGGGCAGGAGACCAGGACTGGAAGTAGTCAGGAGAAATTTCAGCCTTATTCATAGTTTTAAAAGGAGAATGCTATCATGTATTACTTACATTTAACTTTTTATTTTGAAATAATTATAGATTCAGAGGAATCTAGGGTTTCCCTGGTGGCTCAGATGAAAGAATCTGCCTGCAGTGCAGGTGACCCAGGTTCAGTCCCTGGGCTGGGAAGATCCCCTGGAGAAGGGAATGGCAACTCACTCCAGTATCCTTGCCTAGAGAATTCCATGGACAGAGGAAGCTGGTGGGCTACAGTCCATGGGGTCACAGAGGCAGACATGACAGAGTGACAGTCATTCTCAGAGGAATTTGCAAAGAAATTTTCTTGTAAAAAGAGTTTGCAAAGAATAAAAATCATATGATCATCTCAATAGAGATGCAGAAGAAGCTTCTGACAAAACTCAACAACCGTTTATAATAAAACTTTCCAGAAGTGGGTGTAAAGGGAACATATCTCAACATAATAGAGGCCATATATGACAAATGTGCAGCTAATATCATACTCAACAGTGAAAAGTTGAAAGTATTTCCTCTAAGATCAGGAACAAAACAAGAATGGCCACTCTTGCCACTTTTATGCAGCATAGTTTTGAAGACCTAGCCACAGCAATCAGAAAACAAAAAGAAACAAAAGGGAACCCAAACTGGAAAGGAAAAAGTAACATAGTCACTGTTTGCTAATAATACCATACTCTATACAGAAAACCAAGAAGGTTCTTTGAATCCTTTACCCAGACTCTCCCAGTGTTACCATTTTGCATAACTATATAGTATATCAAAACCAGGAAATTCACATTGCTACAATCTATGGAGCTTGCTATACATGCACCCATTAGTGTGTGTTGCTCTATGCAATTGTATCACATGTGTAACTTCAAGTAGTCACCACCACAATACTTATGTGTACCATCACCACAAGACTTCCTTTCATAGCCACATCCACCCCTTTTACCACTAACCCTAACACCTGGCAATGACTAATTTGTTCTCCATCTCATGAATGTTATATTAGCTCATGAACATTATATAAACAGAAGCATGCAGTATGTATCCTTTTGAGATTGGCTTTTTTATGTAGCATAGTTCACTTAAGCTTTATCCAAATTGTTGCACGTATCAACTGTTCAGTTTTTTGTTTTTTATTGCCAAGTAGTATTTTATGGTATAAATGCACTACAGTTTTATTATTATTTTTTTAAACTACTTACAGATTGAAAAACATATGGGTAGTTTCCAGCTTCTGAGTAATATGAATGAAGCTGCTATGAACATTCATGTACAAGTTGCTATATGAAAATCAATCTTCCTCTCTCTTGGATAAACACCCAAGAGTGCAACTGCTGGGTCAGATAATAAGTTCATTTTTAATTTATAAAGGAACTATCAAAACATTTTCTAGATATTTTGTACTATTTCACATTCCTATTCACAACGTATGAGTGATTCAGTGTCTCTACATCTTCACCAGCATTACTTGTATTTTAAAAAGCTGAACTAAGAAGTCAGTCAATGTATTTTAAAACAAAAGACAAAACCAGATATTTCTGGCTTCCTTATGGTTATATACAACACTACCTATGAAATATTTTTGTAACCTCCGCCAAAAAGAATCAAACCTAAAACTGTTTCAGTCTCTAGATCCAACACCAATTTATGAAAAACACTGAGATAAGAGGGAACATGCCAAGTGATAGTATAAACATGCAGTCAGTGCAGCTGCCCCTTGGCATCTATGGGGGACTGGATCCAGGAAGCCCACAGATACAGAACCCAAGGATACGAAGGGCCTCCTGCATAATCTAAAATGTGAGCAATTCCGTAAAATGAATAATCCAGTTTAACAAATAAGTTACAAGAGAAAAAAATGAAAAGTAGGAGTATCCAAAGACTTAGAAGCCACGTCAACTAACTGCTCGGTACACACCTTATTCAAATCTCGATCCATAAGAACTAACTGTAACATTTAGGAGGCAATTAAGAAATGTAAACACTAAATATGCAATGGTATTAAGGAATTTAATGCTAATTTTTTAGGTGTGATAATAATATTATAATTTTTAAAAGAATTTTCTTTTCATGGAAACTAATATGGCAGTTCCTCAAAAAGTTTAACATAGGATCACCATATGATCTAGCAGCTACACTCTTAGGGATGGAACCAAAAGAACCAAAAACAGGTACTCAAACAAACACTTTTTCATAAATCTTAATAGTATTAATACTATTCACAATAGCCAAAAGGTAAAAATGTCCATCAGAAGGTGGATAAACAAAATATGGTATATACATCCATACAACAGAAAATTATTCAGCCATAAAGAGGAATGAAATATTATACTGATACATGCTACAATGTAGATGAATCTCAAAAACTTTATGCTAAGTAAAAGAGGCAGACTAAAGGTCACAGCCATAACACGTAAATCCACAGATACAGAAAGCAGACTGGTGGTGGCCAAAAACTAGGGGAGCAGTATTCTGGGGAGTGAGTGCTTAATGGGTGGGGGTTTCATTTCGGAATGATAAAAATGCTTTGGAACTAGACAGAGGTGGGAGTTGCACAACACTGCGAATGAACTAAATGCCACTAAAGGTTTCACTTTAACATAGCTAATTTTAACTATTTAACATAGTTAATTTTATATCATGTGAATTTTATCTCAATTTTTAAAAAAGAATATCTTTCAGAGATACACACTAAAGTATTTACAGAGGAAACAATACAAAGTTACATGGAAATGGAGTCATCTCAGTGGAAGAATAAATCAAGTAAGATTGCCCATGGGTTAATTATTGAAGCTGGATGCTAGGAGCAATGGAGTTTATTTTACTATTTCTCAGTGTGTGTGTGAGACAGAGAATTTTTAAATATAAAAAGTTTTTTTAGAAGAAAAAGTCAAGATTTGATTTTAAAGTAAAAATGTCTACTTGATTTAGGGGTCTGGTATCACCTCCCCCTGAGTAAGAGGAGTTGGGAAGTATTAAAGGGAGGATATGAAGTGGAACGTGCTTCCACAACTCCCATCCATTCCCCAGGCATTCCCCAGATGCTCCGGTCTGAAGCTAAGCCNTTTTTAAAAGAAAAAGTCAAGATTTGATTTTAAAGTAAAAATGTCTACTTGATTTAGGGGTCTGGTATCACCTCCCCCTGAGTAAGAGGAGTTGGGAAGTATTAAAGGGAGGATATGAAGTGGAACGTGCTTCCACAACTCCCATCCATTCCCCAGGCATTCCCCAGATGCTCCGGTCTGAAGCTAAGCCTCTTGCTATAAAAAGGCACATTTGTGTTTGGTGAGAATGAATAGACACAGGAAAGCACTGGCCTAAAGCCAGAAGACCCTGGGTCCAAATGAACACAGCAGCAAATTCAACACAGATCTCTGAAAAATCACAGCTTCCACCTTGCAGGATAAGCAAAGTTGCCAAATCACCTGGGGTATGTATTATAAAATGGCAGATTCACAGGGTCTGCCCTGGATCGACAACTCAATCTCTGGGTCTGTGCTCCAGGAAGTAGCACTTTAACAACCTCCCCAGGTGATTCTGATGCCCTCTGAAGTTTGAGAATTACTGGGTTAGGAAAATGGGGCCCTGGTGTCTTTTTGCAGCGAAGCTGATTCTAGAGCTCCACCTTGTGGCCCTAACACTAGAAAACAACTTTGTCACAATTCTTGACTTCCTACCATGGCTAGTTTAACTCACTGACAACAGTTCAAAGCCCTGCAAGAACCCTTACAATCTCCTCTAAGGGTTTATTCTCTCCAGATGACATTTTGATCCATGCTATTACACTCAGAGAGTTAATGAAAACATTACAGAGAGCTAGCTTTGAAAATACACACTATTTCGTGATGAGTGTAACACTGCACTCACTATTTACAGGTCATAACATTCTAAGCATTGTGCTACACAACAGATACAAAACATGGCCCTGTCTTTAAAAATCCACAGAAAAACATGCAAAGTAATGGTACAGATTAAGACAAGTGCTTCCTTTCTGAGAAGCAATTTCTGAGCACTAGAAAGAAAAGACATAATCTTTTATCTGGAGATAAAACATAGTCATAGTAAAGATAATCAATGATGGCAAAAACAGTGACTAAGACATGCAGCATGAATGCCACAGACCCTAAGTACTTTATAGAGGCTCTGGATAGAGTGATCCTTTCTGCCAGAAGTGAGGGAAAGTTTCATTCATTCAACATATACTCTGCGCCAAAACTGGGCTAGGTGCTGGGGACACAGCAAGTAAAAAAAGGAAGGACGCTTTAAGAGAATGTTACGGGGAGATAGAGGAAGGACGTTTGCACCGATGGGCTGCCATTTGATCTTGGACCTTGAAGGGTAACTAGAATTTGAAAAAGATAAATTCTCCTTTACGTATGTTTGTATGTGGAGGACAACCTACAAGGGGAAAAGGGCCACTGGCACCAGAGAAGGGGTTGACTGCTTGCTTAACAAGTTTCCACTTCATCCGTAAACTAGGTCATCCATTCATTAAAAAAAAAAATAAAAAATTTATTGGAGCACCCCACGTTACTGGTTCTGGGGAATATGGCCATAAACAAAGATAAGAAGCAGACTCTAGAGCTCCTGGGTAGGGGAATGGCAGAAGTATGTTTAAGGACATGGGCTGTGTGCCAGAAGCAAGAGCAAGTTAAGAAGCTAGCCGACACCTTAGAAGTCGACACCTTACGGATCTGAAATAGGACAGAGGCTTTAAGAACTGAAAATAGTGGCCAGGCACTAACACAGAGCAAGGCTGGTTATGGCAGAGGCAGTAAGAAATAGAAGAGGCATATGGGACTCTGGGATTTTAGCCAGGATCATTACAAGAGCGATGGTGACGTTAATAAAGAACTTAAGGAAGGAATATAGTTTCAGGGGAAAAACAAGCTTTTATTACGGTTTAATAAATGGAACATTTGCCTGAGCACTGGGTAGGTTCATATAAAAAGTAAAGATGGGTGAGTGGGAGAGAAGAGAGAGAAAGCAGAGCATGAATGACTTTTTTTTCCAGCCTTTGAAGCTGAGCTCTTGGGCTCCATTTTCCCACAACAGTATGAGCAGCCCTTAAAGGCAATGTGGCAGAGACTGCCGGGCTGCTCAGAAGACAGAACTGCACTTAATTTGGTCTCTACAGAAGTAGGACTGGCCCAGGCCCAGAGAACAGACATCTAGGCCCCAAAGCCAGGTGAGTTACTAAGAGCAAGCAAGTCCCTCTTGACAGCAGGAATCTGCATTTACTGCCCATTTACACAACACATAAAGCACCGGCTTATGAGGTAAGTCTACAGGAATTCCTGGCTTGCCCTAGTTTTATTACTGAGTGGGAAAGAAACACTCTTTATTATCCTTGTCAAAGCAAGACATTGTTACCTGTCACAGAACTAATAGTTCTGACAAAAACTGACAGAAACTATAAAGATACGGGAAAGGAGAGAAGTAGTGAGTGAGCAGACAGCTAAAACAGGCAATGGTGAGACAAGGAGAGTGACAGCCGGGAAAACTTCCCTTTTCCTTAACGCTTTGGACGTTCAGGGAGCTCGTTCTGAAAACTGCCCAGAGGTCACTGCAATAGACCAAGCAAAACATCACAAGACATCACTTTACATATAAATGAATGAAATCTCATCCAAATTTGCAATTATACTTCTATATGTGAAGTTTTCTCTTAGCCAGTCATTATACTCAAGTTACCTACCTAAGGTCTACTCATTTGCATTAAAATCCCCAAAGCAAACCTTCAAATTCCAAAGACTACAGGGCCAGGGAAGTAATATAAATGAGAGGAAACCACCTGGGTTAAGACACAAAGGAGCGGTGGAACCTGTAACACATCCTAAAGGTTTTAAGAGGTACGAACCCCTGATTCAGCTTAGGCTGTTGCCATATGAGAGTAAAGGCCCAATGATTTCAGGTCTTTTGACTTTTTCAAGTGATGTTAGAAATTTTGATTTTTTTCTGTGTAATTTTCTAAACACTGTTATATCATGTAGGTCAAACAAAATATCCCAGTGGGTTGAATATGGCCTATGGGCAACTAGTTTACAACTTCTGTTCTAAAACTTTACAAAATAAAAATTAATAGCATGTTCAGAAAAATTAATAGCATGTTTTCTGTCCAGGGCAAAAAATTAACAGAGCAAAAAATTTGGAAAGTCAGCATGCAAACTGGGGCTAGGCCATAAGACAGTGAAAAGTGAGGCAGAAAGTCTAAAGGACTCAGACTTTAGAGTTGGATAGGTCTATATTAGAAAAATTTGAGAGGAATTTTGACAAAGTTTTATTTCAAGGAAGCACAGATGAAAGAAAACTAGGATATACAGGGTCCCTAATCGATTTAAAAGGAGGAAGGAAATAATACACATACACACGCTATTTCACCTCTCTGTATGTACCTTGACTTCTTTATCATTAAAAAAATAAGAATAACAGAATCGATTTAATAAGGCTGTCATAGGATTAAAAGGGAATTATTCATATAACTGTCATTATCCCCAGCAAGTCATGCTTAATATATGTTAGCTATTACTTATTATTACGAGGCACCAAGAGGTAAAGTAACATGCTCAAGATCCCACAGCTCTTAAGGTGTACTGCCTGGCTTTGTATCCAGGATGTACTTCAGATCCTGCTCTCTAAACCATCAAGCTCTTTGGCCTCCGTTTAAAATCTGTACAATGAGTAAGTCAAGTCAGATGACAACCGAAGTCCCTTCTAAACCTGACACTTTATTCTGAAAGCCAGGCCTCTCACCAGCTTATTTCAGGGCAACAGTGGGACAAGCATGAACCTGTCCACACTCCTATGGGCTGCCTGCTGAAGTGGAGCGACACAGCTCAGGCTTGGGCAGGGCAAGAAAACCACTCTAGCACAGAACTAACCCTACGGTAAGGTAGGAAGCAAAACGTATTCAATGTGAGCCCCCTTCATTGTTCCACGGAGATATATTTGTTTCTAGGAAGCCAGTGGGCCACTCAATCAGGCCCAGAACGCACAGATGTGCCCAAGCTACAACCTGGAAGTTACTGAGAAGTCGGCTAAGAAACTACAATAGGCTCTAAATCAAGAATCTTTAGAACACCGAACAACTCATCCCCTTGGGATTCACAGGTCTCTGTGAGAACCTGGTAAAAGCTCTCCTTGTTCCTAGAAAAAAATGCCACACATGCTCACTCAGATACACAAGCACACATCATTTTATCTGTGATTATAAGGGGCTCACAAATTCTCAAAAAACTCTCCCTAGACGTTAAAGTACCCCTGAAATAGATAATCTCTCCCGTTCTAGGCTTGTCTTCCCAGGTGATTCAGAAGTGTCCCAAGATTTGGGGCCTAGGGTTTCCAGGCAGCTGTGTTAGGAGACAAATCACCCACTGCAACGCAGCATAATTAATCCCACATGGAAAAGACAAAGGGCTGTCTCTTTTTCCCCACACCAACTTGTACTGAGAAAGTTCAAACAAAAACGATCTCCACTTTAATCCCCAAACACTACAGGATGTGGAGAACAGGACCCCAGGAATATATCATAGCTTTTTTCTGCCTCATATACATAAAATTACATAGAACCTCAGGAAAGATGAAAGAAACAGGTAAAAGCATCTTAGTCTCCATAGCACTGTGTTCTTCCTTTTACTCCAAGAAAGGAATCAGTCAAGAATGCCAATTAGCTTTACTAGATGACTTTTCTCCCATATGGGCTTTGAAAACTATAGGTTACCAAAGAAACCACATAACCTTACTCATAAATGAAGTAATCAAAACAAGAACATAACATTTTCCCCCATAAGACTTGTAACAGTTTACATATTAATGAAGGACTACGTGTTAATGAGATATATGTAGTCTTGTGCAGTTGAGAGGTTTGTAAATCAGTGTAGCCTTTCTTGGTGGTGGGAAAATTTGATAGTTTTTATTTTAAAAAGATGTAAAAACATCCATCCTTTGTTTGATGCAGCAATTTCCTAGATATTTTGCAAAGGTAGGCCAAATATGTGTGACCAGGGTCAGTGAAACATAGTTTATAACAGCCCAACAGGAAACAATAAGTCTGGTTGCTGGGTCCATCACATGAATGGAAAGCCAAGTAGCCATCAACAGAATATGCTAGATCTATTACGTGCTGATATGAGAAAAGCTGCAAGACATATTATTAATTGAAAAAAGACGCTGAAAACAAGGTATTATTATGTGGTTCTTTTAGTTTAAATTCTTCTAAGGATATATACTCTTTATGCTAGTTATATGCATTAAATTTTGTTCTTGACAGATACCAAAGGAACTGTTCAGTGTAGTTACTTTTGGAGAAAGTGACTAGAGACCAGCAAAGAGAAGAATGGTACTGATACAGAACATTTAAAAAACATACAAGCAACAGAGATCAGCTTGAGATAGGACCTTCTTTTTATCTTTTTCTTTACATTTTGCTGGATACAGACCCTAAATTTAGTTAAGTGTTACTATAAAAATATAGCAGAACTCTCACTTAGAATTTTTTAAAGAGAAAGAAGCCATGTTTAGTGAAAGGATAAGTAGAAAGGGGAGGAGGGCCCAAATACAATGCACAGTACGATGCTGGTGGAGGAAAATCGGGAGAAACATTAACATTCAACTGCCCTCTTCTCTCAAGACACTGCTGACATCATGAGCTACTCAAGCTTTCCACTGGGGATGAATAGCTCAGGCCTCACTCTAGTTGCCAGCTATTCATTCTCAGTACAGGAGATAGCAGGCTGGGAGAAAGCTGGCATCGTTAGTCCAAATTCTGCCTTCTGTGACATGGACAAGGCAGAACAGTTGCTCCCAAAGAGCGCAAAGTGGAGAGAATGCTAAAGCTAAACACAGGAGACTGTCTTGCTGGCAGAGGACAAGTCTCCCTAAGCACACAGTGCAAAGACACCACAGGGGCCCTGCCACTACAACGCACTCCTGTCACATGGAAAAGGGAGAGCCAGGTGCCACGTGCAGCAGCGAGCAGGAGAAACCTCTGCTGCCCTATGGAGCCTCAGGGATCCCCACTCAACACCAAGGATGCCCTTCTGGGATCCCATAATTCCAGCCTCATCAGACTGCCCCATGGAGAGAATTAGCTAGGACTGAAAAATCACCAAGGAAGAGAATCCTCTGTACTTAATTGCCCCTTTCATCTGAGGCCCATGAAATAAACCATAACCTTGTTTACTCTGCATGATACTCTTCCGCAATAGTGCCTTAAAGTGGGAAGTTACTGCCATATGGAATTTTCAGAAGAGCTAGCAATGCATGCAAATCTTTCATAAAGCAAGGTTTGGCTTTATAGGCCATAAAAGGTCATAGGTGCCATAAAAGGTCATCTCTCCCCCGTGGGATTTAAGGAACATGAAAGAGGTTCCTACTTGCCCCATCCATGTATTTCTCTTAATGATGTCTGAAATTCCCCCATAAGTGATTTGAATCATCAGCTCAGAATTGTCCTAAGAGTACTCTTTAATAGTGCAAACACTAGGGGAACACATCCCTAACACTGCAGTGGTAGCTCTTAACTTTTACTGTTGTAGTCACTGATCCTTTTGAGAAACAGAAAGGAAAAAAAAAAACTTTCTCCTCACAAAAACACACTTAGGTGAATATACAATATAATTTCCATGCAATTTGGGGGTTCAGAGTTCTCCTGAAGTTCATATCTCCTTCAGTCTGGGTTTAAGAATCCCCAGTTCAGTAGTAATGAGTTTAATAAATCACCATAATTCCCCTTGCATGCATCTGGGGAACCATGGACCTAAAGATAGAAAGTAGTGCTAAAGCAAAGCTTTCCCATTGCAAAGTTTGCCTAGAATCGATCCTGTCTAGAGCCCAGATTACAATTTATGACTTCTCCTTAGCAAGGAGTATGGATATCTCACACTGCCTGTCCCTTGGGAATAGAGTTCTGGCTTCAGAGAAACCAGGATACGTTAGGAGATGTCCAACTAAGATCAACTGCCAACCAGGTTCCCACAACACATGCTGGCTGACTATACTTCTTGAAAGTTCAGGCAGGGAAAAGCGATAACACCTTCTGAATAAAAGGAGCTCACCTCTGAGGTTTTCGAATATCCCAGAGTCCCACTCCTTCCTTTGAATTGGCTGTGGCCAATAACCTGGGCTCCACAGGGTTAAACATGACACTGTGAAAGGCTGATGGATAGTTGGCCAGGCAGAAGGGCTCTGTGAAGAGAAAAATTCTGATCAGTCCACTTCAGGCACTTCTGGGCCAATGGCAGGTAGACAAGGAGGAGTGTGAAGGCAAGGAGGAGCACAGCCTTTAACAACTACCCCACTAGCATGCTTACGCACAAAGTCCCCCTGAGTCCCAGCACACACCCTCTGCACACAGAAAGTCTGAACACAGCACATATGCACAAAGTTTAAACTATAATACTGAGAAATACACACAGCACCTATTTAGATCTTGTAACAAAACAGAAATGGTCACTGTAACCAGGAAGGTAGGCTGTTTCACACTAAGTAAAACAATTCCTCATGAGTTAAAAAAAATTCACACTCAATTACTGGTAGGATTATTGTACTTTAATACAAATTCACCAGCTTTAGAAATTAAGTTTTATAATTATATAGACTTAAAATAACAGTGCAGTTTTTCCTTCTGGCAATATTGCTCCCTAAATTGAAAAGAAAATGGCTTCAGTCTAGAATTTTAAGATTTCATTTCAATGTTGGAATACTTAAAAAAAAGACATCTAATACTTGAACTTCTCTTGCATCCAGCCAGCTCCTATGTATATCAACTTCCCCTAGAAACCCTACAGCCACTCGCATATACTAGCTGGCTCCAGGTGAGGAAGGAACCACTCTGCTGCCTGGGAGGACCCAGTCCTGTGGAAACTGTTTAGACGCAGCAGGTGGAAAGCACTCCTCAGTCTATGATTCCATACAAGACACATCACAGGCCTCTGCGGAGGGAGAGGGCACAGGGAGTGCTCAATCATCTCAGCCAGGAGGCAGTTTAGACAAAGGAGAATTTCATCTAGGAAGCAAACCATTACATTCAACCATAGATGCTGCTTTGGCTACCTTATCTTCCTGACCCTGAGAATAAGCTTCTCCTATAGCCTGAACCACAGTGATGAGTACAGACCAACATATTAAATGCTCTGCATATAGAGTAAAGACTCAAGAGCCTGCCAGATAAGGCAGGCAGGATAGTAACTTGGGCACAGAGGTATGGCGCTGACAAAGCTGCACCAAGAGTGGGGCTGTGGGTGGCACTGAGGGTATGCTGGAGAGAAGAGCCTTTGAAGACAGAGCGACGGAAATCTCTCTGCAGGAAATGAGCTGAAAAAGAGAATTTCCTGAAGAACTTCGGAGAAAATCAGCAAGACAAACTCTTCATTTTACATCTCAGAGATGCAAAGAAAACATTCAGAAGAGGAATTCACCCAGACAATCCCCCTTAAACAGAGCGTATCTGCTATCATTTTAAGTTTCTATACACAGTTAAGGTGGTATAGATCCTCAACCATAGTTGAGGGTCTGTGGTTCTTCCAGCAAAATAACAACCCTGGAACTAGGATGCAACAAGTGCACAACGCCCCCATTCTCTTAAATAACCAAGAATATGTGCATTTCAGCACCATGCACACAGCTGGCCCTTGTGCCTCCCCTCCACAAATGAGGCACCATGCATTCTATTCCTAGGGCTACCTCACAAGACATTGTGGTGTTTACACTACTGCAAAGGTCTGTGGATCACAAGTGATTGGAAGAGGGGACTGGCAAAGGTGCCTCCCTTCTGACTACTAGGGGGTAGGATGGGACCTCCAGAGACACACATTTATATCCCCATGTGAGTTTCCTCTCCCTTTACAGCACTTTCGCCCAGTTATTCAAGTCATAAACTGGATCTGTGATGAAGCTGACGTCAAACTATGCAGCACAGTCCAGCTACTTTGTGCACAGGGGCCCTACCTCCATGGGGAGATTCCCGGATGTCCCAGATGAGAACCCGGCCATCATCGGAGGAGCTGGCAAAAATGTTGTCATTCACAGGGCTCACTGACAAGCCATACACCGCATCTTCATGAGCGAACACATCTAAGGTCTCACTGCTGAGAGAGAGAGAGCAGAGAGAGGCACACAGGCACACACATACACACAAAAATAGTGCAGAGTCCCAGCCCTCTAGTTCTTAGAATGAAGCTCTTTTCATTTCCAGGAGAAAGTCAACCCAGCTAAACCCAAAGGATATTACATTTACTAAAAAGCAAAAAGTAGGTATTCAACTTTCAGGTTAAAAGAGAAAGGTATTATTAAAGAGACAAGACCTCACAACAAGTTTATTTTTTGCCCTAACTGAGCATGTTTGAAAGTGACTCAAGGGAATTCCCTGGCAGTGTAGTGGTCAGGACTTGGTGCTTTCACTGCCAGGGCGCAGGTTCAATCCCTGGTTGTGGAACTAAGATCCCCACTACTCCTCCCCACCATGTGCCTGCCAAAAAAATGACTCAACACATGAGTTTCACGTTTTGACTTACTACAGAACACATCTGCTTGTGTACAGATTTGGGGTGGTGGTGCTGGATTTCCAAAAAATGAGGGAAAACAACAAAGCAGGCCTGATGCCAGCAAGGGAAGAAGAATTCCCGATGCCCAGCATGTGAGAAAATGCGTGGCCCCATGCCAGGCTGCCTCAGTTCAGATCCTAACATCATGTGACCTTAAGTCACCTAGCGTCTCCATGCCTCAGTTTCCTAATTGAGATTATAATAGTACTGCCTCATAAAATTACTGTGAGGGTTAAGTGTTTCCTTCCCTTCTAAACTTGCCCTTTAAAATTTCACCAGAAAACTATAATTTCATATCAACTTTGTAAATCTTTTTATAAATCAAAATTTAATTTGAAAACTATTACCGAAATCTTTTTTTCAGCAAAAGACAGTTGATTTTATGCTTTTTACTTCAAAAAAAGAACTATTTTGGTCTAAAGAGATAAGTGCCTTTCTTCATATGAAAAACAGAGTTAATCACTTTCACATATCAACAGTCTATTTACCTTTCAACATCATGGAGGATAACTTGCTCATCATTTCCTGTAACGGAAAAAGCAGACATTTGACAATTCCTGAAAAGCGGTCCCATTCATATTACAATTCAGTATGTTAAAGATTTCAGGGAAAACAAATGGACAAAGTCAGTGTTAATAAAAATTAAGAGTGCTAATTAGAAAAAAGGTTTATAAAAATCATTAAGAAGGATAGAATATACTTATTGTGAAGGTAAAAGTGTAAAAGCATTCAGACTAGAACTAGGCCCCCCAACAAATGTTTGCTACTATTCACATCCTCATCTTTTATAGCATTAAAATTTAATGATGATTTAATTTAAATTTAATGATAATGATACTAAATGTTTTTATCCATAACTTTTTTCTCTTGCATTCTCTCTATTACATCAAGGCATCTAAAAATACTATACATTCATGATATGTATAGTCCTGCCGTCAAGTGGTTTATACAGCTAACAAATAAAAACTCCAAAATGAAGACAGTAAAAAAATTTCCCACTCTATGCTAAAAGTATAAGCAGTAGAGATGTGGCTAGGTCATCTTCAGGTCCTCCCTGTAATTCTATTGTGGGTTCATATGAAGTAAAGCAAACCCGTTGTCAATGACTTATAGATAACAGGCACAGTGTGAAGTGCTGAAGATCTGAGAGAAATAAGTGAGGAATTCAGTCTACCTGCACGAACAAGTGACAGTGTCAAGACAGGTTATCTTGTAGTGATATGCTCTACCATGGGGACACAGATAAAGGGGCAATTGTGTCCTTTATGAGCAGGGTGAAAGTACATGGTGAATATGTTTTTATGGGAAAGGAGACACTTGAACAGAAACTCAGAATTCTAACCAATGGAAGGCTTAAGGTAACTGGTGGGGTTGGACAATAATCAAGGCCTGTGGAAAAACAGTAATGGCACTTAAGAAGGCAAATGACTTAGGAATCTAGAGCACAAGATGCAGGGGAGGAAAAGGAGGTCAGGCAGGGGGACTGGGTAAGGTCAAAGGTTCACAGGATTGATTCAGCTTTTCAAAGAAAACTTGTATAAGCAGTGAGTAAGGAGATATTGGTAGCAGAAATCACAGAAGGACACTACAGTAGTCTAGGCCAAAACTGAGGACCTGAATCAGAGCAGTAGGTACAGCAAAAGAACAGAAACTAAAGGATGAATATGAGGCTTTCAAAATGTTAATAACTGGTGACTTACGAGATNCCCATTCATATTACAATTCAGTATGTTAAAGATTTCAGGGAAAACAAATGGACAAAGTCAGTGTTAATAAAAATTAAGAGTGCTAATTAGAAAAAAGGTTTATAAAAATCACTAAGAAGGATAGAATATACTTATTGTGAAGATAAAAGTGTAAAAGCATTCAGACTAGAACTAGGCCCCCCAACAAATGTTTGCTACTATTCACATCCTCATCTTTTATAGCATTAAAATTTAATGATGATTTAATTTAAATTTAATGATAATGATACTAAATGATGGGAAAGTTTTTATCCATAACTTTTTTCTCTTGCATTCTCTCTATTACATCAAGGCATCTAAAAATACTATACATTCATGATATGTATAGTCCTGCCGTCAAGTGGTTTATACAGCTAACAAATAAAAACTCCAAAATGAAGACAGTAAAAAAATTTCCCACTCTATGCTAAAAGTATAAGCAGTAGAGATGTGGCTAGGTCATCTTCAGGTCCTCCCTGTAATTCTATTGTGGGTTCATATGAAGTAAAGCAAACCCGTTGTCAATGACTTATAGATAACAGGCACAGTGTGAAGTGCTGAAGATCTGAGAGAAATAAGTGAGGAATTCAGTCTACCTGCACGAACAAGTGACAGTGTCAAGACAGGTTATCTTGTAGTGATATGCTCTACCATGGGGACACAGATAAAGGGGCAATTGTGTCCTTTATGAGCAGGGTGAAAGTACATGGTGAATATGTTTTTATGGGAAAGGAGACACTTGAACAGAAACTCAGAATTCTAACCAATGGAAGGCTTAAGGTAACTGGTGGGGTTGGACAATAATCAAGGCCTGTGGAAAAACAGTAATGGCACTTAAGAAGGCAAATGACTTAGGAATCTAGAGCACAAGATGCAGGGGAGGAAAAGGAGGTCAGGCAGGGGGACTGGGTAAGGTCAAAGGTTCACAGGATTGATTCAGCTTTTCAAAGAAAACTTGTATAAGCAGTGAGTAAGGAGATATTGGTAGCAGAAATCACAGAAGGACACTACAGTAGTCTAGGCCAAAACTGAGGACCTGAATCAGAGCAGTAGGTACAGCAAAAGAACAGAAACTAAAGGATGAATATGAGGCTTTCAAAATGTTAATAACTGGTGACTTACGAGATATAAAAATGACAGAAAGGCACGTTGGCACTAATTTTGAGATTTCTATTAGATTGAACCATATAAAATTGTCATTGCTGTAGGTTGAAAATGCTTCAATGTCAGCAGGTCCTTAAAAGTTAAACCTAACAATTTAGATAATTACTTGAATGGTGATAATAACTGAGAAAGGGAATCCGTGAAACAAGAGGAAATATTTGTGCAGGTGAGAAGAACTAAAATCTTAGTTTTAGATCTGCTGCATTTAAACTACTTTTGGAACACAAGGTAGATATCCAGTGGGAAAGTCTGCAGTGCAGAAGAGAAAGTGTTAGTTGCTTAATCATGTCTGACTCCTTGTGATGCCATGGACTGTAGCCCACCAGGTTCCTCTGTCCATGGAATTCTCCAGGCAAGAATACTAGAGTGGGTTGCCAGTCCCTTCTCCGGGGGATCTTCCCCACCCAGGGACTGAACCCAGGTCTCCTACATTGCAGGAAGATTCTTTACTGTCTGAGCTACCATGGAAGCAGAAGAGAGGTCAGGCCTAGAAATGTTATGGTCAGACAGGAGTGTGATTGATGGATGCCATCAAGAGGCTGGTTTGACAGCAAGCCATTCCAGTTATACCCCAACATAACATGCTTTCAAACAGGAGCCAATAATGGGTCATAACACCAACTGGAATCACAACCTTTAAAATCTTTAAAAACAGAAGAGAAAAAAAAAATCAGAGTGAGTCACACATAGTACAGTTAAGTACTCTTTCTAATATATATCTGTGTACCAGATTGCAATGTGAAGTTTTCTACCAAAAAAGATAGAAAGAAATAAAAGCAAAGGAGAGAAAGGACAGATAGTCTGATATGTGTATCTAAACTGCTATCATACAGAGAAGACAAGCAATGGGAAACCAATATTTCCACAATTCAATGGGCTAAAGGAAAGAAAATTTGGAGTAATTTTAGCACTCCTTTATCTGAAATCCCAGCCACAGTCAATTTCCCAAGGGGAAATCTCCCTTCTGCTCACCTCCAGAGAATACTTTGGTGTTCCCACTGTTGAAAGCCAGGCAAAAAATGTTGGAATGATGCTCTCCTTTCAGCTGTATGGGCTTAACTCTGGAGTGGATAGCTTGTTCCATGTGCCATAGTAGAACCCGGCGATCATCTCCTCCTTGAGAGGGGAACAAGAATCTAGGGTTAAAACAGCTGGCATTTCAAGGCTGATATTTCATTTTTCCAGCCTGAATCCCTTACTTTTCAAAACTTCATCTCCCCACCTCCATGAGACTCTGACGAGCCACATAAACCCAGAACTCTATCCCCTTAATCATCAGTGGACATGTGGCCTCAAAGTCACTCACTCTTCCCCAGGAATTACATCTTGAACAGACACACAGAAATTCCTGAATTTCCAGAGACCCAGCCATTTACAAATTTCTTCATTTGCTACCTAAAATTCTTCTACTAATGTTTCCCCACTTTTTCCCTGGTCTAACAGAACCTGAATTGCTTTCTACTGCTTGCAATCAAAGAACTTTAAAGGAATTATCCCAGAATTTAAAGCATAATAGTTTCCAAAGCACTCTCCTTGATGAGATCTCACTGACTATGGGACACCAGACAAAGGATAACTAAGGAACTGCCTGTCACAGCAGCAGGATCAAGACAGAACCTGGCTCTCAGGAAGCTCAGTCCAGCTCTTTCCTCTGCACAACTCTCTATAGTCTGAGCAGAATGAGCAATATTCTACTGCATGCACCAGCTCCTAGAGAATGAGAAGATACACGTTCTGCTGCTAAGTCACTTCAGTCGTGACCCCACAGACAGCAGCCCACCAGGCTCCCCCGTCCCTGGGATTCTACACGCAAGAGTACTGGAGTGGGGTGCCATCGCCTTCTCCGGATACATGCTCTACATGTTCTTTATTTTTGCAAATGCATTATACATGTCTGGAAGGATGAACAATGGACTGTTAAAAGGGTTTACTACTTCCAGGGAGTAGGATTAAAAGAGATGTAGAACACCTGTTAGAAAGTTTTTACTCTTACTTTATAGATTTGGCACGGCTTGACTCTTTATAATAAGCCTATATTATATTCCTAATAAAAATATAACTTAAAACAGGGCAGAAAAATAGTAAGTTCTATACTTCCGCCTCTCCCTCTCCATTCAATAGAATAGCTACAAACTGTATCACAATCATACAAAAGCATACCACCAGATGCAACCACCAAATCAGTAAGTCTACAAGTACTAACACAGAAAGATGACCAAAGGTCTCTGTCAGGGAAAAACATGAAGTGTAAAATAGTATGCATACCAACATCCTTTTGTATAAAACAAATTTTTAAAAAGCTCCATGACAGCAGGAACCTTATCAGTTTTGTTCACTGCAGACTTTCTAGCACCTAAATGAATGCCCCAAAGAGTAGACACTGAATTAACATGCTTATGCTTGCATGTCTATGCTTGTATTTGCATATCTAGATGGCCGTAAATTTGTTTTCAGTGGACATCACTTCTAGGCTAGGGCTGCTGGGAGACTTATCATTGTGATAAAATATATATAACAGAAAATGCAGCATTTTAATCATTTATGAGTGTACAGTTCAGTGGCTCTGCGTATATTTGCAGTGTTGTGCAAACATCACCATTATCCAGCTCCAGAACTTTTACATCATCTCAAACTTTTAGTTTGAGTACTGTACCCAATACTTATTCTGTACCCAATAAATGATATCTCTCCCCAGTGCCCAGTAACCATTATTTTACTCTCTGCCTCTATGAATTTGATTACTCTAGGTACTATCATATAAATGGAATCATGTAATATTTGTCCCTTTGTGTCTGGCTTATTCACTTAGCATAACATCTTCAAGGTTCATCCATATGGTAGCACATATCAGAATTTCATTCCCTGTAAGGCTGAGTAATAGTTTATTACACACATACCATATTTTTTTTAAGTTCATTCATCCATCTATAGATATTTAGGTTGTTTCCACCTTTCGGCTATTGTGCATAGCATTGCTAAGAGCAGATGGATGTATATTATTTGTTCAAGCCCCTACTTTCTGTTCTTTGGGTATATACTGTTGGAAAAACATTATGTTTTAATTATTACTTTATACCTTCCTTTACTACTTGACGTTTTGCCATAAACATACTTCCTCTTTTAGTTAAAAAAAAGTAGAAAACAGAGTAGCCAAATCAAACTTAATTCTCCCTCCTCTAGAAAGAAGCTGCCTTCATTCCTTGAGTTCTTTGTTTTTTGGGATTCTTCTTCCTTCCACTGTTGGTCAAAATCAAGTTGTGTCCTCCTCCAAAATATTTCATTTGTCTACTAGAATGATCCCTTAACTATGACCCACAATGTTCTTTGTTTATGATTTGTCTAATTCAACTAGGCTGGCCTGGGATGGTTATTTAAATTCCATATCTCTTATAAAGTCATGAAAATAAAGTTTGGGGGTTTGTTTGCTTTATTTTAATGAAAAGTAGCATAAAGGGGTTTTCCTCCCTATTCATAGATTTGGACAAGCCACGGGCACTTGAGTTCTACATAGTCTCTACTCTTTCTGTTTTCCCCCACCACTTGAGGCCATAGGTCAGGGACTTGGCACTGTTTTTGCTACTCTGTATCTTAGAGAAATATTTTTCTGTGCCCACCTCTCTATCAAAAGTGCAAGTTAAAAGATAAAGAGGCCACATGTTTCTTCCACTTACTCACGTTTCTAATCTAATCTCTCTGAGCCTGACTTTCATCAAATACATACCTAGGATCATAACAGCTCTACTCTCATGTGTTTTATAGACTATAAGGTCAACTACAAGAGAGTTAAGTAACTTGCCAAGACAACAACAGTAAATAAAGTGGTTGGTTAAGTCAAGATTCAAAGGGCTTCCCTGGTGGTTCAGCTGGTAAAGAATCCAACTGCAATGCAGGAGACCTGGGTTCGATCTCTGGGTTGGGAAGATTCCCCTGGAGAAGGGAACAGCTACCCACTCCAGTATTCTGGCCTGGAGAATTCCACGGACTGTATAGTTCATGGGGTCACAGAGTCAGATACAACTGAGCGACTTTCACTTTCACTTTCAAGATTCAAAAGGAAATAGTTAACAGACTCCATAGTTTCACTTCTCTTAACCACTATTGTAGATTGTTTGCATTACAAAACGATAAACAAACCATAACCAACAAAGCAAATTCAGTTGATGAACAACTAAAAGGATTCTCTGCCTTGGTAGCACAACTCAAAACATAGTAGGTAAGAATAAAACAAAGGACCACAGGAATAAAAACAGAAATCAACTTAACTGGAGTTAAACAGAGGGAGCAGAGACAGGGACCAAGAAGGGACTGCCTGAAATGATAAAGATTCTAGTAGCAACACACAAAACTGATCATGGCTTATTTTGAAGAAAATACAAGAATTTCTACAAATCAATTTTGAAAACCACTAGGAAAAGAGGCAAACATGACAGCTCACAGAAGAGGAAAACCAAATGGCAAACAGATATTACAGAGGATCTCAACCTCTACAGTAACTAGACAAATGTAAATTACAGATCTCTTCTTTCAAAATGGCACAAAGTAACGTACAAGAATGTCCACCGCCTCACTGTTCATAACAGCAAAGAAAAAAAAGTAGATAACATGAATACCCATCAATATATGAACAATAAAAACAACTGGGATGAAAATACAAATAAAATCTAAGTTCAGTGGAACCAGTACCCAGCATTTTAAATGAGCTAGATACATGCGCCAAAATGAATAAACTTTGAAAACCTAATTTTAAGTAATATAAACAGGTTTCAGAAGGATATGTGAAGGAAAACATTAAGTATTTAAATATGCAAAACACCACCATATTATTTAGGAATAAACACAAATAGTAAAAGCGGACCTCAAATGTATGTGTAAAATTTTGTTTCTTTTTTAAAAAGCTAAGATTAGATGCAAATTTAACAAATGACCAACACACTGTCAAATTTGATATATCTCTTCCTATTTAAATATTGCATGACATTGTTATATCTTTTAGGTATAGTAATGGTATTGTGGTCATGTTAAAAAAGAAAAAAAACTTATCAGTTAAGGATGCATTCTCTAATGGGGTTAAGTGGTGAATGTCTGGAAGTTCCTTTAAAATAGTCCAGAAAAAAAATGGAGGTGAATAGGTGATAAAATGTTAATTGTTATAGATGGGTATACTACATTTTTGTATATGCTTGCACATTACCAAAAAATTTAAAATATATATAAAGATTTTTTTAAATGTGGACCATTTTTAAAGTCTTTACTGAATTTGTTACAATATTGTATCCTTTTTTATGCTTTGGTTTTTTGGTCAGAGGGCATGTGGGATCTTAGCTCCCCAGTCAGGGATCAAACTTCATCCCCTGTACTGAAAGGTGAAGACTTAATCACTGGACCACCAGGGATGTCCCTATATATATATATATATATATTAATGTTCATGATAGAAAAAGAAAATAAAACTCTCCAGGATGTGCTGGGATATCCACAGAAAAGAAATATAACTGAGGGAACCTCTGTGTTTCATTAAGATATCAACAGGCAGCGCAACCTCTCTCTGCCAGCAGCACGACCTCTCTTAAACTGCAGTAGCATTAAAAAAAAAAAAAGTTCAATAAAAAGGGAAACAGAATATCTACACCTATGTACTCAAAGTCATAACCATTCTCAACCCAGATTATCTTTAATCTTCATTTTGGATTTAATTTTACAAAATAAATAAATAATTGTTGATTTAACATGAATGATTATTTGTAGAGTGCCTTGGGATCATTTAAAATGATGTGTTCTTAGTACCTAAAATGATAATGGCAGCCCAAGTCCACAGGAGATTGGAATCACTGAGGCAGAAACTATCACTCTGACAGGGCCTGTTTCCTCTGCTTGCCNAGATTATCTTTAATCTTCATTTTGGATTTAATTTTACAAAATAAATAAATAATTGTTGATTTAACATGAATGATTATTTGTAGAGTTCCTTGGGATCATTTAAAATGATGTGTTCTTAGTACCTAAAATGATAATGGCAGCCCAAGTCCACAGGAGATTGGAATCACTGAGGCAGAAACTATCACTCTGACAGGGCCTGTTTCCTCTGCTTGCCCTCAAGGTCAGTGTCAGAAGACTGTGGTGCACATTCTCCCCCACCCTGCCCCACTTCCTTAGGCAAGGTATTAAGAGCCCTGTACAAAGATAACACTTTTCAACCATGCGTTGGCAAAAAACACAAAGGATACAAACTGAGGCATTATCTGAAACTGTTAGGCTGCTTTTTAGCCAGTAGAGGGAGCAGAACAGCTGTGCCCAAATTTCTGACCTCAAAAAGCTAAGGAGAGCTGATGAAGCAAGGATAAATCAGTTTAGAACATGAAAAAAGCTCTACAGTTTCTACACTTCGGTCACTGTGAGTCATCTGGTCAGTTCAAAAAGGGCAGAGAATGACTGTACCACTTACTACCTATGTACCTTTAGACAGGTTACACAACCTCTCTAAATTATATTCTCTCATCTGCAAAACTGAGAAAATAACTACCTATTGTCTATAGTGTTACTGGACTTCCCTGGTGGTTCAGATTATGAAGAATCTGCCTGCAATGTGCTTGATCCCTGGGTTGGGAAGATCCTCTGGAGAAGGGAATGGCAACCCATGCCAGTACTCTTGCCTGGCAAATCCCATGGACAGAGGAGCCTGGCGGGCTACAGTCCATGGGATTGCAAAGAGTTGGACGTGACTGAGGGAAAAACACACGTTAGGATTAATGATAGATCTGTGTGAAGAGCTTGACCCACTGCCTGATAAATAACACAGGAAGATACATGTTAGCTAATTATTATGCTATTTGAACTAAAATAATAGCTAACATCAGTTAAACTTACTCTGGGTGAGGGACTATCCTAAGGGTTTTCATGTAGTGGATCTTCTAATCCTCTTAATGATCCTATCAATCANGGCAAGAACACGAGTGGGTTGCCATTTCCTTCTCCAATGCATGAAAGTGAAAAGTGAAAGTAAAGTCGCTCAGTTGTGTCCAACTCTTAGCGACTCCATGGACTGCAGCCTACCAGGCTCCTCCATCCATGGGATTTTCCAGGCAAGAATACTGGAGTGGGATGCCATTTCCTTAGGCTCCTCTAATAAGCAACTAGCTCAGATCCAGAGGAGAAAGGGTCAGCTGTGCTACTCTGCTTGGACGCCATCGGGACCATTTTCCCTCGGACGTCTCATCTAAGTCACTGCAAACAGCGCGGGGAGATGCGTGACTGAGGTGATGGGGCGGCCCTGTCACCCAGTGCATTTACTCATTCGTTCATGTATCCATTTGTTTATTTAACAAACTTTTATTTAGACCATAAACTTTAAGTCATTATAATTACACTCAAACTCATCTTTATTAATCAAAATAGAGACTATTACAATCAACACACTTTTGCTAACAAAAAATAGCTTTGTTTATTCCTGTAGCATAAAAATCTGCTTTGGGATATGAGGAACTTTTGGAAAGCGTTTTCTGCATCCTGCTGGTAGTGAAAGTGTTTTCCTTGCAAAAGGTTATTGAGATTCTTGAAGAAGTGGTAGTCAGTTGGTGAGAGGTCAGGTGAATAAGGACGATGAGGCAAAACTTCATAGCCCAAGTCGTTCAACTTTTGCAGCATAGTTGTGTGAGGTGCGGTCGGGTGTTGTCATGGAGAGGAATTGGGCCCTTTCTGTTGACTAATGCTGGCTGCAGGCGTTGCAGTTTTTGGTGCATCTCATCGATTTGCTGAACATACTTATAGATATCACAGTTTTGCCAGGCTTCAGAAAGATGTAGTGTATCAGATTGGCAGCAGACCCCAAAACGGTGACCATGATCTTTTTTTTGTCGTCATGTTTGGTTTGGGGTTGTGCTTTAGGAATCACTGAACTAAAATGGACCGGAATGGGTGAATTTAATTCAAATGACCATTATATGTATAACTGTGGGCAAGAATCCCTTAGAAGAAGTGGAGTAGCCCTCATAGTAGACAAAAGAGTCTGAAATGCAGTACTTGGGTACAGTCACAAAAATGACAGAATGATCTCTGTTCGTTTCCAAGGCAAACTATTCAGTATCACAGTAATGCAAGTCTGTGCCCCAACCACTAATGCCGAAGAAGCTGAAGTTGAACAGACCTACAGGACCTTCCAGAACTAACACCAAAAAAAGATGTCCTTTTCATCATAGGGGACTGGAATGCAAAAGTAGGAATCTAGAGATACCTGGAGTAACAGGCAAGTTTGGCCTTGGAGTACAAAATGAAGCAGGGCAAAGGCTAACAAGAGTTTTGCCAAGGGAATGCACTGGTCATAACAAACACCCTCTTCCAACAACATAAGAGAGGACTCTACACATGGACATCACCAGATGGTCAACATGGAAATCAGATTGATTATATATTTGCAGCCAAAGATGGAGAAGCTCTATACAGTCAGCAAAAACAGTCAAGAACTGACTGTGGCTCAGATCGTGAACTCCTTATTGCCAAAATCAGACTTAAATTGAAGGAAACAGGGAAAACCACTAGACCATTCAGATATGACCTAAATCAAATCCGTTATGATTATACAGTAGAAGTGACAAATAGATTCAAGAGATTAGATTTGATAGAGTGCCTGAAGAACTATGGAGGGAGGTTCGTGACATTGTACAGGAGGCAGTGATCAAGACCAGCCTCAAGAAAAAGACATGCTAAAAGGCAAACTTGTTGTCTGAGGAGCTCTTACAAATAGCTGAGAAAAGAAGAGAAGCTAAAGGCAAAGGAAAAAAGGAAAGATATTCCCATCTGAATGCAGAGATCCAAAGAATAGTAAATCTTTCCAATGCAAAGAAACAGAGGGAAACAATAGAATGGGAAAAACTGGAGATCTCTTCAAGAAAATTAGAGATACAGAGGGAACATTTCATGCAAAGTTGGGCACAATAAAGACAAATAGTATGGACCTAACAGAAGCAGAAGATATTAAGAAGAGGTGGCAAGAATACGCAGAAGAACTATATAAAAAAGATCTTCACGACCCAAATAACCACAATGGAGTGATCACTCACCTAGAGTCAGACATCCTGGAATGTGAACCCAAGTGAGCCTTAGGAAGCACCGCTATGAACAAAGCTAGTGGAGGTGATGGAATTCCAGTTGAGCTATTCCAAATCCTAAAAGATGATGCTGTGAAAGTGCTGCACTCAGTATAGTATACCATCAAATTTGGAAAATTCATCAATGGCCACAGGACTGGAAAAGGTCAGTTTTCATTCCAATCCCAAAGAAAGGCAATGCCAAAGAATGTTCAACCTACCACACGATTGCACTCATTTCATATACAGCAAAGTTATGCTCAAAATTCTCCAAGAGAGGAGGCTTCAATAGTTTGTGAACCGAGAACTTCCAGATGTTCAAGCTGGATGTAGAAAAGGCAGAGGAACCAGAGATCGAATTGCCAACATCCATTGAATCACAGAAAAAGCAAGAGAGTTCCAGAAAAAACATCTACTGCTGCTTTATTGACTACGCCAAAGCCTGTGTGGATCACACAAACAGGAAAATTCTTAAAGAGAAAGGAATATCAGCCCACCTTACCTGCCTCCTGAGAAATCTGTATGCAGGTCAAGAGTTAGAAGCAACAGTTAGAACCGAACATGGAACAACAGACTGGTTCCATATTGGGAAAGACATACATCAAGACTGTATATTGTCACCCTGCTTCTTTAACTTATGTACAGAGAACATCGTGCGAAATGCTGGGCTGGATGAAGCACAACTGGAATCAGGATTGCCAGGAGAAATAGCAATAACCTCAGATATGCAGATGACACCACCCTTATGGCAGAAAGTAAAGAAGAGCTAAAGAGCCTCTTGATGAAAGTGAAAGAGGAGAGTGAAAAAGCTGCCTTAAAAATCAACATTCAAAAAACTAAGATCATGGCATGCGGTCCCGTCACTTCATGGCAAATAGATGGGAAAACAACAGTATCAATGACAGACTTTATTTTCTTGGGCTCCAAAATCACTGCAGATGGTGACTGTGGCCATGAAATTAAAAGATGCTTGCTCTTTGTAAGAAAAGCTGTGACCAACTGAGACAGCATATTAAAAAGCAGAGACATTACTTTACCAACAAAGGTCTGTCTAGTCAAATGTATGTTTTTTCCGTTAGTCATGTATGGATGTAAAAGTTGGACCATAAAGAAAGTCGAGCGCCTAAGGATTGATGCCTGTGAACTGTGGTGTTGGAGAAGACTCTTGGGAGTTCCTTGGACTGCAAAGAGATCCAACTAGTCAATCTAAAGGAAACCAGTCCTGAATATTTTTGGAAGGACTGATGCTGAAGCTGAAGCTCCAATACTTTGGCCACCTGATGTGTAGAACTGACATTGGAAAAGACCCTGATGCTGGGAAAGATTGAAGTCAGGAGGAGAAGGGGACGACAGAGGATGAGATGGTTGAATGGCATCACCCGCTCGATGGACATGAGTTCGATCAAGCTCCAGGACTTGGTGATGGACAGGGAAGCCTGGCATGCTGCAGACCATGGGGCTGCAAAGAGTCAGACACAACTGAACAACTGAAGTGAACCTGGAGCTTCTTCTCAGTCCAATCACTGAATTGATTGTTGTTGGGACTCATATAGGGCTTCCCTGGTGGCTTAAATCCACTTTCATCACATGTCACAATCCAATCAAGAAATGGTTCGTTTATTGTTTTGTAGAATAAGAGAAAATGATGATCATTTTGATTTGAAGTCAGCTCATGAGATTCTCATTTATCAAGCTTTTTCACCTTTCCAATTTGCTTCAAATGGTGAATGACCATGGAACAGCTGATGTTGAGTTCTTTGGCAACTTCTCATGTAGTTGTAAGAGGATCATCTTCAATGATGTTCTCACTTAGTTGATCATTGTCAACTTCTGATGGCTGGCCACTGCGCTTCTCATCTTCAAGGCACCTTTGCAAAACTTCTTGAACCACCACTACACTGTACATTCATTAGCAGTTCTTGGTCCAAATGCATTGTTGGTGTTGTGAGTTGTCTCCACTGCTTTATGACCCATTTTGAACTCAAAACATCACTCAAATTCGCTTTTTGTCTAACATCATTTCTATAATATAAAATACATATAAAACAAACAGCAAGTAGTAAGTTATCTGCTGGGGAAAATTGAGGGCAAGAGGAGAAGGGGGCGACAGAAGATGAGATGGTTGGATGGTATTACTGACTGAGTGGACATGAGTTTCAGCAAACTCAGGGAGATAGCAATGGACAGAGAAGCCTGGCGTACCGCAATTCATTGGGTCACAAAGAGTCTGATGCAACTTAGTGACTAAACAACAACAAGAAGAAGTTATTACCAAAAAGAAAATAAATAAAGAAATGAGCATTAAAACAATGTATAACATAACCACACTTAAGAATGTGTTCTAATATCAAATGGTAAAGTTCAACAATGCAAAACCGCAATTACTTTTGCACCAACCAAATGCTTTCCCCAAAAGTTATCCGCTGTGGTTAAACAGCAATAAACTACGATAGGCAGATGTCAGTTTTGCCCTTTTAGTTTAGCAAGAATTATATCCTCTATATCAGTGATAACACATAGGCAGTCAAGTATACCACCATGAAAGATGAGTTGAAATGAAAAATACACGCATCAAGCAAAATCACAGACTTCTACTTTTCATATAAGGACAATGATAAGATTAATAATACTAATAACAAAAGTGCAAGTGAATGTTTAATTTAAAAGTCAACATTATAACAAATGTTACAAAACTTAACAGAAATTCTCCAAATTCCAAAAATTATGGTTTTAATGGAGTATTATTTTCCTAAACAGGAAAATGTGTAATACTTCTTTTAAAAAGTATTCATGCTATGAAGCACCCGAAAATTTTAGCACCATAAAAATTAATAGTGGTATGACAGCTTGATTGGGCTTCCCAGGTGGCCCAGTGGGTAAAGAATCTGCCTGCAATGCAGGAGAAGTGGGTTCAGTCCCCAGGTCAGGAAGATCCTGTGGAGGAGGGCATGGCAACCTACTCCAGTTTTGTTGCCTGGAGAATCCCATGAGCCTGGCAGGCTTACAGTCCATAGGATCTCAAAGAGTTGGACATGACTAAAACCTCTGAGTATGCATGCACTGACCAGCTTGATTATAACCAACATTTTTTCTTCACATCTACCAAATCTTTTCTTCATGGCAATGTCTTAATGTGCAGTTAAACATAGGTTTGGGGGTTATATCAACATGTTCCCCCCATAAGTTCTCTTGAGAGCAGGGACCGTGCCTGTTCTTCGCATGCCTGTGTGTCCAGAGCTAGCACATGCCGAACCTGAGTAGCCACTCGAGTATTTGTTGAATACGTAAATGAAGTCAAGGACGGGAAGGTAACGCATCAATTTCAGGTATCTGCGCATCAGTCTGAGGTATCTGTGCTTAATTCCAGTGGAGACGATTTCAAAGCCAGTTTCTCATCTCACTGTTCTTTTGCTTGACCTACTCAATCCACACATTAAAGAATAGGGAGCCCCTCTGGCTCCTTCCAATTGATAGGACATCATCTATACCTATTTCATTTTGCCTGGGGTGGGGTAGATGTGAACAGTGATGATGTGATTGAACATATATTACTGTGGTAATATATGACACCCTCCTCTCCCCTCTCAAGCACATACCTCTTCTCTACAATTTTAAATGTAACTTGATTTTCCCCAATCCCTGGAATAACTGTCCCATTTATCTCAGCCTAAAAATAGACCAGGATCTGGTCACAAGCCAGCCCAGTTCTAGGACCTTGCTAGAAACTTCCTTAACTGTTCAGTGAGCAGCCAGAACAGAAATGTAAGGACCACTGGCTATTTATATCATACTGCTAGACTGGGCAGCTTTTTGTAAGGTGAGTGCATAAAGTCTCTCTTATTCATGTAATTAAAGTTGCCAGGTAAAAGCAAGATGCCCAATTCTATATAAATTTCAGATAAGGAATAATTTTTAGCATAAGTATGTCACATGTAATATTTGAGATATACTGAAGTTATTATTCATTGCTTATCTGAAATTCAAATTTAATTAAGCATCATGTATTTTTATTTGCAAAATCTGGCAACTCTGTAATATAACCCAACTTCAGAAGATCAAGCCCCATGATATCTACTTGCTTTTATTATTAATGGATCCTTCTATTATTTGTTGCAAACTAATAATATTGAATATACCTATTAAAATACAACTATATAACACAGGGAGCTTCCCTGGTGGCTCAGACAGTAAAGAATCTGCCTGCAATATGTGGGAGACCCAGTTTTAGTCCCTAGGTCGGGAAGATCCCCTGGAGAAGGGAGTGGCAACTCACTCCAGTATTTTTGCCTGGAGAATCCCATGGACAGAGGAGCCTGGCAGGCTGCAGTCCAGGGGGTCTCAAAGAGTTGGTGCACAACTGAGTGACTAACACCGGAGAAGGCAATGGCACCCCACTCCAGTACTCTTGCATGGAAAATCCCGTGGATGGAAGAGCCTGGTGGGCTTCAGTCCTTGGGGTTGCTAGGAGTCGGACTTGACTGAGCGACTTCACTTTCACTCTTCACTTTCATGCACTGGAGAAGAAAATGGCAACCCACTCCAGTGTTCTTGCCTGGAGAATCCCAGGGATGGGGGAGCCTGGTGGGCTGCCATCTCTGGGATCACACAGAGCTGGACACGACTGAAGTGATTTAGCAGCAGCAGCAGCAGAGTGACTAACACACAAATATAACAGAAATATTTTATCGACTTCAGTGACCGTTTGAGCTTAGGCCCTTTTTGATATAGGCATTTATATTTAAAAAAAAAAAAAAAAAAGCCAGTGTACTTAGCTTAAAAATGGCAAATGAAATTGGACTCCTGAGTAATTTCTCCAGTACATAGAGTATGTGGAGGAAGAGGAAGAAAAAGTAAAAAAAAATGTATATTTTTCTTACCTAGGCCCAGAAAATTCTGTGTATTAGCATTCGTATTCAGAAAGCCTTGAAACTCTGTTTTAAAAATTTCATTCTGGAAAAACCAAGATATGGAAATTGCTTAACATGAGAACTCTTACTTAATTGCTCCACCATGAGTTGAATGCCAATTAAACGTAAAATTCCCAGAAATCATTTACTCTGATTTCTATTTTTCTTGGCCCCGATATCACTAAAGAAAAATAAAGAACCTTAAAAACTGACTAAATATTTAAGGAAATGCTCAAACATTAGAAATTGTTTTATAAAAGAAAACAGAGAAAACACTAAGCCCCTTCTCACACATTTACTAAATTTTAGCATATAATATTAAGAGCTATATATGAATACCAGGTGGTTCAGATAGCAAAAAATCTGCCTGCAATGCAAGAGACCCGGGTTAGATCCCTGGGTCGGGAAGATCCCCTTGAGAAGGGAATGGCTACCCGTTCCAGTATTCTTGCCTAGAGAATTCCATGAACAGAGGAGCCTGCTGGGCTACAGTCCATGGGGTCACAAAGTGCCGGACAGGACTGAGTGACTAAGACACAGATAAGAGATATTAATTTAGACAAAGATCAATGTGTCAAATATATGTATAATTTAACTGTGATGCCATCTAAGTTTTAAAGAATCAGGTATTTATTGGTCATTTCAAACAGACAACAGCCAGTTTGGGGGAATAAGAAGAAATATCTATTTAATTGCAAATTCCTCCAACAGAATCTAGGACATATGTCTTTTCTAAATAATTTTATTAGGTATGATTGAAATACCGTAAAATTCACCTTTTTAAAGTTCACAATGGAGTGGCTTTTAGTATATTTACAAAGTAGTGCAATCATCACCACTAATTCAGAACACGTTCATTACCCCAAAGGGAAACCCCACTCACATTAGCAGTCAGCGCCCAATCCTCCCTCCTTTTAGCTCCTGGCCACCACTCATCTATTTACTGTCTCTGGATTTGCCCTTTCTGGACATTTCATCTGGGTTCAGTTCAGTTCCATCACTCAGGCGTGTCCAACTCTTTGCAACCCAATAGACTGCAGCATGCCAAGCTTCCCTGTCCATCACCATCTCCCGAGCTTGCTCAAACTCATGTCCATGATGAGTCAGTGATGCCATCCAACCATCTCATCCTCTGTTGTCCCCTTCTCCTCCTGCCTTCAGTCTTTCCCAGAATCAGGGTCTATTCCAGTGAGTCAGATCTCCGGATCAGGTGGCCAGAGTATTCATATGGGTGGAATCACATAATATGTGGTCTTTGTATCTGGCCTCCTTCATTTTACAGTGTTTTCAAAGTTTATCTCTGTTGTAGCATGTATCCTCCATACTTTTCTTAGGCCAAATGATATTCTGCTGTATGGACAAGACTACATTTTGCTTATCCATTCTTCAGTTAATAGGCATTTGGGTTTTTTCCACTTTGGGGCTATTATGAATAATGCTGCTGTTAACATTTGTGTACAAGTTTTTGTGTGGACATATGTTTTCATTTCTCTTGAGTATATATACCTAGTAGTGAAATTGCTGGGTTATATAACTGTTTATGTTTAATATTGTGAGGAACTTCCAGATTTTTTTCCAAAGCAACTGACCATTTTACATTCCTATCAGCAATGTAAGAGGGTTCCAGTTTTTTCCATATCTTTGTCAATCCCTGTTATTATCTTTAAAAAAAAATTATAGCCATACAAGTGGGTGTAATGATTTCCCATTATGGTTTTATTTGCAATTCCATAATGGCCTTTGTCACCGTGCTTATTTAACTTATACACAGAGTACATCATGAGAAATGCTGGGCTGGATGAAGCACAAGCTGGAATCAAGATTGCTGGGAGAAATATCAATAACCTCAGATACGCAGATAACACCACCTTTGTGGCAGAAAGTGAAGAAGAACTAAAGAGCCTCTTGATGAAAGTCAAAGAGGAGAGTGAAAAAGTTGGCTTAAAGCTCAACATTCAGAAAACTTAAATTATGGCATCCAATCCCATCACTTCATGGCAAATAAATGGGGAAACAGTGGAAACAGTAGCTGACTTTATTTTGGGGGGCTCCAAAATCACTGCAGATGATGACTGCAGCCATGAAATTAAAAGATGCTTACTCCTTGTTAGGAGTTATGACCAACCTAGACAGCATATTAAAAAGCAGAGACATTACTTTGTCAACAAAGGTCTGTCTAGTCAAGGCTGTGGTTTTTCCTAAGTAGTCATGTATGGATGTGAGAGTTGAACTATAAAGAAAGCTGAGCACAGAATTGATGCTTTTGAACTGTGGTGCTGGAGAAGACTCTTGAGAGTCCCTTGGACTGCAAGAAGATCCAACCAATCCATCCTAAAGGAGATCAGTCCTGAGTGTTCAGTGGAAGGACTGATGTTGAAGCTGAAACTCCAATATTTTGGCCACCTGATGTGAAGAGCTGACTCATTTGAAAAGACCCTGATGCTGGGAAAGATTGAGGGCAGGAGGAGAAGGGGATGACAGGATGAAATGGTTGGATGGCATCACTGACTCAATGGACATGAGTTTGTGGAAACTCTGGGTGTTGGGAATAGATAGGGAGGACTGGCGTGCTGCAGTTCATGGGGTCGCAAAGACTCAGACACAGCTGAGCTACTGAACTGAACTGAATGGCCTTTGATGTTGAGCATCTTTTTCACGTACTTACTGGCCAGTTGTACATCTTCTTTGAATAAATGTTTATTCAGATCCTTCGCCCATTCAAAAACTATTTGTCTTTTTATTGCTGAGCTGTAAGAGTTCTTTATGTATTTTAGACACAAGTCCCTTATCAGATTATGACTTATATATACGTTTTCTCATTTTATGAGTTTTCATTTTCTTGATTGTATCTTTTGAATTACAATTTTAAAATTCTGATGTGGTCTGATTACCTATTTTTTCTTGGGTTACTTGTTTCTTTGGTGCCATTTCTGAAAAACCCCTCCTAATCCAAAGTNTATCAGATTATGACTTGTATATACGTTTTCTCATTTTATGAGTTTTCATTTTCTTGATTGTATCTTTTGAATTACAATTTTAAAATTCTGATGTGGTCTGATTACCTATTTTTTCTTGGGTTACTTGTTTCTTTGGTGCCATTTCTGAAAAACCCCTCCTAATCCAAAGTTGGAGAAGGCAATGGCAACCCACTCCAGTACTCTTGCCTGGAAAATCCCACTGATGGAGGAGCCTGGTAGGCTGCAGTTCATGGGGTCACTAAGAGTTGAACATGACTGAGCGACTTCACTTTCACTTTTCACTTTCATGCATTGGAGAAGGAAATGGCAACCCACTCCAGTGTTTTAGCCTGGAGAATCCCAGAGACAGGGGGAGGCTGGTGGGCTGCCATCTATGGGGTCGCACAGAGTCAGACACGACTGAAGTGACTTAGCAGCAGCAGCAGCAGCAGCAATCCAAAGTTACAAAGATTTAACCCTCCTGTATTACTTGTAAGAATTTTATAGTCTTAAACTCTTACATTTAGGTTTATTATCTGTTTTAAATTAAGTTTTATACATGTGTATATGCTCAACCCTGCCAGGCTCTTTTGTCTGAAATTTTCCAGGCAAGAATATTGGAGTGGGTTGCCGTTTCCTACTCCAGGGGATCTTCCTGACCCAGTGATTGAACTATGTCTCTTGCTTCTCTTGCATTGCAGGCAGATTCTTTACCACTGCACCACCTGGGAAGCCCAAGTTTTGTGTATGGTATGAACTAAGGTTCCAAGTTTATTCTTTTGCATGTGAACATCTAGTCATCTCAGCACCATCTTTTTAAAAGACTGTTCTTTTCTTCCATTGAATTGGTAATATATGGAAGCACAATAGATTTTTGTAAGTTGACCGTGTGTCCTACAAATTTGCTTAACTTGTTTATTACCTCAAATAGTTTCTTGATAAGTTTCTTAAAAGTTCTAAGTACAAAATCATGTAATGGGCTAAAATAGTTTTATTTCTTCCTTTTCAATCCACATGCCTTTTATTTCTTTTTTTAACCTAATTACCTTGGCTAGAACCTCGAACACAATGTTGAATAGAAGTAGTAAAAGGAGACAGCTTGTCTTGTTCCTAATATTGCTCGAGTGCTCAGTTGCTGCAGTCCGGGTCTGACTCTGCGACCCTATGGACTGTAGCCTGCCAGGATCCTCTGTCCATGGGATTCTCCAGGCGCGAATAAGAATGGATTGCCATGTCCTCCTCCAGGGGATCTTCCCGACTTAGGGATCAAACCTGTGTCTCCCGCATCTCCTGCATTGCTGGCAGATTATTCACCCACTGAACCACTGGGAAGCCCATTCCCAGTATTAGTCACCATTAAATACTATGTTAACTGTGAGTTTTATAAGATTCCTTTATCAGGTTGCAGAACTTCCTTTTTATTCCTATAATGTGTTCATCATGAAAAGATGGTGGATTTTATCAAATGTTTTTTTCTTTGTATGTTGAGATGATAATATAGTTTTTGTCCTTTATTCTACTAATATGATTGTCATATGTTAAATCAATCTTTCGTTTCTGCAATAAATCCTACTCGGTCATGGTGTTTAATCCTTTTTATATATTGCTGGATTCACTTTACTAGTATTTTGTTGAGTTTTTTTTTTTTTTTTTTTTTAACTGTACTCATAGAGATGTTGGTTTTTATTTTTCTGGTGATGTTTTTGTCTAGTTTTGGTGTCAGGGAAATACTGGCCTTACAAAATGAGATGGCAGTCCAGCAACTATTTTTTGGAAGCGTTTGTGAAGGATTAGTGCTAATTCTTTTTTAAACATTTGGTAGGATTCCCTAGGGAAGTCATCTGGCCCGGGCTTTTCTTTGTAGGAAGATTTCGATTACTGATTCAATCTCTTGTTAGAATTCTATTCAGATTTTCTATTTCTTCTTGATTCAATTTTGGTAGTTTAGGTATTTCTAGGAATCATCTTGGTTGTCTAATTTGTTGGCATGTTGATAGTATTCCCTTTTAATTCTATTTCTGTAAGATTATAATAGCATCTCATTCCTGATTTCAGTAATGTGAATCTTATCTCTTTTTTGTCAATTCAGCTGACTTGTCAATTTTCTTGATATTTTCAAAGAACAAAGTTTTGTTTTTTTTTGTTTATTCTATCATTTTTTATTTATTTCAGTTCATTTCAGTTGCTCAGCTGTGTGCGACTCTTTGTGACCCCATGGACTGCAGCACGCCAGGCCTCCCTGTACATCACCAACTCCTGGAGTTTACTCAAACTCATGTCCATTGAGTCAGTGATGCCATCCAACCTTCTGTTGTCTCCTTCTCCTCCTGCCTTCAATCTTTCCCAGCATCAGGGTCTTTTCCAGTGAGTCAGTTCCTTGCTTTAGGTGGCCAAAGTACTGGAGTTTCAGCTTCAACATCAGTCCTTGCAATGAACATTCAGGACTGATTTCCTTTAGGGTTGACTGGTTGGATCTGCTTGCAGTCCAAGGGACTCTCAAGAGTCTTCTGCAACACTACTGTTCAAAATCATCAATTCTTTGGCGCTCAGCTTTC
Organism: Neotragus moschatus; assembly: GCA_006410615.1. Classification (NCBI taxonomy): domain Eukaryota; kingdom Metazoa; phylum Chordata; class Mammalia; order Artiodactyla; family Bovidae; genus Neotragus; species Neotragus moschatus. Next base: position 1,501,423 of record SJYA01001562.1, on the reverse strand, counting down.
TTTATAGTCCAACTCTCACATCCATACATGACTACTGGAAAAACCATACCCTTGACTAGACAGACCTTTGTTGGCCCTTTTGTTTGTTTATTTATTTCTACTCTAGTCTTTATTATTTCTTTCCTTCTGCCTGCTTTGGGTTTGGTCTTCTTTTTCTAATATGTTAAAGTAGAAGTTTTGTTAACTGATTTGAAATGTTCCTTTTTTAATATAGATATTTACAGCTATTAATTTCTTTCTAAGCACTATTTTAGCTGCATCCTGTAAGTTTCTGTGTGTTGTTTGTTTTCATTCACCGCAAGGTGCTATTTAATTTTCCTTGTGATTTCTTCCCTGGCCCATTAGTAATTTAAGAGTGTATTGTTTAATTTCCACATATTGTGAACTTCCTAAAATTCTTTCTGTTATTGATTTCTAATACATTTTTTAAAGGGGGCATTTTTTCACAGGTTTTGAAGTGAGTTTCCAGCTTGTGAAGTAATTTAATTCAATAATTAAAGTCAGAATAACATTTGTTACTAGAATTTTCAATCACAATCTACTTACTCTCCAGACATTTGGTTCAAGTTTTCCATGCATAATTCTTCATGATGAATGAAGAAATTCAGTTTGAAATAACCATTAATGGAGTGAAAGTGAACAGAAATCCTCAATGGCCAGGATTATTCATTCGATATTTACTCAGTGGTATCTTCTGTGCTATTCAATGCCAACTATCTGGGTTTTGTATATCTGAAGTTTTCTTGATGAAATTATCATGAACCAGCTGTTTTTACTTATTTTAAATTTTAGGTTTCCACATGAATAACCCCTGGTGAGTGGTATGAGAAATTGCTTAAACAGTTATTGTTTATTGCACTGGATATGTAGTCACATAGCCAAAATTTCTTTTCCAGAAATAGTTCCATAGATATATAAGATTTATTGAGCATCTTCAATCTGCTAAATACCATTTAGAAAATAAAATTGGGCAATGCCCCTTCCCCAAAGTAAAATATGATCAAGGGGAAGCAAGAAAATTCTTTGGTAAAGAGGTCAAATATAAATTGTCATTATGGGTTCAGTGGTAATTGAGAACAGGCTCCTAGAAAATGAACTGACCACAGCATGTGTTTATAAACTTGTTTCCCCTCTCTTCTGAACAAACCACATGAACTCAGGATGTAAATATAATCAGTATTCTTGACTACAGACCTCACTTAAGTTGAAGCTGGTCAAGTACCGGTCAAGTACCTGGCTATCCGTGAGCTTGCTAGAAAATAATCATTGTTCAAATCACAAAATAGTACAGCCCATTGGATCTCAGAAATCAGCTGGTCAGATCCCTTCACCATTCATGGTTTATTTTTTACCACTATTAAATCAATAGCATCAACAAGAGATCCTGGCTCACTAGTTGTTGGGTGAAAGAATCTTCCTGAAATGTCTCTGCTCAGGATTCTCTTTTCTCTGTCATTTCAGGTCAAGCCTCCTTTATCTGCCTATCAAGTCCCTCCATGATTTGTCTCCACCATATCTATAATTAGATTTCCTGTTACTCCTTATCATACACCCACCAAGTAGGCTGGTGGCCCATTTTCCCTACATACCCATATGTTCACACTACTCTACCAAATCTTATACTTACTCTGAGGTCCACTTCATCCATCAAAATCCTGTGTATATTCTGAGATCCGTTTCTTCCGTGAGCCCCTTTTCTGACAACTTTAGGCCACATTAGTTTTCCTTTCCTAAGATTTCTGTTATGGTTACAGTTAGCATCATAGTTTACCATTTAAATGTTTAATATTTCAGTATCTCCATGTAGTTTTAAAAAGTACCTCACATACTTTTTTTTTTAATATAACAATCCTGTGTGGTTGGCCAGAATTACTATTTTTTCACTCAAGTAATGTGTTTGGATTATTTACAATGTGTCAATGCTCTAGGGAGACACAAGGGAAATAATAGTGAGTAAAAAAAAGGAGACTTTGACCAATGTTCATGGTACTTACAGGAGAGAGACAAACTTTAATCAGATAATCATGCAAGTGTAAGATTACACTACTAACTGTTGCTAACATTTTTTGAGCGTTTATTATGTGGCTGGCACTGTTCCATATCCTTTACTGATAATAACCTCATTTTATATTCTTAATCACCTTATGATCAAAGTACTGTTATTATATATTGCACGTGAGGAAAATTACAGTTATGGCACATAAGTGTATAATAACTCAGTATCCACATATAACAAATTCTTATTGGTAGAGTCCTTAGATCAGTGACTAACTTGTAGTAAACATGTCTGAGTATTAGCTATTATGATGGTGAGAGATTAAAATCCTATTAGGAGAATCCTGTTAAAGACATTTAACTAGGAGCTATGATCTGAAGGAGAGGCAGGTATGAATGAGGCCAAGTGAGTGGTTGGGTGGCTGTTTTCCAAGCAAAGGTAGCAGCACATGCAAAGGCGAGGGGGAGGGGAGAAGAGAGAGTGAGGGGGAGGGAGACCTAGAAGGTAGCCATTGTGATTGAAGCACAGATAGGATGGGGAGCATGATGTTGGATGCTAGATTCTGCAGGGGCCTGGCCATGTTAAAGATTTTAGTTTTTATGTAAAAGTCACTGAAGGGTTTTTAACAGGAGCTTATATGATCAGATATGCATTTTATATGATTATTTTGGCTACTAAGAGAAAGGATTGGAGGAGGCTAAGAGTGGATTAAAGGAGATGTTAGGAAGATTTTCCAGTAGTACAAGGGAGAGAAGGTGGTGACTTAGACAAGTCTGTCTGTCTAGTCAAGACTATGGTTTTTCCAGTGGTCATGTATGGATGTGAGAGTTGGACTGTGAAGAAAGCTGAGTGCCGAAGAATTAATGCTTTTGAACTGTGGTGCTGGAGAAGACTCTTGAGAGTCCCTTGGACTGCAAGGAGATCCAACCAGTCCATTCTGAAGGAGATCAGCCCTGGGATTTCTTTGGAAGGAATGATGCTGAAGCTGAAACTCCAGTACTTTGGCCACCTCATGCGAAGAGCTGACTCATTGGCAAAGACTCTGATGCTGGGAGGGATTGGGGGCAGGAGGAGAAGGGGACGACAGAGGATGAGATGGCTGGATGGCACCACTGACTCGATGGACGCGACTCTGAGTGAACTCGGGAGTTGGTGATGGACAGGGAGGCCTGGCGTGCTGCGATTCATGGGGTCGCAAAGAGTCGGACACGACTGAGCGACTGAACTGAAGTGAACTGAACTGAGCTGAATGAAAGTAGAGTTAGAAGTAACTAGATTTAATATAAAAAGATAGAATTTGTTAATGGATTAGAGAGATTAGGGGTTGAGGGACAAAACATCAGGGAAATGCCTAGGTTTTTGTATTACTATTCCCTGAAATAAAATTCATAGAGAAGGCCAGGTTTTGAGGAAGAAAATCATGGGTTCAATTATACATGCATTGAATTTGAGATCCCTCTGAGACTTCCAAGAAGCAATAACAAGTAATCGGAACTCAGACGCATGGTCAAGGCCGAGGTCATTAATATAGAGGTGGTGGTAAAGTTTTAGGCATGGACAAGAATATTCAGAAATATTAAGCAGAAAGAAAAGAATAGAAGGCCAAGAGCCAAGCTTTGAAAGATGCTTGAAGTTTAATGCTTGAGTAGAGGAGGATATGCTTATAAGGAGTTAGAAGAAGTGATCAGAAGTTTACAAAAACTGGGAGAGTATTGTCCTGGAAGCTGGGAGAAGACAGCATCTCAAGAAAGAAGAGTGATCAGTGTGTCAGCTGTTGGAAAGTCGTTAAGATAACTGGGAAATGTTGGGTTTGTTGACACCAAGATTATATCAGTGAGACAGAAGTGACCTTAATCAGAGTTTCTTCAAGGGTGTGATAGTATGGGGCCTCAGAGAACTGGCTGAACCATGAGTGGAAGGAAAGGAAATGAAGACAGTTAGAGGAGCGGCTAGAAGGGAACCTAGGATCTAGGAAGGGTTTTGTTTTGTTTTAACAGAAAAAAAAAAAAAATTGAGATTGTTTAAAACTATTGAGAAGGATCCAGAGGGAAAAAATTTGAAAAAGATATATAGATGAAACCAGACTATAATCTTCAGGAAAGTGTCCTGAGAAGACAGGGTGGAAGGAAACCAAATCACAGGCAAAGAATTTGGCTCTAATTAAGAGGAAAGACAGCTTTCCATTACAACAGAAGGGAAGGAAAACAGAATGGGTACAGGTGAAAGTAGGACTATAAGTTTAGTAGTAAGAAGATGGGAAATGCCTATGTGACAGTTCCTATTTTCTCAGGCAAGTCAATTGAACTTCCACTGGAAAGAATTTATCTTGCCTTGTTATCAGTTAGATACAGTTTACGTAAGTCATAAAATTCCTCAAAAGCCATAAAAGGCTAGAATCAGATAACCTGGAAAGGTCTGCTCTGAAGAATGTGTAGCTTTCCATTGAAAACATCAGTTGTATTTTTTGCTTATTTCAGATTTCAGTACATTTGTCACCCAATAGGTTTGTGGGACCTGAGAGTATAAGCAGCACCATTTGGGTGGGACAGCAGGAAAATAGTGTCCTCAAGGGAGAGTCAGATTTTAATAATGATAAAAAATTGAAGGGAAATTTTGACAACACGGGGGCTTTTGCAGGTTGCTGATGATCAGTTCCAGAGGGCACAGTGGAAGAGTTTGGAAGGTAGGGTGAGGCTGAGAGAAAGGCAAGGATGTAGAGAGTAATATAGGCATAATAATATATTAGCATGTTGATTCTCAGTGGGAGAGGGGGCTGCCCTCCACACCTAAGCTTGTCAGATAAAACACCAGCAGTTAATTTTTTAATTTCAAATAAGAATAGAAGTTTAATGATCCAAAAAGATACTTACACCCCAATATTCATTTGCAGCACTATTTACAATAACCAAAACATGGAAGCAACCTAAATGTCCATTGACAAAGGAATGGATAAAGAAGAATGTGGTACATATATACAATGAAATGTTACTCAGTCATTAAAAAGAATGAAGCAATGCCATTTGCCACAACATGGATGTACCTAGAGGGTGTCATAGTGAGTGAAGTAAATCAGAGAGAGAAGGAGAAATATCATATGACATACCTTATATGTGAAATCTAAAAAGAAACGATACAAATGAACTTTCAAAACAGAAACAGACTCACAGACTTCTGAAAGGAGCCTATGCTTGCCAGGGAGGAGTGGCAAAAAATTGAAGGAAGGGATAGAGTGCTTGGGATATATATAAAATGGATCCCTGCTATATTTAAAATGGATGACCAACAAGGACCTGCTGTACAGCACGTGGAACTCTGGTCAATGTTATGTGGCAGGCTGGATGGGCGGGGCATTTGGGGGAGAATGGATGCATGTATACATATGGCTGAGTCCCTTTGCTGTTCACCTGAAACAATCACCATTGTTCATCAGCTGTACCCCAGTACAAAATAAAAGTTTAAAACACAAAGTATAGAGGATTAAAAAAACAAGTATGTCATGTTGTTTTTATTTTGCTAAATCTGGCAACCCTAAGGGAACTTTTGTCAGTGTTATACTGTCCTAATATATTACGTACAATCACAAAAAATATTAAAATATAAAAACTAAAGAATGAGGACTTGCCTGGTGGTAGAGTGAATAAGAATCCACCTGCCAATGCAGGGGACATGGGTTCGATCCCTGGTCCAGGAAGATTCCACATGCTGAGGAGCAACTAAACCTGTGCACCACAGCTACTGAGCCCAGACTCTAGAGCCCTTGAACCACAGCTACTGAAGCCCAAGCGCTTAACAGCTCGTGCTCCACGGCAAGAGATGCCATCTTAATGAGAAGCCCCCACTCGCCACAACTAGAGAAAGCCCATTCGCAGCAACACAGACCCAGTGCAACCAAAAAAACTAAAGGATGAGATGAAACTGAAATAAACACACTATTGTAAAATATTAAATTTTCTTTATTATCTATACAAAAAGTGCTTTTTACTTCCATGAACATTATTTTTTATATCAAAGGCAGTCTGATTGCTTTGCTTTTGAAATGGTGGTTTAATTTAACACTATGATGTTATGATTTCAAAAGTTTGTCTCTGTGATCTGGCTACTACTTGGTTTTAATGGAAATGAAACTCACAAAAATATATGAAGGATCCAAATGAAAAAAATACCTGGTTGGGCTTATTCAAACATAAAACATTTTTCAGTCCCATTGAATTTTATTGAAATTCATCTAGTTAAGTCTTATCTTCTGTGATATCAATCAGTTGCATTTGCAAATTAATCAATAGATGTTGTGTTTTTAGCAAATATATTTAAAATTCACTGAATCTTTTATTTGGAAGATTCTTAAACACAGTAGAAAACTATTTCCAAGGTTTTTTGCATGTGAATATGAACATTTTATAAGTGACATTCTTCTATGTTTTTTGGCAAGAAAAATAGAAACACTTCTAACTATCATTTTTCAAAATATTTGTTTACAATAACTTTCAAAAAGCAGTTATTTGTTGTTCATTACACTATCAAGTTTCTCTTGAAGGAAGAGAATTTAAAACATTATTTTTTCACATCTATACTGCTGCATACTACTATCATCGTCATAAAAGTCAGCAAATTTGAATGCTTATTTTTTTGTAAAAAGAAAAGTATGTTATCCCTCACCACTGTCTTCCCCAGCAGGAAAAAAGAAAAAGAAATGTGAGTTATTTATAGGTTCTGACAACTATTTTAATACGCTAACAACAAACACTGAGCAAATCTGAGTGAAACCAAATGTCTTTTGTCATCAATCCCCCTTTCACCATAAACCACTGGATCATAAAGATTCGATCACCTGCCAAGACAGGGAAAATAGTCGCTCTCTGGTCCAGGAACTGAGATCCCAATGCCATGGGCCAGCTAAGCCTACAACGTGCTGCAACTACGGTAGCCCACTTGCCTAGAGCCTGTGCTCCACAAGAGAAACCACCGCAAGGCGAAGCCCATGCACTGCAGCTGGAGAGTAACCCCCACAACTAGAGAAAGCTCGCCAGCAGTAACGAAGGGCCTGTGGGCCACAACGGAGAGCCAGCACAGCCGTTAAGTGAATAAAGAAAGAATGAATTATAAAGATTCTGCTACATCAAGGCCTTAGTTCTACAAAATTGAGCACACTGATGTCATCGCTTAAACACACAAAAATAGAATATGGTGAGCACTATCTGTTTGCACTGTGGAGCTCCTATGTCTCCCTGAAGATACTGAGATGACCCATAGCCAGTTGGCATCTAGACCAAATAAGGATGCCAGAGTCTATTTGTATATTAAATAGTAGCAAAGCTGAACTTTCTCTATTTTTTTTTTTTAGATTTAAAAAGTATAAATATAAATCTAGCGTTTTCTGTTAACATCCCAGTAGATCACGCACCCTGGATGTGCCCGTTCTTCTCCACTGTGGGGACCATTACACTAGAGGATGGGGTAGCTGGAGACCATTCCTATTTCTTTGCTGAGATGGATGAAGTGAAGACAGGTGCAGACTGAAGTCAGAAAGACCTGGGTTAGAGCTTCCTAAAACAGCTCCATCGTTCATCAGCTGTGCAGTCTTGGGCAAGTTACATAATCTCTGGGCTTCTGTTCCTGTATCTGTAAAATGGAATAGTATTGTAAAGTGGAGATAATAACTCCTCTTAATACAACCATACCACCTTTCCTAAACCCTCATAAACTGAGCACACTCCTCAAGTCCTTGCCCTTAGCCTTGGCCTCTCCATCCACTTCACCAGGATCATGGAGGCCATTGGTTGACAACTCCTTCAATTTCAGGTCTTTTCATGGCAAAGCTCCTCTTACCCAAGCGCAGTGCTTTCCCTGTGCTCTAGAACCATCTCATGTTATCTCCTCACGTACCTTGTTTCATTAAATATCCTCTCTTTCTCGTATATGTTAACCTATCCAGTTCTATTGGCTTTCCCCGCTAAGTTGGCAAATATGTTCCAGTGTCTCCCAGCACTGAAAAAAACTTGTAAACTTAAAAAAATTTGTAAACCAAGATAATAAGTTAAAATCTGTATTTCTGCTCTTCCTCAGTGTCTAAGAGGAAACCATGAATAACAGATTAACTCTACCCCATTATTTAAAATTTCTGCATAGCATAGTGTTCTATGGTCAGTAAATATCTCCTGAGTATCTATTTGTTCTATGCACTGAGGGTATAGCATTGAACAAGTTAGATAATATTCTCTGTCCTTCCCTGCTTTACTTTCCAAAGGGCACAAAAAGTCAATAAGGTAAACAATATTATATGTTGTATGATGATAACTACTTTGAGATTTAAATAAGGTGGAAAGAGAAAGCATCACCAAGAAAAGTAACATTTGAATAAAGATTAAAAGGAGGTAAAGGAGAAACCCTCAGGGATATCTGGGGGAAGAGCCTAGCAAGCAGAGAAAATAGCAAGTGCAAATGTCCTGAGAATGCTTGCCATGGAGTTATAGTTAGAATATCTATCTGTAGGCAATGTTATTTACCTCTCATATTCAGTTCAAGGTCCTCCCTGCGTATATTGAAACCAAGGACTAAATTGTAGACAGTTCACTGAAATTGTCATGGAACTAAGATTCCACAAGCTGCATGGCACGACCACTGTCTTCTGTCCTCCATCTTTTCTGGTGAAAAGTAGTAGGCTGTTTTTTTTTTTTTAAGATGTATTTATTTACTTATTGTTCATCGACTGTGGTGGGTCTTTGTTGCTGCACTTGGGCTTTCTTTAGTTGCAGCAAGTAGGGCTATTCTCTAGTTGCTGTGTGCAGGCTTCTCATTGAAGTGGCTTCTCTTGTTGCAGAGCACAGGCTGTAGGCACACAGGCTTGAGTACTTGCAGTGCGTGGGTCGGTAAGTGAGGGCACACAGGCTTAGCTGTTCCATGGCATGTGGGGTCTTTCTGGACCAGGGATCAAACTGATGCTTCTTGCATTGCAAGGAAGATTCTTAACCATTGGACCACCAGGGAAGCCCCCAAATTAGTAGTTTTTTGATTCCTTATTCTCTTGTGTGTAATGAGTCATTTTTCTCTTGTTACTTTCAGAATATGCCCTTTGGTTTTCAGCAGTTTGAATATTCTATGCCTAGGCATGGTTTTCTTTGAGTTTATACAACTTGGCATTTACTGAGATCTTGGGGTCTGTAAATGTATGTCTATCAACAAATTTGGGAAATTTTTGATCATTTGATCATTGTATCTTCAAATATTGTTTTCTGCCTCTTTTTCTCTCCTGTCTGTCTGGGACTCTAGTTTAATATAGATTAGGTTTTTCTTCTACATTGTCAGTGACCTCTGAAGCTCTGTTCATTTTCCTTCCAATGATTTTTCATTTCAGTTTGTCATATTGGATCATTCCTGTTAACCTGCCTTCAAGTTAAGACACTGACTCTTTTATCACCTCTACTCTGTTATTATACTTACCCAGTGAAAATTTCTTATTTCAGAATTTTTCCTTTTCCAAAATTCCCATTTGGTTCTTTTCTATAATTTCTGTTTGTCTGCTGAGATGTCCTATTTTCCTGTAGATTATGGGCATTTTCCCTTTATATCATTTAAAGTGGCTATAATCTCTGCTTTAAAATCTTTGCTAATTGCATCAACTGTATTATATTGGTATCGACCTCTGTTGATTGTCTTTTCTCTTGAGAAGATGTGATACATGGTCTTGTTTCTTCAAATATCTAGTAATTTTGAATTGTTGTGGAGACTACATTCTGTCTAGTCTCTGTTAGATGTCTGATAGTTATTTTTCTTAAAGAGTGTCCGTTTTGTCATGGTGGTTGTCTTAGCTTATCATTATGGGTGATTCAAACTGCAAATTCTGTTTTTGGGCTGCAGCACAAATTTCAGTTCAGTTGTTTTATCTTTGGTTGGGCTTTTTGCAGTTTGCCCTCAAAATATACAATTCAAGAGTTCACCAGAAGTTGAACAGTGTTTAAACACGAATTATGTGGTTCACTCTCTCTGGTTCTCTCCTTTCTTGGATTCTCCTCTCACTGTCCAACAGTTGTGGTTTCCCGCCCCCACCCCCACCCCCAGTTCTCTCCTCTGGTCTTTCAGGCCAGAAAGACTGTGAATTTTCTATCAGTTTTAGCACTTGAAGTAAGTAGCCCTGGATGAATCCTGCCTTCAGTTTCAAGACTATAAAGATAAAAAATTCAACCCATGCTATTGCTTGCTATATTTTAGGTGTTGACCCCCTGTCAAAATCTATCTGCTTTTTTTTTTTTTAATCGCTCTCCAGTGCCTTCAGAGTTGGTTTGTGTGTTTTTTGTCTAGAGTCCATGTCAGGTCCAGCACAGGGTCTTTCTAGGACATACCATAAGTAGAACTCCAGTAACATTTTATTAAGCTGTCCATTTAACTTGGGACACCAGGATCAATCAGTCACTGCCCAAAATTCTTGCATATCAAAGTTCATTCCTGCTGCTCATTATGATAATTCTTCCCACATTGTCTTTTTTTTTTAAGTAAATTTTTTACTTTAGAACAGATTTAGATTACAGCGAACTTGAGAAGATAGAGAGTTCCTATATATCTCATACCCAATTTCCCCTATTATTAACATCTATCTTAGTATGGTACATTTGTCATTTTTTTTCGTATATAACACATTTTTCTTTTATTCCTAAATTTTGTTTATTTATTTGTATTTGGCTATGCTGCGTCTTTGTTGCTGCGTGCGGGCTTTCTCTAGTTGCCACAAGTGGGGGCTACTCTCTAGCTTCGGTTTCTTACTGTGGTGGCTTCTCTTGCTGTGGAGCACCTGCTCTAAGCCAGTTGGGTTCAGTACTTGTGGCCCATGGGCTTGGTTGCCTTGCGACATATGGAATCTTCCCAGACCAGGGATGGAGCCCGTGTCTCCTGCACTGGAAGACAGATTCTTAATCACTGGACCACTAAGAAAGTCCACCTTTTTATAACTAATAAACCAATATCATTACATAATTGTTAAAACCCATGCATCAGATTACTTTTGCGTTCCAGGATCTCATCAGGGGATCCACTGTACATTCAGTTGACATGTTTTATGCTATTCTTGGTTGTGACAGTTTCTCAGACTTTTCCTTGGTTTTGATGATCTTGGCAGTTATTTTTAAAAAATTTTTATTGAAGTATAGTTCATTTACAATGTTGTGTTAGTTTCAGGTGTACAGCAATGTGATTCAGTTATATATATATATATTCATTCTTGTTCAGATTCTTTATCATGTAGGTTATCACACAATAATGAATATAGTTCCCTGTACTAGACAGTAGGTCCTTGCTGGTTATATCTCTTATATATAAGAGGGTGTGTGTGTCAGTCACAAGCTCCTGATTTATCCCTCCCCCCACGTTTCCCCTTCAGTAACCATAAGTTTGTTTTCAGTATTTGCTAAGTCTGTTTCTGTTTTGTAAATAAGTTCATTTCTAAAATTAAATTCCACATAGGAGTGATATCATATGATATTTGTCTTTCTCTTTCTTACTTCACTCGGTTTTTTTTTAATGGCTGGTAATAATCCATCATGTATTTGTATCTCATATTCTTTATCCATTTCTCAATGGACATTTAGGTTGCCTCCATATCTTGTCTACTGGAAATAGCGCGTCAATGAATACTGTCAGTCTCTCAGCCATGCCCGACTCTTTGCAACCCCATGGACTGTAGCCCACCAGGCTCCTCTGTTCATGGAATTCTCCAGTCAAGAATACTGGAGTGTGTAGTCATTTCCTTCTCCAGGGGATCTTCCTAACCCAGGGATCAAACCCAGGTCTCTCGCATTGCAAACAGTTACTGTCTGAGCCACCAGGGAAGCAGCAATTGGAGTGTGTGTATCTCTTCAAATTATGATTTCCTCCAAATATATGCCTGAGTGGGATTGCTGGATAATATGGTAGTGCTATTTTTTTGTTTTTTTAGGGACTATATTTTTGGTCATGCTGCACAGCTTGAGGGATCTTAGTTCCCCAACCAGGGATTGAACCCAGGCTCTTGGCAGTGAAAGCTGGAATCCTAACCACTAGGCCACCAGGGCACTCTCCAAAAGCCTTTAAGTTTAATTAGGTCAAATTAATAATAATAAATAAATAATAAACAAATAAGCATTTGTTTGTGTTTTTATTTTCATTACTTTAAGGGGTGGTTCAAAGAAGATATTGTGGCAATTTATCTCAAAGAGTGTTCTACCTATGTTTTCTTCTAAGAGTTTGATAAAGTCCAGCCTCACATTTAGGTCTTTGATCCATCTTGAGTTTATTTTTGTGATGGTGTTAGGGAATGTTCTAATTTCATTGTTTTTACATATAGCTTCCAGTTTTCCCAGTACCACTTATTGAAAAGCCTGTCTTTTCTTTATTGTATTTTCTTGCCTCCCTGGTCATATATTAATTGACCATTAGTGCATGGGTGACCTTAGCAGTTTTGAAGAATATTTGTTAAATATTTTGTAGAACATCATTCAACTGGGATTCGTTTGATGTTTACCTCATGATTTGACTGGAGTTATATGTTTTGGGGACAAAGAGCACAGAGGGAAAGTGACATATTCATCAAACTATATCAAGGGTATTATATGGACTGAATTGTTTCTTCCCCTGTCTACTCTCCCCAGATTCATATGTTAAAGCCATAAGCTCCAGTTTGACTGTTTTGGGACATAGGGCCTATCAGAAGTAATTAATGTTTGACATGAAGTAATGAGGGAGGGGCCCTGATCCAATAAGATTAGTGTCCTTGTAAGAAGAGATACCAGAGAGCTTTCTGTCTCCATGATGTGAGGATGCAGTGAGAAGGTGGCCATTCACAAGCCAGAAAAAGGGGTCTCAGCAGAAACAGAATCGGCTGACACAGCCTTCAGCACTATAAGTAGATTTCTGTTCTTTAGACAGTCTAATCTAAGCTGCTTTGTTATGGCAGCCCTAATTTATTTAGGCAAGTATGTACTGTCATCAAGACTCATTGCCTTGATTACCTTAATGAGGTAGTGTTTGTCAAGATTCTGCACTGTAAAGTGACACTTTTGTCCTCCTTGTTCCCTACTATACTCTTTGGAAGAAAGTCCACACGTTGTCTCTTTACTCACACTGACTTGACCTCTGTTACTCCAGGATCCCATCTGTTCTCTCCACTGAAATCCAGAAACCCGTCTCAACTATACCTTCTCTCTCTGCCAAACCTGTCTAGAGAAAACAGCCACCAAAAAGTTAACAGGCATACTGGTACCCATTCACTGATATATTTCTCAATGCATTAGAGAAGGGAATGTCCTCTGGGATTTCTCAGATGCAATAGTGATGGGGTGGCAGTTCATACATGATAGAGCCACTCCAACCTTCCTGTCTCCTTAAGACTTTGGATTCCTTCTAAGTTATGTCAGAAGGTTTTGCATCTCAATTTTATTGAATATAGGCCACCATGAAAATGAAGTTTCATTCAACCAACTATCAGAGCCATTTCCAGCTGCACAGTTAACACATTAAATCTAGAATGGTGATAAGTGTGCTCACATCAACAATTCAACCAAATCTAATATTACATTCTATCTTCTTTATTTCCTTCTTGGGAAGGAAGGATCCATTGTTTCACACATTCTCCAAGTTTCTGCAGATATAAATCAGCAAAGTATTGCAATATTAAGCACAAATGATTTCTTCCCAGTCAATCTGTGGAGTATGTTGAGATCTGACCCTAGTTTTGAATCTAGAGTAGTGGTCCTCACCTAGTATGATTTTTCCCCCTGGGGTGCACTTGGAAATGTCTGGATATAATTTTGGTTGTCAAAACTCAGGCTGGAGAAGGTGCTACTGAATATACTAGGTAGAGGTCAAGAATGCTGCTAAATATATTACAGTGCACAGGACATCATCTCACAACAAAGAATTATCCACAGGCACTGAGAAACCCTACAGTTAACAGTGAGTGGTGGGAGTGAAACTGAAGGAAAATAGGCATCCTTCAGATGATATAATTACAGGACTTTAAGCAAGGGATGAGGGCTGTTTCCATTGATACTGGAGAGATTTGGGCATTCTAGAATCTTAGCTTTGAGTCAGTCCTAATGTCCCCATTCCAAGTTTCAGTGTCATATTCCTCCCAAGTAATGCTCTGTCTTTCACTAGAGAGTTTTGGCAAGGCTATGAGGTAACTTCTGTTGTTATTCTGAAAACTGCACAATTAAACTTTTGTTTGTTTTAGTCTTCAGGTACAAAAAGGAAAGGGTTCTTTTAGGGCTTCCGTAGAAGCTTTTGTTGTACCTTGAACCAAAAGCTTAATGACTTGGACTTTCCATTTCTTTATGTAAGTTCTTCAGTGCGTGAAAATAAAGTCACTCCCAACCTATAGTTGTTGTAGTCACCGTGCATGTGTGCATGCCTGCTCAATCACCCAGTCATGTCTGACTCTTTGCAACCCCTTTGGACTGTAGCCTGCCAGGCTCCTCTGGCTATGGAATTTTCCAGGCAAGAACACTGGAGTGGATTGCCATTTCCTACTCCAGGGGATCTTCCTGACCCAGGGATTGAACTCATGTCTCCTGAATTGGCAGACTGATTCTTTACCACTGAGCCACCTGATAATACCGCTGAGGCCCCATGACAATCACCTCTACCATCAAATAGTCAAGCATGGCTCCAAAGCATTTGTTTTAGTGGGCACTTCAATACAAAAGACTTAAGGTGATAAGCTGATTATCTGTGATGTTACTGCATCTCATTTCCCATCAATGAATTGCTCAACAGTGAGTTTCAATGTATGGGTATGATCAAATCAACCCCAAATTGTATATCTGAAAGTCTCTTTCTTAGAACCACGCTTAGGACTATTTTCTTATTAGTCAGGATTCAATGAGGAAACAGAAACCACAGCAGTTATTTAACCGAGGAAACTAACATAAAGAGTTATTAGCGCTATCCCGGGTATTGGAGAATTGAGAAAGGAAAATGAAACAGGAAAGTAGTAGCTGCGAAAAGTAGATGGAGAAATAAAGGTCAAGGTTGGGAATATTGGGACCAAACACTTGAAGGAGGGGCCTTAGAGAGGTGGAATCCAGACCTTGAGGAGAACATGCTGTCTTATACTGACTAATTCTGGTAAGAGGAGAGCCTGCATTTCAGGACTCAGACTTCTGAGGAGGGTGGCTGGCTGGCTGGTACTGGTATCTCTGAGGAATGTGATGAAGCTCCTTCTGGGAATATGGAAAGAAGTCTAAAGATGGAACCAACTGTTACTGCTGGCAGAGACAACTGTTGTCTGAATGACACTGATAGAAACAGGAAGTGAACAGGAAGGAGCAAGTCCCTTTTCTCTCATTCCTGCCTCAGATCTCCCACTCCTGGCAGAAGCTAACGGAGAGCCAGACTGGCAAAGGAAATATGTGAACTGCAGAGACCTAGTCCCGGAGAAGGCAGTGGCACCCCACTCCAGTACTCTCGCCTGGAAACTCCAATGGACAGAGGAGCCTGATGGGCTACGGTCCATGGGGTCACTAAGGTTCGGGCACGACTGAGCGACTTTCACTTTCACTTTTCACTCTCATGCATTGGAGAAGGAAATGGCAACCCACTCCAGTGTTCTTGCCTGGAGAATCCCAGGGACGGGAGTGCCTGATAGGCTGCCGTCTACGGGGTCGCCCAGAGAAGGACACAACTGAAGCAACTTCGCAGCAGCAGCAGCAGCAGCAGCAGAGACCTAGTCCAGCATCAAAAAATAGAGTAGAGGTGGGAGGGTTTGAAGCTGAGGAGCAATTTCTTTACAACCAGCACAGTTAGACAACCAGGATTAGGTAGCATACACAAAGATGAGGAAAAGGAAGGGTTCTAGACCATTTCACAGGTTTCTAGTATTAGTAACCAAGAGAGTAGTGGAGAAAGATATGGAGTGAGGAGCAGAGAGGAGGTAGTTTGTAGTGTGTGGAAAAAATCTGTTGGGTTGATAAATTTAGTTTGAGAAACCCGGACTCTTTAATATAATACAATTCAAAGTGTCTCTGGTCTAGCTAGTATACAATTTAAAAAATTGTGGCAGGGTTTCCCTGGTGGCTCAGGGGTAAAGAATCTGCCTGCCAATACAGGAGACACAGGAAACGTGGGTTTGATCCCTGATCCGGGAAAATTCCATACGCCAAGAGGTGACTAAGCTGGTATGTCACAACTGATCCTGTGCTCTAGATCCTGAGCTCCGTGAGCCAAAACTATTGAGCCCATATGCTGCAACTACTGACGCTCGTGTACCTCGAGACCATGCAGCACAACGAGAGAAGCCACCTCAATGAGAAACCTATGCACTGCCGCTAGAGAGTGGCCCCCACTCACTGTAACTAGAGAAAAACCCATGCAGCAAAAAAGACTCAGCACAGCCAAATGTAAAATCAAAAAAATGAATAAATCAATAAATAATTTTTACAATTGTGGCAAAATACACATAAGATAAAATTTATCCTTTTAATCCTATTTTAAATTATGAGGCAAATAAAAATCTTTAAAAAAAATTAATTTATTTATTGTAGTTGAAGGCTAACTGCTTTACAGTATTGTAGTGTTTTTTGCCATACACTGAATCAGCCATGGGTGTACACGTGTCCCCCATCCTGAACCCCCCTCCCACCCCATCCCATCCTCAAGGTTGTCCCAGTGCACCGGCTTTGAGTGCCCTGATTCATGCATCAGACTTGGACTGGTGATCTATTTCACATATGGTAATATACATGTTTCAATGCTATTCACAANTGAATCAGCCATGGGTGTACACGTGTCCCCCATCCTGAACCCCCCTCCCACCCCATCCCATCCTCAAGGTTGTCCCAGTGCACCGGCTTTGAGTGCCCTGATTCATGCATCAGACTTGGACTGGTGATCTATTTCACATATGGTAATATACATGTTTCAATGCTATTCACAAATAAATATCTTAAAATTGAACCACTGTAACCATTAACAAATTTTTCTCTTTTTAAATTTAATTGCTTAATTAATTTTTGGCTGCGCTGGGTCTTCCTTGCTGTGCACAGGCTTTCTCTAGTTGTGGTGAGCAGGGGCAACTCTTCTCGGTGCACAGGCTTCTCACTGTGGGAGCTTCTCTTGTTGCAGAGCACTGTCTCTGGAGCCTGAGGGCTTCAGTGATTATAATATGCAGGCTCAATAGTTGTGGTACAAAGGCTTAGTTGCTCCTCGGCATGTGGAATTTTCCTGGACCAGAGATCAAGCCTGTGTCCCCTGCATTAGCAGGTGAATTTTTATCCAGTGTACCACTAGAGAAGTCTCCATTTTAATCTTTTGTGAGTGTACAGTTCTGTGGCATTAATTACATTCATATTGCTTTGCAACTATGATCACTATCTCCAGAACTTTTCCATCATCCCAAACTGAAACTGTCTACCATTAAGCAATGACTCCCCATGCCTTCCCCCCAGCTCCTGGCTACCACCATTCTACTCCATGAATTTGACTATTCTAGCTACCTCATATAAGTGAACTCATATACTACTTGTCCTTTTGCGTTTGGCTTATTCACTTAGCATGGTACATATTCAAGCTTCATCCATGTTGTATCATGTATTATAATTTCATTCCTCTTTAAGGTTAAATATTATTCCATTTTGGGTTCATATCACCATCATGAGAAACGCTGGGCTGGATGAAGCACAAGCTGGAATCAAGATTGCTGGGAGAAATATCAATANCTGTACTCATGAAAGTCCCTGAAGACCATTAAAAAAATTACTTTATTTAATTGGAGGCTAATTACTTTACAATATTGTGGTGGTTTTTGCCATACATTGACATGAATCAGCCATGGGTGTACATGTGTCCCCCGTCCTGAACCCCCTGCCCACCTCCCTCCTCATCCCTTCCCTCAGGGTTGTCCCAGTGCACCAGCTTTGAGTGCCCTGTTTCATGCATCGAATTTGGACTGGTCATCTATTTCACATATGGTAATATACATGTTTCAAAGCTATTCTCTCAAATCATCCCACCCTCGCCTTCTCCCACAGAGTCCAAAAGTCTGTTCTTTATATCTGTGTCTCTTTTGCTGTCTTGCATATAGGGTCATCATTACCATCTTTCTAAATTCCACATATGTGTTAATATACTGTATTGGTGTTTTTCTTTCTGACTTACTTCACTCTATATAATCGGCTCCAGTTTCATCCACCTCATTAGAACTGATTCAAATGTTTTCTTTTTAATAGCTGTGTATATGTTCCATAGCTTTCTTATCCATTTGTCTGCTGATGGACATCTAGGTTGCTTCCATGTCCTGGCTATTGTAAACAGTGCTGAGTTGAACATTGGGGTACACATGTCTCTTTCTGTTCTGGTTTCCTCAGTGTGTATGCCCAGCAGTGGGATTGCTGAGTCATATGGCGGTTTTATTTTCAGTTTTTTAAGGAATCTCCACACTATTCTCCATAGTGGCTCTGCTAGTTTGCACTCCCACCAACAGTGTAAGAGGGTTCCCTTTTCTCCACACCCTCTCCAGCATTTATTGTTTGTAGACTTTTTGATAGCAGCCATTCTGACCTGCACGAGATAGTACTTCATTGGGGTTTTGATTTGCATTTCTCTGATAATGAGTGATGTTGAGCATCTTTTCACGTGTTTGTTAGCCATCTATATGTCTTCTTCGGAGAAATGTCTGTTTAGTTCTTTGGCCCATTTTTTAAATTAGGTCATTAATTTTTCTGGTATTGAGCTACATCAGCTGTTTGTATATTTTTGAGATTAATTCTTTCACTTGCTTCATGTGCTATTATTTTCTCCCACTCTGAAGGCTATCTTTTCACCTTGCTTATAGTTTCCTTCACTGTGCAAAAGTTTTTACAGTTAATTAGGTCTCATTTGTTTATCTTTGCTTTTATTTCCATTACTCTGGGAGGTGGGTCATAGAGGATCTTGCTGTGATTTTTGTCAGAGTGTTCTGCCTATGTTTTCCTCTAGGAGTTTTATAGTTTCTGGTCTTACATTTAGATCTTTAATCCACTGTGAGTTTATTTTGGGGTATGGTGTTAGAAAGTGTTCTAGTTTCATTCTTTTACAGGTGGTTGACCATTTTTCCTAACACCACTTGTTAAAGAGATTGTCTTTTCTCCATTGTATATTTTTGCCTCATTTGCCAAAGATAAGCTGTCTATAGGTGTGTGGATTTATCACTGGGCTTTCTGTTTTGTTTCATTGATCTATATTTCTGTCTTTGTGATAGTACTATACTGTCTTGATGACTGTAGCTTTGTAGGATAATCTGAAGTCAGGCAGGTTGATTCCTTCAGTTCCATTCTTCTTTCTCAAGACCATCTCAAAGTTAATCACCCTAACCATGACCCACTAGAAACACACTCTACTTCAAATATTTCCTTCTACATGGGGGCCACTAAAATAACTGAAGTTGCTCAGTTGTGTCTGACTCTTTGTGACCCCACGGATTGTAGCCTATCAGACTCCTCCGTCCATGGGACTTTCCAGGCAAGAATACTGGGTTGGATTGCCATTTCCTTTTCCAGGAGATCTTCCTGACCCAGGGGCTGAACCCAGTCTCCAGCATTGTAGGCAGACGCTTTACTGTCTGAGCCACCTGGTAGCTCAGTTGGTAAGGAATGTGCCTGAGATGCAGGAGACCCAGGTTTGATCCCTGGGTTGGGAAGATACCCTGGAGAAGGGAGTGGCAACCCACTCCAGTATTCTTGTCTGGAGAATCCCATGGATGGAGGAGCCTGGTGGGCTGCAGTCCATGGGGTTGCAAGAGTCAGACACAACTTAGCAACTAAACCACCACCACCACCACTAAAATAGTATTCTTTCAAAAAAAAAACAAAACCAAAAAACTTTAGAGGGGGGCATTTTTATGATCCAGAATAGACTTTAAAAAAAATCCTCTACTTAAATTGGCTTTTGAAAGAAAACTTTGTGTCTTCGTGCCATCTTGCACTTCCAGTGACATTTTGGGCTCTGCAATTACCATGTTTTCAGCCACAAATACCCTTAGCCTTTTTGTTGTTGCTGTTGTTATTTATTTTTTTTTTTAAATAATAGACTCTGCTTTCAGGAGTTACAGCCTCTCATACTCACTTAGCCAAGTGTGCTTTTCTGATTTGATATTCATGTTTTGCACAACTCTAGCACTGTACTCAGCTCCCACCAACCATTTCTCCCTGTGATTTCAAACCCAATACTTATTGAGTATAAATATCTTTGAACATGGGGACATCCCAGTGCCTGCTTCGATAGATATGTGTGGAATGAATGATTATAAAATAATACTTACTATTGAAGATTCTCTTCATTCCAGGTGTGATTACAAATACTTTCCATACATCTAATCCTCACTGGAACCCCATGAGGTAGACACTTAGGGCTTATGTCTATTTCACAGAAGAGGAAGCAGAGGCACAGAGAAGTGATTTTTTCCAAGGTCATATGACAGTCAAAAATTGCTGAGTCAGGATTCAAATTCTGACTCCAAAATCTCTCAACTTTTTTTTTATAATACCAGGGACTGAACTCCAAGCCACTGTTAGTGAAGAGTCTGCTGACCACCAAGCAAGGGATTGGTAATCAGTGTCTCTGATAGGCGATGCTTCCTGGAGTAGCATCAGATCCAAGTGGATCTTTGGTGAAAATTCCATTAGGTGGCTACCAACTGGGGATAATTATCCAATGGCAGGTGATTCCTGAGTATTTTTCTTCATCCACACCACCACTTCCCAGTGCAAGCTATTATACTCTTCTTCCTGGGCTACATGTGTATCCTTCCAGCCCTTTCTATAATAAACAGTCAGAGCCATTTAAACAAACAAATCCACCATTCTCTGTCACTTTCCTACTCCAACACCCTTACTGTATTCTACATATCTTTAGGAAAAAGTCAGAATCTTCATCTGAGTGTAGAAAGTCCTGCTTACTTTTCCAGACACCTCTCAAGCTTTTATTCCTGTATCCAGTCACATTCTATCTACTTTCATTTCCTGGAGGAAACATGCTCTTTCCTAGCTAAAGATATTTACTCTGGCTGCTTCTTTAGTTGGGCACACCAACACTCTGTGCTTCCAACCACCCAACGGTGTCATTGTGACCTGCTGTCATAGGTCTACTCATCTTTCCTTTTGGTCTCAGCTTGGCCAGAAAGGATTTTCTTGATATATTC
Source organism: Neotragus moschatus (assembly GCA_006410615.1). Classification (NCBI taxonomy): domain Eukaryota; kingdom Metazoa; phylum Chordata; class Mammalia; order Artiodactyla; family Bovidae; genus Neotragus; species Neotragus moschatus. Next base: position 1,480,292 of record SJYA01001562.1, on the reverse strand, counting down.
CAGTCCCAGATCATACTAGAGTCCTCTAAAATGTACCATCAAAGTCTTGCTTCTCTGTTTTTTAAACTCCCGTTATACTCTTATAATTATACATTGAATATCTGTCTTCCTTTCTTGCCCTATCTCCAGTACCAAATATCTGTCATAGTGTTGATATTTCATACTTGTCGAGTGAATTAATGGACATATATTAAATAATTAAACAGGGTGACTTCTAGGAACCGTTACCTTAGAGACAATAAAAGGTTTAAATATGTTTTGAAAATGTGAATAGTTTGTAGAACACTGGAGTAGTTTACCCAGGAACACTGACAATTAAAAAAAAAACAATGATATTATAGTAAATGCTAATATATTCCAAGCATTTACTATGTAAAAGGCATCTTTCCAAGAACTGTGAACTGGTCATTTTTGTTTTTGATTTTAGTTGGCTTTTTCCTGAAGACCAAATCAGAGGTCTGTCATTTTCCTCCTAAAAACTGGTAAGAAACACCAATATCAATGGTAGTGGCAGTGTTGGTAGCAGTAAAGGTGATGATGGCAGTAGCGTTGCTGATGGTATCTTACTACATGCTATATTCTTTAAATGCAGGACAATCACATGTGGTCCTAAGGACCACTTAAAGAGACAGGTAATATTATTACCCACACCATAAAGATGAAGAAACTAGATACAGAAGGGTTAAGTAAATGTCTATATTTATATAGATAATATAGGCATAGTCAGGATTCATATCAACCCCAGTCTTGACATTCATTTAGTAGCTGAAAACAGCAATGTGCTCTTTCCATTTTGGGGGTCAATAGGCTCTGCTGCGTGGCTCTTGCTTAGTGTCTCTCCTAAGGCTGTAGTCAGTTGGGATCTTTAGACATTTAAATTGTTCACTAGTCTCAGCATCAAAGATGGCTTACTTGGAGAGCTGGCAGCTGATGCTGCTGTTGGCTGGGAATGCTTTTGAGACTGCTGACTGAAGGGCCTACACGTGACCTCTCCATGTGGCTTGGACTTCCCACAGCAATGAAGCTGGGTTTTGATAGGGATCATTCCAACAGGGGTAATCCCACAATATCAGGGGAAACAGCAAGTCTTCTTAGGAGTTAGAGTTATAAGTTTAGAACATGACTATTCTCACATTCTATTGGTCCACCAAACACAATGGAAATCCCAGGATGAAGGGAAAGGAGTTACACTTAATGTCTGGACATGCAGAGCAGCACACGTACACATAGAGGGAAGAAATTGATGAAGACCATCTTGAAAACTATCTTTCTTAAGACAGTATGTTGTTTCATAATTTATTTACATTGGCACTGATACTCTTTGATGCTAATCATAGTAGATAAGAAGGTAAGCCTTGCTACCCTCCTTCCAGGTCCCAAAGGATAACAACTTCAAGTATTCTTCACACAAACCATAGACACAGTGCTATTTGATTTGATAAGGAATGTTTGTCTTTTTTTTTTTTCTCTCTTGCTTGAGGGAAAGAAGTTTCACTATCATTCTATTTCAAGAGGCAAGTGGGAAAATCCTGCAGAACAAACAGGAGCCCTTCAAAGGATGCCTCTTAAATCACTGTCCTTGGAGATCACTTTTCCCTTTAAGCCTGTGAAGAAAGTTTGGCGTTTCCTAACTTGCTTTGATGTAAATTCCTTTCTCAGTTTCCTTTCTTTTTTGGTCCACATGGGAGCCAAGGGATCATGTGTCTCTCTGAACCCTCACAATCAACCTTGAGTTGCTTTAGATATCTGTCCTCCGGCACTGCCTGCAGCAGTGTGGACTCTGATGGAACTGAAAATGTGCGCCCCCCCAACCCAAAATGATTGAGAATGGCAGCTAGTGAGCTGAAAATTCTGTGAAAGCAATAAATGACACTTTGCTACATACACCTCATATACATTTCGGTGCAACTTAAAACTACTAATTGTACAATTATTTGCCAACTTAAAAATGTAAAGCTGAGGACTTTTCTCAAAATAAGACTCCAGATTTTGAGGTTCCAAGCAGTGATTCTTGCAAAAACTACACTTATTAAGCATCATGCTTGATGCCATTTTTGTTTTCTTTCAAGTAAAATGAGAATTTAAGGGAGAACACAGAATACTTCCAAATTTCTAAATGATTTTTCCCGTGTACAAAAGGGTAATGTTTCTCTTTGATGGAATTTTCAAAATATTAAATTATGTATTTTATATAAAGTTGAATCACATATTTCCATAGCAAATATAACAGGCATGAAAAGTTTTGAAAACCCTGACTCTTGGTAAGTATACAATTCAACAGGTGAGAACAGCGAATACTCAGGGGAGCTGGAAAGTGACCTAATAGAAGCCTCACTGCATTGCTGGTCTCCACTGGGATATTTTTACAGGGGGGAGGGACAGTCTCCATTCACCTGGTGTTTGGATTAGAGGTCAGTTAAGAGAGCTTCTGATGTGTTTCTTTGTTTTCCATTGTGGCTGTGACTTAGCCCCACAGAAAATCACATTGTCCACAGTCCAGAGGAGAATCAGCATGACCTTTGCCAAGTCCTGTGAAATCTAGGCCTTGTTTAAATAAATGTTATCATTTTTAATAGCATGATCCAGGCCCTGTATAGCTGTTTCACATGATTTATCTAATTTTACCCTTCCAAAACCCCTATGAGATAGTGCACCAATTAGAAATTGCATTAAGTTCCTTAATTGCATTAAGTTGCATTAGTGCAAGAATGAAAGTCAAAGTGAAGTCGTTCAGTCGTGTCCGACTCTTTGTGGCCTCCTAGTCTGTGGCTTACCAGGCTCCCTCTGCCCATGGGATTTTCCAGGCAACAATACTGGAGTGCGTTTCCATTTCCTTCTCCAGGGGATCTTCCCAATCCAGGGATGGAACCTGGGTCCCCCGCATTGGAGACAGACGCTTTAACCTCTGAGCCACCAGGGGGCTTAAAAAGAAGTTTGATTTCTTCTAAGGAAGGTAACTTAAAAGGTAAACAGCCCTGGGCTTGGAATTAGCACTTCACTCATTGTGTGTGACTTCCATTTTCAAAATTATTGCATGATCCAAGATGACCACTAGAGTCTTCACATCTGTTTTGTGGCAGCAAATGGTAGAAGGGAGGAAAGTTCTCTAGAAGGACTATCTAAGAACTAGAACTTATACTGCAAAGGCCATGCTTGTCTGTGATGGGAGTCTAGGGTACATTTTTAGCTGTGCAATTTGATACTCAGTTTGAATATGGGTTCNGGCCCTGTATAGCTGTTTCACATGATTTATCTAATTTTACCCTTCCAAAACCCCTATGAGATAGTGCACCAATTAGAAATTGCATTAAGTTCCTTAATTGCATTAAGTTGCATTAGTGCAAGAATGAAAGTCAAAGTGAAGTCGTTCAGTCGTGTCCGACTCTTTGTGGCCTCCTAGTCTGTGGCTTACCAGGCTCCCTCTGCCCATGGGATTTTCCAGGCAACAATACTGGAGTGCGTTTCCATTTCCTTCTCCAGGGGATCTTCCCAATCCAGGGATGGAACCTGGGTCCCCCGCATTGGAGACAGACGCTTTAACCTCTGAGCCACCAGGGGGCTTAAAAAGAAGTTTGATTTCTTCTAAGGAAGGTAACTTAAAAGGTAAACAGCCCTGGGCTTGGAATTAGCACTTCACTCATTGTGTGTGACTTCCATTTTCAAAATTATTGCATGATCCAAGATGACCACTAGAGTCTTCACATCTGTTTTGTGGCAGCAAATGGTAGAAGGGAGGAAAGTTCTCTAGAAGGACTATCTAAGAACTAGAACTTATACTGCAAAGGCCATGCTTGTCTGTGATGGGAGTCTAGGGTACATTTTTAGCTGTGCAATTTGATACTCAGTTTGAATATGGGTTCTTCTGCAAAGCAGGAAGAGAATGGATACTGGCCCTCAACTATTAGACAAGGACCCAGCTATTTCTTTTTACCATCTCTGTTGTACAGAGAAGGGAACTGAGGCTTATCAAGGTTTAGATCTTGATGACAAAGGTAGTTAGTGAAAGCCTAAAATTTTTATCAGGCAAGGTGTTATATTTAATCATTACCATCAACCCTGTAGTTGATACTATTGGCTCTAATTTTCAGGAAACAGACTTAAAGAGGTTAAGCTCACAAATGAATACATGGCAAATAAGATCATACGTGGAATCTGGTTCATCAGATTCCAAACGGGGATCTCTAAAATATTCTAGCACACTAATATCGTTGCGTGTTTTAGGAAAGAGTTAGCACAGATTCCTGGCACCATCTCATCCCTCTACATTAAGTCCCCAGGGGATGTTGCTCATTGAATGAAAATACCAGGTATTGTCAGTCGTATCTGACTCTTTGGAACACCATGGACTGTAGCCCGCAAGGCTCCTCTATCCATGGGATTCTCTAGGCAAGAATATTGGAGTGGGTTGCCATGCCATCCTCCAGGGGATCTTCCTGGCCTAGAGATTGAACCCACAACACTTACATTTGTTCTGCTGGCAGGCAGGTTCTTTACCACTAGTGCCACCTGGGAAGCCCATTTACAATATATAACTAAATATGGTTCATTATCCTTAAATCTGCTTTCACTTTTTTCTAATATGGCAAATAGATGGGAAAATAGTGGAAACAGTGGCTGACTTTATTTTTGGGGGCTCTAAATCACTACAGATGGTGATTGCAGCCATGAAATTAAAAGACGCTTACTCCTTGGAAGGAAAGTTATGANTCCTTATATCTGGCTCCCACTTCCAATACTGGACCAAACAGAGAAAGCTAAATCAATCACATAAGAATCCTGGCTTCCAGTTAGCCCATCCCTAACTTTCCTTCCAAAATCACTGCAGATGGTGATTGCAGCCATGAAATTAAAAGACGCTTACTCCTTGGAAGAAAAGTTATGACCAACGTAGACAGCATATTAAAAAGCAGAGACATTACTTTGTCAACAAAGGTCTGTCTAGTCAAGGCTATGGTTTTTCCAGTAGTCATGTATAGATGTGAGAGTTGGACTATAAAGAAAGCTGAGTGCCAAAGAATTGATACTTTTGAACTGTGATGTTGGAGAAGACTCTTAAGAGTCCCTTGGACTGCAAGGATATCCATCCTAAAGGAGATCAGTCCTGGATATTCATTGGAAGGACTGATTTCTTGAAGCTGAAGCTCCAGTACTTTGGCCACCTGATGTGAAGAGCTGACTCATTTGAAAAGACCCCGATGCTGGGAAAGATTGAGGGCAGGAGGAGAAGGGGACGACAGAGGATAAGATGGTTGGATGGCATCACCGACGCAATGAACATGAGTTTGGTAGACTCCGGGATCTGGTGATGGACAGGGAGGCCTGGCATGCTGTGGTTCATGGGGTTGCAAAGAGTCAGACACAACTGAGCGACTGAACTGAACTTCCCCAGGACAATGACCTGCATTCAGGATAGATCTAAAGCCTTCTCGTTTTTTCATTATAAAGATTTCCCAATTCTCTGCCTGCCTTTGAGTCTTTGCCAAATAATAATGGCTGACTCCCTCCTATAGCAAGTTCTGAATAAATGGCTTCTGTTTTTTTCTCATTTAGGAGGTTTTCTTTTTTTTCTATATCTTTTTACCTTGAAGGTTTGTGTTTTCCCATTTTTAAAGAGAGATTTCAGGAGGAAGTGCAGTTACATATGGCTCAATTCATCATTTAACCAGAGGTCTGTTTCTGTGCTCTTTTCTCTGTGACCTAGATGTTAGAGTCTACCCTACTCTTTACCCCCAGCTCCAAAAAGCTCCAAATAACATTTGTCTTTTCCTCCTGCAAACCTGGATGCAAAATTCAATACCTATTCAAATTCCTCTAATGAATCTCCTGGAACAAAAGCATTAGAGAATGATACAGACGTTATGGACACCTACCTACGAGGAAGAGAAGATGAGGTTGCATAACATGCAACACTTCTCATAAGGAACTTAAAATCCCATCTCCGAACATTTTAAACACTCTTTCTCTCCCACAGTCTCTCCTCCCAGATGTCTTTCTTCCAAGAAGATTCAGCTTTCAACCTCTGCTGTTAGATGAACTTGTCTCATTGTGGGGGTGTATGTATCTCACCCTTACTCTAAGGGGCCTTCATGAATTTCTTCTAAATGAATATGGGCATTTTCCCCAAGAGATAGTCTCATTCCACTTCCTTAGGAGAAAAAAGAGTTCTGAGTCTCTAAACCACCAAGAAAGGATGCCTTTTCTCACTTGCTGACAATAAAGTCTTTTTTTTGCGTTCCCAGCTAGCTTATAAGCTTCTTGAGTGCGTAGCTGCATATTTTTATAATCTGTATAATACCTAAAATATTAGAAATGTTTATAGAAGGGATCAGTGGGCAGAAAGGAATGACAGAATTTCAATGGAAGGAAACCACATATTGAATAAGCCTATTTAGTGGTTCCCTCTAAGTTTTGACCTTTATCTTCAACACACTAAACAAATCGAATAAATGGTTTTCACCTTTATTGTACATCTACTGGGCACTGTATTCAGCAGATTTTAGTTGACCTGTGTAATATGCATTCATTATCAGTATCTTTCATTTCCTATATCACTTAGGGATTGGGTTCTATTGATAGTAGCAAAGACGACTGCATGACTTAAAAAAATTAATTTTATCATGTAAAAGAAGTCCAGAAGTAACCGAAACTTAGGATTAGTACAGAAACTGCAGAAGACATAAGAAATCCAGGCTTTCAACCTCTCCACTCCCCCTTTCTAGGCATCTGGCTTCCATCTTCAAGGTGCCACTGTGGTGGCAGGGGGCTGGGGCTCTAGCCATCAGGTTTTAGTCTCACCAAGAAAGAAGGATAATGATAAAAAGGACCCCCGCCACCAAAAGGGACCTTTTAAATAACTTTACCCAAAGTCAAGGGCAAAAACTTATTTATAACTTGTTTATACCTCATTGGCCAGAACTTAGTCACATGGCCACCATACCTAATCACAATGGAGACAGAAAAATGTATTGTTTAATACATGTAATACACTGACTACTGTTACTAAGCAGAGAGGAGAATGGATATGGGGTAGCCCACTAGCACTTTTGCCACAGTTCCTCTTGAATTTTCTGTACATGACATCCCTGTGCTTGGCATTAAGTTGTCCTTGGAGTCAATTAATTACATTTCAGATAAATCAAGCAGTTCACAGCATGAACACTCTCTCTTTTGTAACTAATTGACTTTAATTTATAGAGCAGTTTTAGACTCAGAGAAAATTCTAATAGAAAGTACAGAGTTCCTACATGCCTTTCCCCCAACCCCTACAGTTCAGTTTAGTCATTCAGTCGTGTCCGACTCTTTGCGACCCCGTGGACCACAGCACTCGAGTCTTCCGTGTCCATCACCAACTCCTGGAGCTTGATCAAACTCATGTCCATTGAGTCGGTGTGATGCCATCCAACCATCTCATCCTCTGTCATCCCCTTCTCCTCCTGCCCTCAATCTTTCCCAGCATCAGAGTCTTTTCCAAGGAGTCAGTTCTTTCCATCAGGTGGCCAAAGTATTGGAGTTTCAGCTTCAGCATCAGTTCTTCCAATGAATATTCAGGACTGATTTCCTTTAGCATTGACTGATTTGATCTCCTTGAAGTCCAAGGGACTCTCAAGAGTCTTCTCTAGCACCATAGTTCATAAACATAAATTTTTCGGCACACAGCTTTCTTTATAGTCCAACTCTCACATCCATACATGACCACTGGAAAAACCATAGCTTCGACAAGATGGACCTTTGTTGGTAAAGCAATGTCTCTGCTTTTTAATATGCTGTCTATGTTGGTCATAGTTTTCTTCCAAGGAGGAAGCATCTTTTAATTTCATGGCTATGGTCACCATCTGCAGTGATTTTGGAGTCCACCCAAAAATAAAGACTCTCACTGTTTCCATTTTTTCCCTATCTACTTGCCATAAAGTGATGGGACCAGATGCCATGACCTTAGTTTTTTGAATGTTGAGTTTTAAGCCCACCCCACATAGCTTCCCTATTATAATATTAACATTTTCCACTGGTGTGGTATGTTTGTTACAATTGATGAACCAATATTGACATTATCAATAACTTAAGTCCATAGTTTAGGATTTTCCCGTGTTGCACAATCCTATGGGTTTTGACACGTGCACCATGTCATTCAGTACCATACAGAACAGTTTCACTGCCCTAAAAATCCTCAGTGCTCCCTCCACCTGTGCACCCTCTCTTCTTCGCCACCACTGGGTAGCCCTCTGGCCACCACTGATCTTTTTACTGTCACCATACTTTTGCCTTTTCCAGAATGTCATGTACAGTAGTTGGAATCACACAGTATGTACCCTGCTCAGATTGGCTTCTTTCACTTAGCAACATGTATTTAAGATTCCTTCTTGTGCGTTGATAGTTATTTTCTTTTTGTCATTGAATAATACTCCATTGTATGGATGTAACAGTTTGGTTACCTATTCACCTGTTGAACATCTTGGTTGCTTTCAATTTATGACGAAAGTTGTTGTAAACATTTATGTGCAAGTTTTTGTGTGGATTAAGTTTTCAACTCATTTGTGTAAATACCTAGGAGCATGATTGCTGGATTGAGTGGCAAAACTATGTTTGACTTTGTTAAGAAACTGACAAATTATCTTCAGAAGGACCTGTACTATTTCGCATTCCAGCCAGCAATGAATGAGAGTTACTGTTGCTGGGTATCCTCAGAAGCACTTGCTGTTGTAGTGTTTGGATTTTAGCCATTCTAATAGAATTTAGTGATTCAATGATGTACTGGTATCACATTGTCGTTTTAATTTACAATTCCCAAACAACAGGTAAAGTTGATAATCTTTTCATATGCTTACTTGGATATCATATAACTTCTTTGAGATATCTATTTAGATCTTTTCCTCACTTTTTAATTGAGTTATCGAATTTCAAAAGTTCTCTCTATATTCTGGATAACAGTCCTTTATTAAATATGTATTTTGCTGAGATTTCCTCCAAGTCTGTGACTTGTCTTTTCATCCTCTTGTCTAAAACACTTTTGAAATAAAGTTCGTTGTGTTTTCTAATTTCTTGTGTCTCTGTTGTACTTTGTTATGCTTCCCCTTCTAGTCCTAACATTATTTATTTGTTGCTATTTCTCTTCTATCTGGATCAGACTCACAGAACTTTTTTCACTAGTGTTTTCAAAGATCTGGGCTTCTCTTGTGGCTCAGCTGGTAAAGAATCTGCCTGCAATACGGGAGACTTGGGTTTGATCCCTGGATTGGGAAGATCCCCTGGAGAAGGGAAAGGCTACCCACTCCAGTATTCTGGCCTGGAGAATTCCAGGGATTGTATAGTCCATGGAGTCACAAAAAGTCGGACACGACTGAGTGACTTTCACTTTCAAAGATCTAATCTTAGTTTTGTTGGCCATACGAATCATGTCTTTTTCTATTTTACTAATTTGTTCTCTGATTTTGTTATCCTCTTCCTTCTAGTACTTTGAATTTATTCTCGTTTCCTTCTAATGTATTAGCTGGTCACTTATATAATTGATTTTCAGTATTTCTTATTTTCTAGTGTAAAAAGCATATGTTATCTGTTTACATGTATCATGTAAATTTTCTAAATATGTATAGCATTTTTTTACTTCTCAAATCTAATATATTTTAACATCACACTTAAGTTAAAAATCAATAATAAAATGATTATTTTTAAAACTCCATATATTTGGAGGGGGCTTCCTTGGTGGCTCAGACAGTAAAGAATCTGCCCACAACACAGGAGACTTAGGTTCAATCCCTGGGTCTGGAAGATCCCCTGGAGAAGGGAATGGCTACCCACTCCAGTATTCTTTCCTGGAAAATTCTATGGACATAGGAGCCTGGCAGGCTATTGTCCATGGGGTCGCAAAGAGTCAGACATGACTGAAGTGGCCTAGCACTAGCACATATTTGGAGAATTTTTTTTAAATCGTACTAAAAGATTTTTTACAGCATTTTTCTCTGTGGTCAGAGAATGAGAGCTGTATTCTCTGACCACATTACAATTAAGTTGAAAACAATACAAAAATGATTATTTTTAAAACTCCATATATTTAGAGACTTTTCAAATATTTTACTAAAAGATTCTTTACAGCATTTTTTTCAATATGTATAAAGTTGTTCAACGATCTAAATCAAAATTAATTTTCTTAAATCTTTGTTTTTAAAGTATGTGCTTTCTCAAAATGCTGGGTGCAAGAGTTCTATACATATTCCTTTTCCTGGTGGCTCAGACAATGAAGAATCTGCCTGCAATTACTGTGTATCTTAGATGTTTTTTCATATTTAAGTGTGCAGTAGGCTGAATGTTTTGTGTACTTTGAAAATTCATATGTTGAAAACTATCTCCCAACGTAATGGTATCAGGGAGGGGAGGCCTTTGGGAAATGACTAGGACATGAGGGTGGAGTCACCATGAGTAGGATTAGTACCTTATAAGGGAGACTCAAGAGAGCTCCTTATCTCTTAGGCCAAGTGAGGACACAGTCTGGTCCTGGTCTATAAAAGAGGAAGTAGGCATTCACCAGACAATAAATCTGTTGGCACCTTGATCATGGACTTTTCAGCCTCCGGAACTGTGAGAAGTAAATTTTTGTTGTTTATAAGCTGCCCATCCAATAGAGGCTTCCTTGGTGGCTCAGACAGTAAAGAATTGCCTGCAATCAGGAGACCTGGGTTCAATCCCTGGGTCAGAAAGATCCCCTGGAGGAGGAAATGGCAACCCACTCCAGTATTCTTGCCTGGAGAATCCCTTGGACAGAGGAGTCTGGGGTCAGTAGAGTGGCAAAGAGTCAGACACAACTGAAGCAACTTAGCACAGTCAATAGTAATTTTTAATTACAGTCCAAAGGAACTAAAACAAAGAGTGAGATACTAACAAGTTGATTGGAAATTATTTATGCACAGATGGAGCTTGTTGGCTGGACCTTAAATGTAGGGTGATTGCTTATGGATATAGACAGCTTGTTATGGGATCCTTCAAATGATGTACCCTTCCATTCTAATTTCTGTCTTTTAAAATTATACCGATATTTGTCTCCTCTCCTGTTCTTTTTCTTCTTCAGTCTTATAAACTTTTCATTCCTTTACCTTCATTCTAAATAAAAGCCCCCCTGCCCTCCCCACAAAAAAGCCCCACTTTTTATTGAAGTATAAATGCCTTCAGAAAAGTTTCCACAAACATGCAACTTGAACACACATGTAAATCAGCACTCAGATTAAGAAACAGAACATTATTAGCAAGAAGCTCCCATGTTCTCTTCCAGAGTCATTATTCCACTAAGAGTAATTGCTACATTTGTTACCAAAGGCAACTTCTGCCCACTCACCTGTGCACAGTAAAGTGGATGTACTGACACAGGGTTGTAGTAGAGCAAAGTGCAGCATTCATTGCAGGCACCAAGCCAAGGAATCTAGGCAGCTAGGACTCGAAAGATCTGAACTCCCTGATGGTTTTCAGGGAAGAGTTTTTAAAGATGGGGGTAAGGAAGAAACATTGCGGGGTGGTGGTGGGGGGGTGGCAGTGCATGATCAGCTCATGGACATTCTTTTGATTGGTTGGTGATGAGGTAATCAGGAGTCAACATTATCAACCTTCTTTTACAACTGGTCTGGGATCTAATGCTTATAACAGCATATAGTTAATTTCTTTGGGTTTTGGTATCTGCAAAATAGCCCAAAGGACATAGCTCAGAATATTATCTATAACCTTTGTTGTCCAGTTTCTAAGTCATGTCCGACTCTTTGAGACCCCATTGACTGCTGCAGGCCAGGCTTCTGAGACCTTCACTATCTCTTGGAGTTTGCCCAGACTCATGTCTACTGAGTCAGTGATGCCATCCAACCATCTCATCCTCTGTCACCCCCTTCTCCTCCTCCCTTGAGGAGTAACTAAAGGTCCTTGACTTTGTTTAATGGCTAAACTATTATTAGTTTGTCTTGCTTGAGTGTTTCCCCTTCTTTCTGCATTTTCTCACTTCTGATTAATTTTATTCTTTAGAATTCAGGTAAAATGTAGAAGGCTAAAGTTTTTCTACAGACAAGAGGCAGGCGGAGAACATGGAGAACAAGAGGTTCTGTCCTTGGAAGGCCCAATAAGGTCCTGCTTGGTTACACATTGACTTCTAACAGCATGGATATTTGCATAGTTTCCAATTTAGTGCTATTACTAAGTATAAGCATAAGCTTTTTTTGTGCATGTCCTTTAAGTGAACATATGTACACATCTTTGGCTATGCATAGCTTCAGCTTTCACTGATCCTGCCAAACAGTCTAACAAAGTGATCGGGCCAATTTATGTTCCCTTCAGTAGCCTGAGGGAGAAGGCAATGGCACCCAACTCCAGTACTCTTGCCTGCAAAATCCCATGGACGGAGGAGCCTGGTAGGTTGCAGAACATGGGATTACTAAGAGTTGGACACGACTGAGCGATCTCACTTTCACTTTTCACTTTCATGCATTGGAGAAGGAAATGGCAACCCACTCCAGTGTTCTTGCCTGGAGAATCCCAGGGACGGGGGAGCCTGGTGGGCTGCCGTCTGTGGGTCCTACAGAGTCGCACACTACTGAAGCGACTTAGCAGCAGCAGCAGCAGTAGCCTGAGGGTTCTGATTGCTCCACAGTCTTGCCAGTACTTCACATTTTCTCTCTTTTTCATTTTAGCCTTTCTGGTGGGTATGTAAGGGCTTCCCAGGTGGTACTAGTGGTAAAGAACCCACCTGTCAAAGCAGGAGACTTAATAAACATGGGTTCAATTCCTGGTGGGGAAGATCCCCTGGAGGGGAGGGTATGGCAACCCACTCCAGTTTTCTTGCCCGGAGAATCCCATGGTCAGAGGAGCCTGGCGGGCTACAGTTAATGGGGGTCACAAACAGACATGACTGAATGGCTGAGTATGCATGCATGTATGTGGGTGCATAAAGGTGTCTCACTGAGGTTTTTTTAAAAATATGTTATTTGTGGGATCTTCATCGCCACATACCAGATCTTTCATTGTGGCATATGGGCTCTAGTTGTGGTACGAGGGCTTGCTCCATGGCATGTGGGATCTTAGTCCCCAAAACTGGATGGACCACAACCCTTGAATTGCAATACAGATTCCTAATTACTGAACCACCCAAGAAGTCCTTCTCTGAGGTTTTAAGTTGCATTTCCCCTTTACTTTTTTGTTTTTTAGGTGTTTTAGGATGGAGCAGATGAAAATGAAGAAGGTTAATGCTGTATATCTGCCAGAAAATTTCCCTTAATGGGTGATTACCTAATGGAACTTAGAACCTTTTCTCCTGTACTGGAAGCCACACGATGTAGCGATGAGGGCAACAAGCTTTGCAATCAGATATACTGTTTTGATTCCCAGCTCCAATTCTAACTTGCTGAATTACCTTGAGAAATTTATTTAACCTTTCTCTACATTATGTAAAATGGCACTAATAATAGTACTGTCTCATGAGATTATGAGGATTAAATGAGATAAAATATGTAAAACGTTTTGCAAAGTTCCTAGCATACTATTAGCACAGAGTCCCCAAATGGCAGCTATTATTATCCCTTATATTGCTTATGCACGTCTCATTTCTATTTTACACATTCTAGGACAAAGCAACAGCACACAGCACACATAAGGTGCCTCATAAATGACAGTTACTGATAAAGACTGGATGAAAGTTTTTAAATATAACCGGAAGGTATTGTGGTTCTTGTTATAAAAGATGGCATATGTATTATAATGGATATAGTATAAAAGGCACTTCTAATGGAACAACAGACTGGTTCCAAATAGGAAAAGGAGTGTCAGGGCTGTATACTGTCACCCTGGTTATTTAATTTATATGCAGAGTACATCATGAGAAACACTGGGCTGGAAGAGGCACAAACTGGAATCAAGATTGCTGGGAGAAATATCAATAACCTCAGATATGCAGATGCCACCACCCTTNGACCTCGTTGTCCCCGAGCGACTTGGCCCTGCCCCTCTCCCCGCCTTCCTCGCTGGTGGCGGGGGCAGTTCAGCACCCAGGCGCGCCGCGGGGGCTGTCACCTCGATCGCTGGCTCCCGGTGGCCTTCCAGGGCCGCCTCCTCGGACCCGCGGCTGCTCTCCTTAAGGAGTACCTACCAAACCTTCCTGGCTTCTTGACCCAGTTAGCTACAAAGGAAGCACCGCTCGCAACATCTGGCAGCTCTTTAGGCGCTGCGTGTTGCTCGCGTCCACAGATAAGTTTCGTGCCCTCGATTCGTGGGAACCTACGCCCGCCCCCATTGTTACCACCTCTTTCTTCCCAGACCACACCCGCTGCTGTGGACCTTGTTGGGAGGCACCTCTTTTTCTTTTCGCAACCCTGGAATATAGATCAGGACTAGAACCGAAATGTTGATTTATTACAGAATTGATACATGCTTGTTAAAATATAAACGAAACCTAAACTTCTACAAGCTTTTGATATATTAATGGACACAAACTCCCTTAGGCACTCATTTCTTGAAAACACTAAAATATTTACACCGTAGAACTGCACTGAAAGGTTTTGTAATATCAAAGTTACGAAGTTCGAGAGAAAAAGAGTTATTTAAGAGAAGGGAAGGAATTATGAATTTTGGTCAGGTTGGGTTTGCTTTTAAAAAATGTATTTATTCTTTTATATTTATTTTAGCTGTAGCCCATGTCATTTACACAAAATAGATCGTCTTTGATCTCTTTCCATCTCCATCTTTTTTAATCTTTTCCCCAGGGTAAAAACTGTTATCAGTTTGGCATATTTTTTCTTTTTTTGTTTGTTTGTTTACATTTATTGATATGTGTTTGTACAGATAGGTGTGTAAAATTTTGGGTTAAACTTTTACCAATGTGGTATATTGTACCTCTTCAACAACTAAACTTGTGCTTAAAAATGGGTCTTGGAACTTTTTCTTGGTTAATATGTAGACGTCTGCCATATTTGTTCTTGCTCTGTAAATTCCAGAACATGTTCCAATCCCATAATATGTGAGATTTCATAGGTTGCTTAGTTTTTCCGTCTTAGGCACAGTGCGGCAGAGAACATCCTCCCACAGCGTCTGTGAGCTTGAGTGAGCATTTCTCAAAGATAGAAACCTGCAGGTGGAATTGCTGGGCGGGAGGGTGTGGATATTTAATGCCAAACTGCCCACCAGCAGTGTATAATAATCTCTGCTTTCCCAGCTCTTTTAAACATTTGATGGTGTCAGCCTTTTTTGCTTTTGCCAATCTGATGTGTGGGAAATGACTAATTTGGTGTTTTAATTTGTATTTCTCTGGTTATTGGTGAGATTGAGCATCTTTTCATGATCGTTGGCTATTTGTATTCCTTCCTCTTTTGAGAAATGCCTCATTTCTTTTGGGTTGTCTGGTAATGTTTTATATATTACTCTTTTGTCATTCACATACGTTTGAAATATTTATTCCCAACATTTTGAAGTTGTTTCTTATCTCTTAACCATGTGGCATCTTTGTAGAATCAAAGTTGTAAATTCTGTGTTTAAATGTATCAGTCTTTTACTTTGTGTATTCAGTGGCCTTTCATTCCTAATCCCAGTGGTTCTCAAATGGGAGCTGTTTTGCTTTCTGGGAGCCACTTGGCAATGTCACAAGATGTATTTTGGTTGTCATCCAGTGGGTAGAAGCCAGGGATGCTGCTAAACACCCTTCAGTGCCCAGGAAAGCCCTGAAGCAAAGAATTTTTCTGGCCTAAAATGTCAGTAGTGCTGAGGTTGAAAAACCCTGTGCTACCCTGAGGCCACATTTCCTGTAAATTGTTACATGTTAGGGTTTTTCTCTAATTCCTTTGTATGTGTGTCAGAGAGAGAGAATAGTGGTGTGTGCCTNCTGCTAAACACCCTTCAGTGCCCAGGAAAGCCCTGAAGCAAAGAATTTTTCTGGCCTAAAATGTCAGTAGTGCTGAGGTTGAAAAACCCTGTGCTACCCTGAGGCCACATTTCCTGTAAATTGTTACATGTTAGGGTTTTTCTCTAATTCCTTTGTATGTGTGTCAGAGAGAGAGAATAGTGGTGTGTGCCTTTTTCTTGTTTTCCAAGCAATGTCACTCTGAATATCAGTCCATCCTGACCCGTTAATCTAAAATACCACATTTATCACGTACTAACGTCTCACCCACAGTGTCTTTTCTGTAAGCTCTTCTGTCCTATGTCCGAATTTTCTATTTTGTGGGCCAATACCATAGCATTCTACATTAAATATATATCATTCTTTGGTATCTAGTAGGGTAAGTAGTCCCTTATGTTTATTTTTATTGTTATTTTATTGGAAGTCATACTTTATCAGCTCATATACTCATTATTTAATCCGTGTTTTGGGGGTAGTCTTACAGTTTCTTTCCCAGATTAATTTTAGAATCAGCTTGTCAAGTAGTTTTTTTCTGAATGAGTTTACTGTGGTGACCTAAATGGGAAGTGGTGTGGGGGGGCTTCCCTGGTGGCTCAGTGGTAAAGAATCTGCCTGCCAGTGCAGGAGACATGGGTTTGATTCCTGGATTGGGAAGATCCCCTGGAGAAGGAAATGGCTACCCACTCCAGTATTCTTGCCTGGGAAATCCCATGGACAGAGGAGCCTGGCAGGCTACAGTTCATGGGGTCCCAAAAAAGTCAGACACGACTTGGTGACTGCAACAAAATGGAAAGGAAACCTAAGAAAAAGTGGGCATATGTATACATATGACTGATACACTTTGCTCTACAACAAGAAACTAATACATTGTAAAGCACCTGTATGCCAATAAAAATTGATACAAAAATAATTGCATTAAAAAAATAAGATAGTCTTATTGAAATGTAATTCACATAATTTGTTTTTTAAAGTACACAATTCAGTGATTTTTTAGTATATTTCCAGGTAAGCAGCTGTTGCTATAACCTAATTCTATTTTATTTTTAAAAGTTTATTTATTTGGGTGTGCCAGGCTTAGTTGCAGCATGTGGGATCTAGTTCCCCAACCAGGGATCAAACCCTGGCCCCCTGCATTGAGAATGCAGAGTGTTAGCTACTAGACCACCAGGGAAGTCCCTACAGCCTAATTTTTGGACATCATTATCATCCCCCAAAGACTGTTGCTTCAGTCATGTCCGATTCTTTGAATGGACTCTAGCTTGCCAGGCTCCTCTGTCCATGGGATTATTCTGGCAAGAATACTGGAGTGGGTTGCCATTTCCTTTTTGAAGGATCTTTCCCACTCAGGGATCAAAGCCATGTCTTCTGCAGCTCCTGCATCGCAGGTGGACTCTTTACTGACCCACCTGGGAAGCCCAAAGAAGCCCATGCGTGTTATCAATACCCATTCCCCAGTATCCTAGCCCTGTGCCTGCTAAGTCGCTTCAGTTGTGTCTGACTCTTTGCAGCCCCTGTGGACCATAGCCTACCAGGCTCCTCTGTCCATGGGATTCTCCAGACAAGAATACTGAAGTGGGTTGACATTTCCTCTTCCAGGGGATCTTCCTGACCCAGGGATCGAACCCAGGTCTTCTGCATTGCTGGCAGATTCTTTACCTTCTGAGCCATCAGGGAAGCTGCAAGCCCTAGCCCTAGACAGTCACTAATCTTTATGCCTTTATAGATCTAAGTCTTTTGTATAAATGGAATTGTACAGTTTTTGTACGATTTTGTGATTGGCTTCTTTCATTTGGTATAATGTTTTCGAGGTTCATCCATGTTGCAACATGTGTCAGTACCCATTCCTTTTTATCTCTGAATAAAATTCCATTCTGTGGTGTATTTGTTTCCTAGGGCTACAGTATTGAAGTAATGAAAACTGGATGGCTTAAAATAACAGATATCTTCTCTCACAGCCTTGGAGGCGATAAAGTCCAAAATCAAGTTGTCAGCAGGAGTGCATTCTCTCAGGTCTCTACGGGGCAATCCTTTCCTGCCTCTTTCGAGCTTCTGACATTGCCAGCAGTCCTTGGCATTGTTTGGCATTCGTTAGCTTGCAGCTGCGTAACTCCCAACTCCTGCTTCTGTCTTCACCTGGCCTTCATCCCAGAGTGTCTATCTTCACGTTGTAACTCTCTTTGTGAAAGTCTGTCTCAGTCTGTTCTCCTCTTCCCTAAGGACACCAGTTATTGAATTAATGGCCCACTCCACTCCAGCAGGACCCTGTTTTAACTTACTTAGGTATGCAGAGGCCATTTCCAGCTTCCCTGGTGGCTCAGAGGTTAAAGTGTCTGCCTGGAATGGCGGGAGACCTGGGTTCAATCCCTGGGTCGGGAAGATCCACTGGAGAAGGAAATGGCAACACACTCCAGTACTCTTGCCTGGAGAATCCCATGGAGGGAGGAGCCTAGTAGGCTACAGTCCATGGGGTCGCAAAGAGTTGGACACGATTGAGCGACTTCACTCACGCATAGGTAATGGGAGCTAGGACATTTTTATCTTTTGGGGGAATCACATAACATTATGGATATACCCCATTTTATTTATCTATTTATCAGCTGATAGACATTTGAGTTGTTTCCACTTTTGGCTATTATGAATAATGCTGCTATGAACTGTTGTGTGGACATGTGTTTTCATTCCTCTTGGATATATACCTAGAAGTAGAGTTGCTGGGTCATATGGCAACTCTATGTTTAATCATTTGAGCAACTGCCAGATTATTTTCCAAACAGCTGTACCATTTTATGTCAACATCAACAGTATATGAAGATTCTAATTTCTCTGCATTATTACCAGCACTTATTAGCTGTCTTTTTAATTAAAGCCATCCTAGTGGGTGTGAAGTGGTGTCTCATTGTGGTTTTGATTTGTATCTCCCTAATAGCTAACGATGTTGAGCATCTTTTCACGTGTTTATTGGCCATTTGTGTATGTTCTTTGAAGAAATGTCTATTCATATCTTTGTTTTAAATTGGTTGTTCTTTCTTTACTGAATTGTAATAGTTTTTTATATCTTCTAGATACACGCCCTCATGAAATAGATGATGCAAATATATTTTCCCCTATCCTGTGGCTTTTTTTCACTTTCTTGATAGTCAATTCATTAAAAAAATTTTTTTAAATTAAATTTGCATTCAATTTACATTATTCTGAGTATTTCTTTTTTTCACCCTTAATTATTTTTTTTGTTTTGGCTGCGTTGGGTCTTCATTACAATATACAGGCTTTTCTAGTTGTGGTGTGTGGGCTCTAGAGCACGTTTGGAGCATTTCTGTAAAACATCTTCTCTTCTTTATTAAAGAAAAATGCAGTAATTATAGTACCTTCTGTAGAGGATTGTTAAAAAGGACTAAATGAGTAATATATTCATAAATATATAGGCATATGTGTGTAAAGAGCCTGGCACTTGATAACGTGCTCTGTAAGTGACACCTGTTATATCCCTGCTCTTCCAGTCTTCTGTATCTTCAGTAAGCTTTTCTTTGTTTCTTCGTATTCAGTTCAGACCAGTTCAGTTGCTCTTACATATTTCTTGTTGAGTTTGTATGTTTGTGTGTGTGTGTTTGTTTAAAAACATGTGGCTTGTAGTTTTAAAATAGTGTATATTTCTATTATGAATGAGATTTTCTTCATATTTTTATAATGGGTTTGGGAAGCTATTAGTTTTCTATTCATCACACTTTCAAAATTCTAAGTTGTGAAAGCTGTGACTTGCTTACTAATCCAGGTTATTCCGACGCCAGTGTTCTGTTAGGAACTGGTGTTCTTTTTCATTCTGCCTTCTTCTGCCCTGATTTGAATCTTCTTCTCATCTTGGCTCTGCTATTGTGAGTCTTAATCTGATGGATCTGCCTGCCTCTAGCCTTGCCCTCATCCAATCTAGCGCATACACAGTGACCATAGTGTTCTTTGAAATATGAGCCTAAACTTGTCACCGCGATTCTAAGTCTGTTATTTGCCCTCCATTACCTGTAAGGTTTTATCTTACCAGGTAATATAGGGCTTCTCATGACTTGACCGGTATCTCCTCCTTCTAGCATCATTCCTGTCTCCTTGCTTATGCATTATGCTCTAGCACAGTGCTGTCCTGTTGAAATAGCATGTGAGCCCCAGACATAATTTAAAGCTTTCTACTAGCCACAGTAAGAGTATAAAAGGAAACAGGTGAACTTAATTTTAACAGGTATTGTTTAACCCAGTAGATCCAAACTGTCATGTCAACGTGAGATATAAAAAATCAGTATGGAATTACTTGAGATAGGAAGTATAATTGAGGTTGCCGAGGGTTGGGGAGGGAGGAATGGGAAGTTACTGTTTAATGGCACAGGATTTGTTTGGGATGCTGAAGTAGTTCTAGAAATGAATAGGGATGGGACTTCCCTGGTGGCTCTGTGGTTGGGAATCTGCCTGCCAATGCAGGGGACACAGGTTTTATCCCTGGTGGGGGAACTAAGATCCCATAAGCTGCTGGGCCACTAAGCCTTGCTCCACAACTAAGACATGATGCAGCCAAATAAATAAATATTAAAAAAAAAGAGAAAGAAATGGATAGTGGTGATGATTGCATAACCTTGTGGATGCAAGGTTATGAATGATACTGAATGATACTCTTAAAAATGTTAAAATGTAAATTTTGTGTTATGTATGTTTTACTACAATGAAATAAAAGGTCACCTTAAAAGTCAATATGGAAGGGCTTCCCTGGTGGCTCAGTGGTAAAGAATCCACCTGCCAGTGGAGGAGCCATGAATTCGATCCCTGGTCCGGGAAGATCCCGCATGCTGCAGAGCAGCTAGGGCCCTGTGCCATAACTTTGGAGCCTGTGGTCTAGAACCCAGGAACTGCAACTACTGAAGCTCGAGTGCCCTGTAGCCCGTACCCCGCAACAAGAGAAGCCACTGAGATGAGAAACCCTCACACCGTATTGAAGAGTAGCCCCTACTCGGCACAGCTAGAGAAAAGCCCATGCAGCAGCTTAGACCCAGCACAGCCAAAATAAATAATTTAAAAAATCAATATGGAAATTATCAATAAGATAGTTTTTATTTTTCTTAAGAGTCAGTCTTTAGAATTCAGAATTTTGCGCTCATGGGGCATGTTAAGTTTGCTTGAACTTTTCCACTTGTAATGTGACGCTTCGTGCCTTTCATCTCTTTGCACGAGCTGTTGTTCCTTCTGCCTAGAGTGCCCTTCTCTCTGCCTGGTGCACCTAGATGGTGCTAGCTCATTAAAAGTTTTTTTTTTTTTGAGAAGGAAATGGCAATCCACTCCAGCACTCTTGCCTGGAAAATCCCATGGTCGGAGGAGCCTGATAGGCTACAGTCCATGGGGTCGCACAGAGTTGGACACGACTGAGCGACCACTTTCACTTTCACTTTGACATTAGAGTGTATGAATAGTCATTGCTGCTACTGCTACTGCTAAGTCGCTTCAGTCGTGTCCGACTCTGTGTGACCCCATAGACGGCAGCCCACCAGGCTCCCCCGTCCCTGGGATTCTCCAGGCAAGAACACTGGAGTGGGTTGCCATTTCCTTCTCCAATGCATGAAAGTGAAAAGTGAAAGTGAAGTCACTCAGTCGTATCCAACTCTTAGCGACCCCATGGACTGCAGCCTACCAGGCTCCTCCATCCATGAGATTTTCCAGGAAGAGTACTGGAGTGGGGTGCCATTGCCTTCTCCAATGAATAGTTACAGGTGGATACATAAACAGATAAGCATAAATAAAACTAATAAAACTTAAAAAAATTTTTTTAATTTTTGAGATATATTTATTTATTATTATTCTTTTTGGCTGTGCTGGGTCTTCGTTGCAGTGTGCAGACTTCTCTAGTCAGGTGTGAGGGCTTCGTTGCCCTGAGGCATGTGGGGTCTGAGTCCCAAGACCAGGAATTGGAAGGTGTATTCTTAACCACTGGACCCCCAGGGAGGTCCCCAGTTTGCTGGGTTTTTAACACCAGTACCAGTCTCACCCCTCTCAGCATTTCTCTTAATGATTCCCACTCCTCNTCTCTAGTCAGGTGTGAGGGCTTCGTTGCCCTGAGGCATGTGGGGTCTGAGTCCCAAGACCAGGAATTGGAAGGTGTATTCTTAACCACTGGACCCCCAGGGAGGTCCCCAGTTTGCTGGGTTTTTAACACCAGTACCAGTCTCACCCCTCTCAGCATTTCTCTTAATGATTCCCACTCCTCTTGTTGGCCATCCTGTACTTGTGTGTGCTTCTGTGGTGTGTGTTACCTCACTATATTGCAAATTGTTCAGTATACCCATTTCTCCTTTTTTGAATCCTGCATCTTTGAAAGCAGATTGGCCTTTTAACTCTTTTTATCCAGAGTCTGGCACAGTGTTTGGTTTATTCAAAGGGTTGTGTACATGTTTACTGAATGAATCCCTTGACTGGGGGGAAAAATACCCCACAAAATTTCTCCATATAAAAATGAATTAATAACTGTTTTGAATGTTGTCAAGAGTTCCTTGACAACAAGGAGCAAGAGTTCCTTGCTCCTTCAATTTCCCTATTAGGATTTTCTTTTTCACAGGCCACATGATGGTAAATAATAAGTGGGAGCCTGGCTGCTTNGAAAAATACCCCACAAAATTTCTCCATATAAAAATGAATTAATAACTGTTTTCAATGTTGTCAAGAGTTCCTTGACAACAAGGAGCAAGAGTTCCTTGCTCCTTCAATTTCCCTATTAGGATTTTCTTTTTCACAGGCCACATGATGGTAAATAATAAGTGGGAGCCTGGCTGCTTGGGAATTCCAGGTCTGAGGGAGCCCTTCTCAATGGAAGCAAATCAATAATGCTCTCTCTCTTTTTTTTTTAAGTATTCTGCTTTAACGTAATCTGATTTTAGCGTTGTTAACCATGGAGGTAGTGTGAAATACAAAAATAAATTTGAAAAATTAATTAATAAAAACGCATGTTAGAAGATGTTATTTTCACAGAAAACAAAAATTCACTTTTCTATATAAAAACTTGTAAGTTGGGGGGGAAGGCACAATCAAGGTGGAAACTGAGGGGCTTCCCTGGTGGATAAGTGGTTAAGAAGCCACCTACCAATGCAGGGGACATGAGTTTGATCCCTGTTCCAGAAAGATCCCTCTTGGGCAGCTAAGTCAGTGGTCCACAACTACTGAAGCCCCCATGCCCTAGAGCCTGTGCTCCACAACAAGAGAGTAGCCTCCACTCTCCCCCTGCTCTCAACAACTAGAGAAAGCCCCTGTGCAAGAAATAAATGAACAAATATGTATATTTCTTTAATCCAAATTAATCTCAAAGGATAAAATATTTGGTTGAAACATACAAGAAGAAATTTAGAAGAACGAAATGTAAAATTTTGGATTNCCAAGTCTGCTTTGTAGGCAGATATTTTTTTTTACAGTCTGAGCCACCAGGGAAGCCCATCTCTAAAAAGCACCACTTAAAAAAAAACGTGTTTCCAATTGGAGTCGGAAAAGAGTTGGATGTGATTTAGGGACTAAAGCAACAACAACAACAAAATTATGAATATATACATACTCGTACTGAATTTGAAAAATCAAAACTATTTATAAACCTACTGCCTTGGGTAACCACTGTTATCAATTTTATAACAGTTATTTTATGCAATTATTTTATATAATTTTTAATACAGTTTTTTTAAAAAGAATGGCAGATCCTATGTCACTGAAGATGGTGAAGCATTGAAAGCTTTGGATCCCAGAGCCAGTCCTTAGCAATGTGTCTTAGTCTGAATTTATAGAGTAGCACAGACTGGGTGGCTTAGAGACACCAGTTCTAACAGTTTTGGAGTCTGGAAGTCCAAGAGCAGATTGCCAGCATGGTTGAGNGTGAAGCATTGAAAGCTTTGGATCCCAGAGCCAGTCCTTAGCAATGTGTCTTAGTCTGAATTTATAGAGTAGCACAGACTGGGTGGCTTAGAGACACCAGTTCTAACAGTTTTGGAGTCTGGAAGTCCAAGAGCAGATTGCCAGCATGGTTGAGTCTTCTGGGCTGCAGGCTGCTAACAACTTCTTATTGTATCCATAGTGGCAGAGATAGAGAGAAACAAGGTCTCTCTTTCCCGGCACTAATCCTATTCACTAGGGCTCCACCCTCATGACCTCATCTGATCCTGATTACCTTCCAAAGGCCCCACTTCCTAATACCATCAGTTGGAGTCTGAGATTTCCTCATGAATTTCAGAGGGACACAGACATTCCATTTATAACCCAAGATTTGATTTTTCTCACTGCTAGCCCAGTGTTGAACCATACTCCTTGTTTATAGTATCACAGCTCAATAAGAGAAGACTTTTTTTTTTAAGTTTCATGTGGATAAACAGTTTTGTAGTCTGATAATTGAATTAGAAATATCTATCACAAAATGTTAGCATATGATACCTTGAATTGTTTTATTCATCCAGTAAATATTTATTGTTATCAGCACTGTGCTAATTGCTAGAGATAGTTATATATAAATGAAGAAGCCAGTTAAAGTGAAGAAGCATTTGAGGTCCCTATTTTCATGGGGTTTTACATTCTGATGGGAAAGAGACAGTGAATGAACCAGCAGTCATTAATTCATAAGTCAAGCCAACAGGAGAAAAATCAGAAATATCCCTAAGTTTAAAAAATTGCATACACTTGTGTAACCCACACCTCCATCAACATATGGAACTTGACCACAGTTTCAGAAATTTCCTCCATATCTGAAATGTGTTTCCCTGGAATTGGGCATAACTGGCTCCTTTTTGTCATTCAGTGCACAGCTTAAATGTCTCTTCCCTGTACGCACCTCTCTCAGAGGCAACTATTGTTCAGATTTGTTTTCTACCATAGATTAGTTTTAGCTGTTCTAAATATATATATAAATAGATGTTCTTTATATATAAGTAGAACTATACAGTATCTCTTTTATATCTGTCTTCCTTCACTCAGCCTAAGGTTATTTGAGATTCATCCCGATTGCTTGTGTTAGTAATAAGTTCCTTTTTATTCTTGATTAACATTGTACTGTATGGATGTGCCACTTGGGCTGTTTCCAGTTTGGGGCTATTATTAATAAAGCTGTTATGAATATGCTTATACAAGTCTTTTTGTGGATATATTTAATTTATCCAACTTGGACTCAGAGAACTGTACCAAATCTGACCTCCTTCATCTTCCAAATCTTTCTTTTGTAGATATTGAGTTTCTCAATCCATCCTTTGTGTCTGTTCTTATATTTTTTATCTCTTTATCTTTGTGATGCATTCTGAGTGACTTCCTCAGATTTATCTTCAGTGACTCTTCTTCTTGATCCACTGTTTGTTGAGTATTGAGTTTTAAAAAAAATTTTAACAAATGTTTTTCGTATCTAGAAATTCTTTTTGTTGTCTCCTGTTCATGCTTTAGATTTTATTTTCCTGAATTTCCCTGATTGTTACTCTGAAGTCTCTGAAAGATCTCAGATATGATTTTCTTTCTTTTTTTTTTTTTGCTGGTTCTGTGAGTTATTTTTATTGGTTTTAGGGTTTGGGGTTTTGTGTTGTTTTCTCTCATTTGTGAACACTCCTGTAGGGACTGATCTTCCATGGCAATCCTGCATGTTTCTTGCATGATGGGAACAGTTTTATGATCAGCTCTGTCTTTTTCTAACAGTACTCATCTTTAGTTTTAGTTTCTCAGCTAAGAGTTTCCTTTTGTAAGTATAACATGAACTCAGCCCCTGTTATCAGTCCAGAGTGCAGATTTGAGGGGTTGTCCTCTTAAGGGGAACCCTGTTCATATTCTCTTTTCTTAAATTGAATGAAAGATTCTTTATATTCTATAGTACTTTACAGTTTTCAAAAGTTTTACACTTATATATACACAGCTTTTCCCTTATAGATTATTAGAAAATATTGAGTATAGTTTATATACTATGCTATACAGTAGATCTTTATTAGTTATCTATTTTATGTATAGTAATGTGTGTATATTAATCCAAAACTTCTGTTTTATCCCTGCTCCCCCTCCTCTTTGGTAATCGTGTTTGTTTTCTTTGTGGGTCTGTTTCTGTTTTGCCAATAAGTTCACTTGTTTCATTTTTTTAGATTTCACATTTAAGTGACATCATATGATATTTGTCTTGGCTATTATAAATACTGTTGCACTGACCATTGGGATACATGTATCTTTTCAAATTANCCCTGCTCCCCCTCCTCTTTGGTAATCATGTTTGTTTTCTTTGTGGGTCTGTTTCTGTTTTGCCAATAAGTTCACTTGTTTCATTTTTTTAGATTTCACATTTAAGTGACATCATATGATATTTGTCTTGGCTATTATAAATACTGTTGCACTGACCATTGGGATACATATATCTTTTCAAATTAGTGTTTTCGTTTTTTGGGAGTATACACTCAGGAGTGGAATTGCCGGGTCATATGGTAGGCCTTTTTTTTTCCAGATTTATTTATTTTTATCTATTTATTTTTGGCTCTACTGGGTCTTTGTTGCTGAGGCTTTCTCTGATTATGATGAGCAGGGGCTTCATTGTGGTGCATGGGCTTCTCATTCCAGTGGCCTCTTATTGCAGACCATGGGCTCTAGGCACACAGGCCCAGTAGTTGTGGCACACCAGCTTAGTTGCCCTGCAGCATGTAGAATCTTCCTGGAGCAAGGATTGAACCCATGTCTCCTGCATTGGTAGGCAGACTCTTAACCAATGGACCACCAGGGAAGCACCCTATCCCCACCGCCCTCACCCTTTTCAAGGAATGAAGTTTTTTAAAAGATATTTTTAAAATTAATTTTAAATATTTTTATTATTTATTTTTATTTATTTATTTGGCCGTGCCAGATCTTAGTTGTGGCACGTGGGCTCTTCAGTCTTCTTCGTTGTGGCACGCTTGATCTTTAGTTGGGACATGCAAACTCTTGGGCTTCCCAAGTGGCACTAGTGGTAAAGAACTTGCCTGACAGTGCAGGAGACTTAAGAGGTGCAGGTTTGTTTCCTGGGATGGGAAGATACCCTGGAGGAAGGCATGGCAACCCACTCCAGTATTCTTGTGTGGAGAATTCCATGGACAGAGGAGCCTGGTAAGTTACAGTTCGTAGAGTCACACAGAATCAGACATGACTGAAGCCACTGAGCACATGTGCAAATTCTTAGTTGCCTCTGAGTGTCTGGAGGGGGCTGTGGGCTCAGGAAGTCTTTAGGCAGCCTGACTGCTTATGGGTGGGGCTGTGTCACCACCCAGTTAGTTGCTTGGCCTGAGGCATCCCAACATTGGTGCCTACAAGCTATTGGGTGGGGCCACAGG
Organism: Neotragus moschatus; assembly: GCA_006410615.1. Classification (NCBI taxonomy): domain Eukaryota; kingdom Metazoa; phylum Chordata; class Mammalia; order Artiodactyla; family Bovidae; genus Neotragus; species Neotragus moschatus. Next base: position 1,453,136 of record SJYA01001562.1, on the reverse strand, counting down.
CTCTAATGAACTAGAAGGAGGAGCAAAGATCTGCACTGGCTTGTATGACTGATTGAGCTCCCAAATGTAACTGTTGCCAGCTGCAGCCTCCCCTAACCTGTCCAAAGCCAGCAGGTGGTCTGACCCAGTCTCCTATCAAATTACAGCTTTGGCCTGAGCCTCAGTGCTTGTAAGAATTTGTGTGTGTCATTCAAGAGTGGAGTCTGTATTTCCCACATTCCTTTCAGTTCAGTTCAGTTCAGTCCAGTCGCTCAGTAGTGTCTGACTCTTTGCGACCCCATGAATTGCAGCATGCCAGGCCTCCCTTTCCATCACCATCTCCTGGAGTTCACTCAGACTCACGTCCATCGAGTCCATGATGCCATCCAGCCATCTCATCTTCGGTCATCCCCTTCTCCTCCTGCCCCCAATCCCTCCCAACATCAGAGTCTTTTCCATTGAGTCAACTCTTCTCATGAGGTGGCCAAAGTATTAGAGTTTCAGCTTCAGCATCATTCCTTCCAAAGAAATCCCAGGGTTGATCTCCTTCAGAATGGACTGGTTGGATCTCCTTGCAGTCCAAGCGACTCTCAAGAGTCTTCTCCAACACCATAGTTCAAACGCATCAATTCTTCGGCGCTCAGCCTTCTTCACAGTCCAACTCTCACATCCATACATGACCTCTGGGAAAACCGTAGCCTTGACTAGACGGACCTTAGTCGGCAAAGTAATGTCTCTGCTTTTGAATATGCTATCTAGGTTGGTCATAACTTTTCTTCCAAGGAGTAAGCGTCTTTTAATTTCATGGCTTCAGTCACTATCTGCAGTGATTTTGGAGCCCCAAAAAATAAAGTCTGACACTGTTTCTACTGTTTCCCCGTCTATTTCCCATGAAGTGATGGGACCAGATGCCATGATCTTCGTTTTCTGAATGTTGAGCTTTAAGCCAACTTTTTTACTCTCTTCTTTCACTTTTATCAAGAGGCTTTTTAGCTCCTCTTCACTTTCTGCCATAAGGATGGTGTCATCTGCATATCTGA